>JALIGW010000003.1:114696323-115018823 GCA_023053685.1 Diadophis punctatus similis | reverse complement strand
ATGGATTGTTTGCATAATTTCTGACTTGAAATTTGTAGAAATGCTTCCAGCAAAAACTTTTATTGGAGTCCATATCATGCTTGTAGCAACATGAGAATCTTTCGCTATCTGTATTTGAGGGACGTCTGATGATGTTGCTTCCATGTTTAGACCCATTGAAAATATTTACTGACCCCACGCATCCTGGACATAAATTGCTTCAATTCCTACTCTCAAAACATCGCCATAGAGCACTGCACACCAAGACAACTAGACACAAGAACAGTTTTTCCCTGAACGCCATCACTCTGCTAAACAAATAATTCCCTCACCACTGTCAAACTATTCACTAGGCTGCATTACTATTACTATTAGTTTTTCTCATCGTTCCTATCACCCATCTCCTCCCACTTATGACTGTATGACTGTAACTTGTTGCTTGTATCCTTACGATTTATATTAATATTGATTGTTTCCTGATTGCTTATTTGAACCCTATGACAACCATTCTTGACAAATGTATCTTTTCTTTTATGTTCACTGAGAGCATATGCACCAAAGACAAATTCCTTGTGTGTCCAATCACACTTGGCCAATAAAGAATTCTATTCTATTCTACTGTTAGTTGTTCCAGCCTAGAAGTGGTTTTCTTCTTCGCTCATCATAAAAATTTCCATGCGGACAATCTAGGTTTTGACTGTGAAAGAAACTGGACACCTGGTCTTGTTCTCTACACACTGCTGTGTCAAGCTCTCAGAAGATTGACAGATCTATCAGCCAAGAACAACCCTGCTATTTGGGGGAATGTGTACATTATATGTGTGTCTGTGTATGCTGAGCTCTTACAGTAGGGAAAGTGTCTCACATGCACACATGCACACACATAAGAATATGGAATGTGGAAATGAGAAAAATTAGTTCTTCACTGATCAAAATTATTAACGTGGCAGATTGGCTTAAAAAGGAGAAAGGAAGGAACAATTCAGAGCCATGATAGTACCAAGAACTTCCAGATTCGACATTCTCTGCTTGGTATTTATATTAGCCTTTCCAAGCAATTCAGACAGCCTTTTTTTAAAGTGGGGGCAAGGGAAGTTTGACTAGGCATATTGATCTTCTATTGTTCTGACAAGATTATCGATCTCCTAGGAAATCAGTACAGGTAGTCCTCAATTTACGGTCACAACTGAGCCCACAATTTCTGTTGCTAAGTGAGACATTTCTTAAATGAATTTTGCCCCATTTTACGACCTTTCTTGCCACAACTTTTAAGTGAATCACTGCAGTTAAATTAGTGACATGCTTTTGAGGTTTCTCCATTGACATTGCTTGTCAGATGGTTGCAAAAGGTAAACTACAAATGGTAGTTTTCCTTTGTTCATCAGGAACTGTAGGGAGATATGATATAAAAATATAAATGTCATGTGAAAATATTTCTGTAGCTAAATACCTAGAGCAGTGATGGCAAACCTGTTTTTGGTTTGTGTGCCCAAAAGGGGGGTGGGCGGGAGGGGTGTGCACATGCATGCCCACACCCATAATTCCATGTGGCCCCCCGCACATGTGTGCATGACCCCCCCCCCACTCCTGGCACACAATGGCACACCTGTTTTTCGCTCTCCTCAGGCTTCAGAGCCTTTCTAGGAGCCTGGGGAGGGCGAAAACGGCCTTCCCCACCACCCCCCAGAGGCCCACCAGAGGCAGAAAATGGCCCATTTGCCAAGTTCCGGTTGAACCGGAAGGCCCGTTTTTTTGCTCTCCCCAAGCTCCAGAGCCTTTCTAGGAGCCTGGGGAGGGCAAAAACAGCCTTCCCACTCCCCGGAGATCCTCCAAAGGCTGGAAACGTTCAGTTTGCTGACTTCCGGTTGAACCGGAAGTTCCATTTTTTTGCTCTCCCCAGGCTTCAGAACCTTTCTAGGAGCCTGGGGAGGGCAAAAACGGCTTTCCCCACCCCCTCTGGAGGTTGAAAACAGGCTGTTTCCTGACTCTCAGTGGGCCCAGAAGGCCCAAAAATCAGCTGGCCAGTGCGCGCATGCATGCCAGACCTCAGCTCGCGTGCCCACCGATATGGCTCCGCGTGCCACTTGTGGCACGTGTGCCATAGGTTCGCCATCACGGACCTAGAGAAACCAAACAACTGCACTTAAAAAAATTACACTAGCCCTGAGGCTCTGAGGCTCTGCTTTCACCCTGCTTAGAGGTAATAGTGGGGAAACTTTTGGACTTGAGAGAAAAAGAGAGATTAAATATATTAAGAAAAAATATAATATTTTCATATTCAGAAGAACATTGGATAATGCAGAGGTAATTTGAATACTTTATCTGAAGACTGAAAAGAACAGCAAGGATGAGCAATTCACACTTTGCCACATTTTTATGTGACCTCCATTCTGCCCCATCTCCCACAGCCTCCCTCCCCCATTGCACAGATAAAATTCAGCGGTACGAGTTTCCATGTTAAAAAGGGCATTAATTTTAGACATCCGTCTTTGATCAGCATCTATTTTACCAACTTTCCAAATTTTCAAAAGCAGAAGAAAACATTCAAATATTCCAAGCCAATTTCCTTTTGGGCTATCACTGTCCTGTCCCTCTGGCCTTAGGAACTCAGATCAGGAAAATCAACATGTATTCTTGTGTGCCAAGCATTGTGCAGTTCACGCTACTTTGTTGTTAGATAGAACTGAGTGGGGATTTGTGAGCTCTGCCAAGTGTGCCACCACTGTGACAAGCATATTGAAATGACTGCCAATCACCTTAGAAGAGCTTGGCATCTCACCAAAAATGTGTTGATAGCCTATTCTTCTTCTGTCCTTTGGCATATAATAGACATTTGTTGCATGGATTACATTGGCTCTTTGGCATAGAGGAAATTCTCACACATAGGAAATAATGGTATGTCAACATCGGAGACCAATATCCATAATTAGAGACAGAAATAAGAATGGAATAATAAAATTAGTAGTAATTAATAGTACTGATAATGTTTACATGATTTGTATTGTATTTTTACCCTTTCCCTAGACAAGTGTACCCTCATAATTAATAGGAATTGAAGACAATTGATTACATACTTCTGTATGGCTTCTTTTTCATAGACATGTCTCCTAAATTGGTTTTGCCTATTTTAAAAAAAAAATCACCCAAGCTTGTCCACCTTATTTATTTTCTCAGATAAAAATGCAGACATTTTGTATCATGTTTCTAGGTTTCGTGCAGTAGTTTGCAGGATAAGAAAACACATAGTTTGTAAGGATAAACAATTAATTAAAGGAAACAAGATTTAGACCAGCAATAAGAGATAAAATGGGATAAATGAAACTGTAATGTTTTTATATGTGTCTATGTGTATAAAGATATAGATGATAGATTATCTATCTATGATCTATCTATCTATGATCTCTCTATATCTATAGACACATACATATAAAAACACTGCAGTTTCATTTATCCTTTTAGGTAGATAGATGATAGATAGATAGATAGATAGATAGATAGATAGATAGATAGATAGATAGATAGATAGATAGATAGATAGATAGATAGATAGATAGATAGATAGATATAGACAGACAGACAGAAAAAAAGACAGACAGACAGACATATATTGCAAAATCTAGGCATCCTTTTTTAGATATCATAAATCATAATAAGTACTGAGTGATACATTTTACAGTCTCCTCCATTTTCAAAGTATAGGAAAATGCAGTATAAAATACCAAATAGTATTACAAAGCAGCAGTAACTATAACAGCAGCTGATTCATAAAGCAAAAAGTTTTTAAAGCTAAATGTCCCTTTTCCATCCACATAACAGGCTCTGCTAAGATCTGACAGACTCTTTTTGGGATATATAATGGAACAAAGGACCCAGATAAGTTGTTGGGATACTCAGACTCAAAACCCATGTTTTTCAAAATGGCTGAGCAGTCTAAGGCACTGCATGCAGGACACAGTCATGCTTGGAGATGTGACTTCAAATCCCATTCCTCACATTCTGTTTATCATTGATATCCCTCCGTTTGAGCACCAGTTTGGTCTAATGATTAAGGCATCAAGCTAGAAACTGGGAGACTGTGAATTCTAGTCTCAATTTAGCCATGAAAGCCAGCTGGTGATTTTGGGCCAGTTACACTCTCTCAGCCCAGCCCTTCTCAAAGCGTTATTGTTGTGGGGAAAATAGGAGAAGGAAGTTGTATTAAGTATGTTCGTTGCTTTGAGTTATATATGAAAATAATAAAAGCAGGATAAAAAATATTTTTTAAAACCCTTAGTAATATTATGATGACCTTGCCAACTCTTTCAATGCTCCCCTGTGCTTCTTAGAGTCCATTTCAAAAAGCAAACAAACATTTTGCTCTAAGAAGCACTAAGCCATTATATACATTTGGTACTAGTTTTGGTTTAATGGGTGTGAATCCCACAATTATGGTTGATTCAACAAATTATAATTAAGCAAACTGTGGCTTAGCCCAATTTCACTTATTGTTGGATTTTTGTATTCTTTTGCAACTAAGAAAGAGGCATTCAAATTGTAATGCAGTGTTACATTATATCTAAAATGAAGCTGAGGTACATCCATTCAGATGACACACAGGCCTATTATATAGGCTCTTGTAATCTTGCTTAGCTATGATAAGCAAAATATTTCATCGTTCCAACCCTAAAATTGTTCCATGAAAATTGCACATGGCAGCTAAATACAAAATGGTTGATACAGTAAAAGGTATATCTGCCTCTATCAAGCATTTGGGGAGAGAAAGAGAAAAAGCTCCATTTAATGATAAGAGCAAGATGAAAATTATTCCAGCTATCAAATTTTAGAGCAGTGCAATTCACAATGCCTGAATTGAGGCTCCTTTAGCCTGCTGGAATCTCAGCGTTTGATTGTCAGACCTGTGCCAAGTTTAATATAGCACGCAGATTGTTTGCTAAATAATGATTAAGAGCAACAAAAATGTGCCCACTATTTACCAAAGATAAGGGCCCTCAGCTGATTGGTTTCTAAGGCGTTTGATCACACGGGACTTTTAGCCACCTGCTTGGTTAAATAAATATTCATCTGCCTTTTTCATCAAACCAGGTTATCATAGGATAGTTTGGCAAACACATTCCCTCCTCTCCTCCTTATGTTAACCTGGCCTGCTGGATCCTTTGCTTAGTTTTAAATGCGGTGATGCTAACTCATAAAATTAATTTCCATTTTGTGGAATTGTCAGAAATGAGGATTGTTCTGACCCCGGTTTGAACTCATCAGCTGAAATGAAGTTGTTCAGTGAGCTGGAGAAGACAAAGCGGAGTCCTTAGGAATTAATCAACACCATCAGCCTTCGCAAGAGGCCTGAAAATGGCAGGCGCCCGGCTGACCCTGAGCAGCTCTAGATTCCCTTTGTAAATGAAAGTCATCATTCTTGGCAAGGAAGATACTAAATTATAGGCTTTTAAATTTAATTTTCAGTTTACTTGTGTTTTCGATTAGGGTGCCATGTTTCATAAAGACAGTAGTACCTTTAAGTAGGAAATGCCTTCATTTACCATCACACGGCCTTTGTAATAAAATGTAAATATGAAGTGAGAACAGCAAATGAACCCAGCCTGCTGTGTCCACCCCCAGTCCCATTTCTCGGTGACACCCTAAGCAACAATACCAAATTATTTTTCTTCATACCAAAATCAATAACAGGCTTGGAAATAAAAAGTAGCCCTGGAGCCTCAGGCCACAGATTTTCATGACAGGCTACTAAAACTATCTTTCAGTAGCCTGAAGGCCTCCAGCTAATCATTCACTTTCCTTTCACTACTTAGTTGTTGGATCCCTCTCCGGGCTAGTAAAACTTAAAAGCTATGTGACAAATTGTCTGCTAAAGCAACATTGTCCTTTATTTTATTTTTATTTTTAAAATCTTTGTGGAGTCTTGCCATCTTTTGCCAGAATACCACATTGCTTTTGTGGAAACAAAATAATAGGGTTTTGAAGAGGAACATAGAACAAACATTATTTCTGATTCGTTAAAATCATTTCTAAAACTTGGTCGAGTGTATGAGTTTAGGACAGAGTCTTCATTTAACAGACTGCAATTTGAATCCCTCTCCCCCACAATGAAACATACATTTACTCATTCACCCAATGATAACAATATACTCCTTTAAAATGCAAAGACTTTAATAATGTGTGGTGTTAATCCATGTATCTTTTTGACTAATCAAGGAATATGAGATGGTTGAGTGTTTAAATGAATCTCTTTTCAAATGCTACTTGAAGAAATAATTCATCTCTTGTAGGTTCCTTGTTGTTTCTCTCAACTTTTTCAAATCCTGCCTGATTTGGTGCTTGTATTTGTATGCCTCTACATCCACACCCACCTGCCCACACACTAGTGTAAAGTGAAGGAAATATCCAACTTCAAAATGAATTGCCACTCCTGGACGTTTCTCCCTTTTCACATGTTAAGAAAGGAATTCTTCCAAGTAAAATATTTAACCTCCAAAACAGGAACAAACCAACAAATCACTACTACCACCAGCACTAAAATCCTTTTAAGAGTGGTCTTGCTGTTCCATGTTCCATTTTGTGATTTTCTCCTATCTTAGCATTGTTGACCCTTTCCTATGGTTTCAGCTTGCCTGATTCTATTGCAGTATGTTTACAGCAGTGTTATGATGGCACCCTTCAGCTGATTAATTCAGGTCAGATCTATCTCTGCAGTGGCTTTCTCTGAATTCCTGGTCTCTATCCACGGTAGTGATGCTGAGACCTTGGTTGACCATGTACAAAACTGCCACCATATTGAAGTATGACTAACAATGGCTTGCACATGTATTCCCCATCCATTTAGTTCATATCTTAACAGAGATTTCAAGACATCTCCACTATTCTCCACTTTTAATTCATTGCATTTCTACTTATATTGGGCATACCAAATCTGAGCTCCAAAACTTCAGTACTAAATGGCAGCAAAGAGATATAAAACTCAGTAAAGGTTTGTTGCCATCTAGAGTTTTTCTGGATTTTAATTGCCCAGATTTATTGAATATTCATAATCCAACACACGCTACTTATCCTCTTTGTTTTGGTAATCTTGTATCCTAGTCTCCACTTTTAGAATATTTGTAGGGGGGCTGTTCCCCCTTCTATAATATTCACTCTGATATCAAGCTTTCACAGAATTATTGCAAAGAAAGAAAGAAGGAAGGAGGGAAGGAAGGAGGAGGGAGGGAGGGAAAGAGGGCGAGAGAAAGAGAGAGAAACATCTTCACCTAGCCTTTTTCCTGGCTGTACATCACTTGTATCATTATTGGCAGTTGATTGAGTGGCTGGCATTTGTTTAATGACGCATGGTTGACTTAACCTTCTAGACTGTATTTCCTGGAGGAGAATCTGCTTTCTCCTGGAAATTGAGTCATGTCAGAGCAACATGTTAATTATTATTGTAGTCATAATTCTCCACTCCATCGTAGGTACAGTTTAATACTTTTCACTTGCTGTAAATAAGGTGCCTACATTACAAAGCCTTGTCTTGCTACTGCACAAAATCACAAAGTCTCAGTCATCTGTGTAATTACAATACTAAAGTTCCAGAAATGAAACTACACTCTTTTTAAATGTGGCAGCATTTATAGCTGCTAGTTGAAAAATGTATTTCTCTGATACCATGTCAAAATATCACTATTTCATATTTTTTAAAAAAGCCAACCAACAAAAAAAAAGGATGAGCTTGCCATGTCCATACAAATATGTGGCAGGATTGTGGTCTATTTCATAAATTCTTCTATTTGTGATTTTAATGAAAATCACCTAGAACATGTGCCTTACATACAGAAGGTGCCCAATTCAGCTGTTAGAATTATTTCTGCTAAAAAGATTTTGGGGGCAAGGGTGGGAAACATACTCCATGAAGAACCACTATCTGTTGAAGAAGACAATGCTTGACTAGGCAGATCTATCATTTATCTTGATCTGTTGCCTTTGGGTCTTGTTCTGATCAGTATAAAAGATACATCGTGATTTATATCCCAGAAGAAGAAGAAGAAGAAACTCCACCCAAACCTATTGGGTTTTTTGAAGTTTAGAAGCTTAGTTAGAGGCCATGTAGAAGCAATGAGCTTCTACTATTCATAAAGATCTATGATATGATGAAAAAAAGTAACTCTATTGTAGTTTGCTAGGAAGTGTAGAGGTATCCATAAGCAATAGGATAAGGGAAACTCACTCAGTCCCTTGGGAATTGTATGCAAGGTGGTCAATATAGTAAACAGGGTAGATGATCCTTGGTGAGACAAATGCAACCTGTGATGTATATCAGACAAGCAGACAAACAGAAGGTAATATGATACACAGACTGTTAGGCCTTCACTCACTTACTCATTCACATACATGCATACAGTTAGGAAATCTCAAGTCAGTTCAAAGTGGTCATATTGCAAATGGCTCAGCATAAATGAGAAGTTGGGCGAGTAAGACACTGTGTGAATAGCTTCTGGTTGCTTATTCAGTACCAGATTAAATAAGGATAACCAAAGTTTCCTTAAACAATAGGCTTACTCTTGAGTAAACAAGCCTAGGCATAAGAGATTCTATTCCCAGTATGAAATCCTTTCTTATTTAAAAAACAAAAAACTTTGGCACTGACCTTCTCTATGATTATTTGTAGTTGAATATTCCAACATACCATACCTGCAAACGTATTGACTGGAGTATTTTGCCTGTCAGGATTAAGTTAATGTTGTTATCTTTGGCTGTAATGGGTTTTGAGCCTGCTCTTGCCTGCCTGCGAATGCAGCCATAAATTACTTTAGTAAGACATGATGATCTGCTAAGTCTCTTGATAGGTTCTTTAGTCAGATTTAGAATAAAATGTGAGGTAGGAAAAGTTTTGAGACACTAGATTTATATTCAGAAAGTAACATTGCTGGAAACTTTCTAGGCCTAATCTCCACTGACAAAAAATAGTTTATATAGCTGAAACTATAACACCATTCAAAACATCTGAAAATACTTTTCTGTGAATTAGGTAGGAAATATTTCCTATTCTTCTCTTCAGGCCAGTCTTTTGCAGCCTGGTATCCTTGACATGTCCTGAATCGCAACTCTTACATTGCTACTGGTGAAATTGTAATATGACACATCAGAAAGGCTGCTGTGAGAATTTTTGCCTACAGAAATATTCTAACTTCTGTTTCCTATTTTTGTTATATATGCAGGAACTCAGGATTCTGAGTTGAATCTTAAATATACTTTGATTGACTATTATTTGAGTTTTGGCTTAAGGAGTCATCAAAAGTCTGATAAATCAGGATAGTCTTTTTATTACTTGAAAATGTCAATTCAGGAAGCTTTCCTGACCTGCTCCCAAGTTGACATAGGCAGGGGGATGGGAAATCATGCCTCGCAGCTGCACCGAGGAATTTGCACCTCAGTCAAAACAAAATACATCCTAGCTGGCCGAAGTCAAGGCCATCTCCATGGAGACCCGCAACAGCCAGAGGGAGTGACTTCTATGACCTGTGAAATTGCTTCATTGGGGAATGTGACTGGTTACACATGTTGGGGGGAGGGGGAAACAGGGTCAGAGGCAAGGCACAAACTGGGTGAAGTCAGAGCTGGCTTCACTTGGTTCGTGCCAACATGGTGCTCCTACTGGTAATAAACAACTGGATTTTTCTTGAAAAATGGCTTGAGGCTCCTGCTTTTATTAGGTCATTGGTCGAAACCCTGACAGAAACATTTTAAATTTATTTTAACCTCTCCCATAAAATTTTTCCCAATATGGCTCCCAATAATGAAATAGAGAGAAATCCTAACATAAATGTAATAAAATGGAAATAATAATAAAATCTATTTTATAGTAATTTTATTAAAGACTTAAATTCAGCAATGAAAACCAGTACAAACTAAAAAAGTAAAAGTAAAAGATACAGATACAGAAAAGAAGAAAAAAGGAAAAGAAATAGAGAAATAGAAAAGAAAGAAAAAATAAGAATATGCAAAAGAAAAAGTAAACAATATATAAAGAAGTGACTTTCCCCTTCATAACAAGTATAAACAATTTTAGTAACTTATCACCTTCTCTTAAAATATAACAATCTCTTCTTCTCATATCCCATCTCTTATTTATAAACATTAAAAAAAAACTCTTCTGATTTCCGTCCTGATCAGCAAAAGACCATTAAGTATTACCTAAGATAATGTATCTATTTTAACCTTGATCAAATAAACCAACCTTATATTCCTTCCTTTACTTTTAGCAACTGCATGGAATACTTTGGACAATCTCAAGTTATCTTTTTGTCTGGAGAAGAAGTCTCAAAAAAGTGGTTTATTTGTTGGCTCTTTATTCCCCCACCCACCCATCAGCTCTGCTTTTTACATCTTTTCCCTTAGAAAAGTGCTTTAGAAAACTCAGTTAGAATTATGTCCAAAGGAAAATTCTTACCAAATAAGAAGGTTGTTGACTGACATCAAAATGTCATCAAAGTAGGCACAAGACATTACCCCCTCTGAACAGTATTTCTTTATCTCAGCATTCTGGCTAGGGAATTCTGGTAGTCGAAGTTCACACTTTTTAAATTGTTGAGAATGAGAAACACTGACCTAGAAAGATTGTTCCATTATTGCAATGTCCCTACTGAGAAGATTTCCAGTTATCATCCACCATATCAGTACTGGCAAAAGAGAACTTAAGTAGGAACAAGGCTCCACAAAGTACCCTAATTTCATATTATGAGGGTATTAAAATTCAATATCAGCATTCTTCATTGAAACTGGCTTAGCACAAGTGTATAACTTGTAATGCCAATGAAATACATTCTCAGAGATGGGTCAAGTTAGAAAAATTGTCCAGTTCTCTAAACAAGTTATTCTAACCTTAAAAACAAATCATTTTGTGTTTGTAAACATGATTCTACCCTTAAAGAATCCCATTCTTAGTCTTCGGGAAGTGGTTCATTATGTACTTAACCAGCATTTTAGTATTTTGCACTAACTAGTTTCTGAATTATTTTTAGAGAAAGATTCACATGCAGTATATTAGAGTAATCTAACTGGAGGATTACCAGGGCATAAATCATCAAGTCTTGGCTGCTTAACAATCAAGGTATAACAACCAAAGCAGGTGATTATAATAAACATTTTTAGAACAGGGAATTGTCACTGAGTGAGCACATATGCTAATGGCAAGGACAGGAGGGATAAATCAATTTAGTTAATATTGTCCCTAGAATAGATACAGTTTTTAAAATTTAACAGTACAATTTTGCTAACCAAAAGTACATGCCTTAAAGAAAAGTGAATATAAATGAGCATATTTGGTACTAGTGAACATAATCTACAAATCTATATTATATCAAAGAAGATGTGCTCGTAAAAAAGTTTCTATTAGAAACCTTATAGAGAGAAATGGGTATAAAAATATACAATACTTATTTTAAATTATATTTTCAACAATAGATACTTTTAAAAAATCAGAAACAAGATAAAAGCTATTGGAATATCAGAAACAGTGCAATATTAAACTTGAGAATTTAAATGAATGTGTACTGCTAATACTCCAGTTTAAATTTCTTTATGTTACTTTGTGTTACACTGTAGGAAGCATTTAATAAAGATCCATTTTTAGATTGTACAATATGCCCATAAAGCAAGTATCAAGAATTTCCAGCTTCTAATTCAAATCTCATTCAAAAACTGAGATTATTCTCGGTATTTATGAATGAAATACAAATTGCAATTGGACATGTTTCAAAGTCTCCTAAGGTGTGTATGTGTGTGTGGGAAACTCACCAAATTTCCAGAGTTCACCTACAGAGGGCTCCTGAAGTCTGCACTTTTTAAGGTAAATATATTCTTTTTCAAACATTTGGTTAGGCTAAAATGTTGTTATTGGGAAATGTATTTATTTTTAAATAAAAGAGAAGTGATTTTAGGAGGATGTCTAACCACATATTCTTGGAAAGTGACAACAAATATCAGCACATTTTTATGATAGAATTTTTTAAATCATTGATTCACTGAGCCAGAAACATTAAGGTTGGGAGCTGGGGATTGATTTAGCAGGAGTGCATGCTGAATCCTTGAGGATATCAACAGATATAGGGAGGGAACAAGATACATGTCCATCTTACAAGCAACCAGTGTGAAGATTCACAGTTTGGTATTGAAGAAATACTTGGACGATGACTTGTTTTCTCCATGTTTTTCCTTAACAAGGATATTCTGGTCTTGTTGCTCTGGATAAATTAACTCCATCTAAATTGAAATATGGCATTACTGTGGACAAGGGATTATCATATTGTCTTCTAGGGAGCCTTAACTTTTTGTAGGAAGAATCACCATTGTCCAGTAGTAGTGATCAATCTTCCAGAACAGATAGTTGACCCACCTTTCTCAATATCTCTCTGCCATATACTATTGGATTTGGCTGCTACATGATGAGATCCTAAAATAAAACTGCATAGCTCTCCTGGACCCAATGTAACATTTCACAGTTTTGTTCTACACAATTGCAGGTTTACCTCTGTCAATCTTGTCTGTTTGAATATGAGACATATTCAGTATGGGAATCTTATGATTTTGCAAGTCTTAGCAAAGAAGTAGTGTAAAATTTTATTCATGTTCTCATCAGAAAACTTTAATTTGTTAATACATGTCCAACAGGGATGTGTTATGGGACATATTCTTCTAAATGCCTATTCATGTTGCCACTAGTGGCCATCTTGTCACCATTGTATGTGAATTGATATTTCCATCTAGATTGGAGTAAAATGTTTGAACACTTTATTACTGAGCTATGCTTACCAAAGTATGTATTGGACTCTAGAACTAATTGATGCAATACAATATAATGGCAATAGGGAGTGCATCTGTATGTAAGTGCTTGTAATCTAATAGTTATCTCTTAGTTTAAGTAAGGTCATATTCATTGTCTTTGTTTTCAGACTTCTGTATATTGCTGTTGATCTTCTATAACTGTTATCAATGACAACAACAAAGGTAATTACATAAGCATCAACTGTGCCCAATATTTACAAATAATTTTAATCAATCCATTTTTAATTCACACATGTATTAATATACACACAGAGAGTATATACACCCTTGAAAATACATTGTAACAAAATTATTTGTGCAATATGATACACACACACACACACACACACACACACACACACACACACACAGTATACTTATTACGGCCAATTCAATAAAATACAAAACACAATGTCTGTACTTATAAAATTGGGCAGGACCTGACTAAAAACAGCACTTGATGCAGTTGTATTTAAATCTAGTTTTAAAATGAAATGATTAGTTCCCAAGAATTTAATAATTTCCCATTCTTATCATCATAAAAATTTATCACTCAGTGGCAGCTTTTGGAGATGCTGGGAACTACACATAAGACTTAGAGGAATAATCTACGCCTATAATACCCTAGAATCTGTTCTTAGAAACATGCTGTTTTGGAGCATTTATAGCCCTAGATTATGCCCCCTATCTGTACAGCCTGCTCTTCGACTTCAGCTACTACTTAAGCTGTCTCACTTTTACAAACCATTACAAAAGTGCATGCAAAAAATTCAGATTATTTCTATAGCCTGCACACTACATTGTTTTACGATGGTTAATGTTTTATTTATGAGGAAAATAAATTGTCAGAGTTAAGAAACCGAGCATTTTGTTCTAGGCAACACATTGCTTTTATCACACAAATAATTTATTGGTTCTGCTTCCAGATGAGTTCTCTGCTGACCTTTCCAGGTATACTGAATATTGCTGCATAATTCGTCTTGTTTGGAAAGTGTATTTAGCATGGCCATTAATACCTACTGTCATAACCTTTGTGTTCAGCAGAGAGTTTATTGCATTGAATGCCGGAGTTGCTATTTAGAGATGTGCCAAAATCAGAACCTTCCACTCAGCTCATAAATTTAGAAGGTAATACATTTGTATGCCCAGATTTAACTATTATAATTTAAATGACTGCACAGTTAAAGTAGCATCGTTTAAAAAATACTAAAGATGTAACATAGTGTGGCTATGCTGTGTGTGTGTGTGTGTGTGTGTGTGTGTGTGTGTGTGTGTGTGTGTGTGTGTGTGTCTGTGTCTGTGTGTGTGTGTGTTTAGATCTTAGTTAGTTCCAAACATTGTCAGACTTTTTTGTGGACAAGGAACTATCTGCAAATAGAAGAGTTGATTGTGAATGATTTAAGTACACAGATGATTGGTTTATTTCATATCTATATAAGATGCCCACATATGAATCGCAGAGTTTTCCTGTAAATGATTGGTGCTTAGCTCTCTGTACCACAAGAATAAGGAGCCATATTTGGGGCATTACCATAGTAGTGGTACTACTAAAGTAGCCTCTTCAATATTGGTTGAAGTTCACTTCCTGTTCTTTCATTGTTTTTTCTCCATATTTGCATTCTAAGGAATACAATGAGAAAATGCAGATCAGATGGAACTATTTAGATGAGCATTTAGCTACAGAATATTAAAAGAAGATGCCAAGTATAAAGTATTTCATTTACTTACAATAAGGGTTGGAAATAAAGGTAAAAAAAGAGTTCATCCTGGGTGGGTATCTACTCAGAAATGATTGAGATGCATCTCCACCAAGCTCGTTGATGGCTTTTCTTGGTAAATAATGTACGTGAATTAGATTTATATATTTCCTAAGATTTTCACATGGCCCTGAGAATATATGAATGTGTATGTGTATATATGTATATGTATATATAATATTTGTATAGCTGCCCATCTCACCAAAAAACAACTCTGGGTGGTGCATAACAACTAAATAAAAACCACAAATGACATATATAAAAATGAAAAAGTCTATATTAAGAAATAAATAGTACTGCAACTTCCCAATAAAGTCAAATGATCTGAAGGATTTCTAATAATAAATTCTAATAATAAAATAAAGGCAATTTTATATCCAACAATGTATTATATTTGTAAAATTTGGATCTATTTAAATTAGGACTATCCAATTAATGGTCAATTCTAAAATATTCTTTATTTCAGAGAGCTAGCGGATTAGCAAAAAGGCCACCTCCATTCGATTTTCAAGTGAATTGAAATCCCAAATCAAAAATAATCCAATATTAGAAACTGAGATAATGCCACAGTTTCCTCCTTATGCTAATTACTCCAATTTACTTGTGTCTTGCAGGAGCAGGAATTCATAACTGAAGTGCATAAACGCATGGGGAAAATGTATTTTGCTTTTGGTTTATTTAGACCAGGAAAAACAGCTGTTTTAAATCATAAATGGAGAGCCTGAAGCTATGTTTACATCTAAAAGGAAGTTCCTTGGACCGGATGTCTCTATCGAATCCTTCATTCTATCTTCATTATTACTGTATCTCAAATGGAATGGACAAAGTGAGTCAATATACAGTAATTTATGAAACCATTTACTGATTCCTATAATTCAACCAAAGTGATATTTGAGTTGTAAGAAATGCAATTCTACAAAATATAAGGTTATATTTTGTATATCATATATTTGACATATTTATCCTGGAAGCATTTGCAATATAACCAACATTCTTATTTCTAACATTAACAGGTCACACTTCTAATACCTTGTGGTCACTATCTAGAAAACCAAACAAAGCTCAAGTTGTCTGCCTCTTATCTAGAACAAACATCTTGAGAATCCTCATTTGTAGGGGTCTCATTGTTTTTTTAAAATACAATTTGATGAAACTCCCATAAGCACCATGGCTCCCTCAGTGCTGCTAGGTGGAACCTACCAATCGTCAGTTAAAATAGTCCAAGTTTAAGAAGATCTCCGAATCTCACAAGACTTATGTATGCCAGTGTGTTATCTTGAGTTTTTCATCTGGTTATTTTTGAATTTCCTTTTATTTTGCCTCTATTTTAAAATTATGAATTGTTTTCTCTCAGGGACTCCTGGAAGACCGTGTACAATAGCTGAGGAGATTCGCCACCAGATCATGTTGCAGATCTCAGGTAGTTTGTGAGTAGCAATAAAATACATCCGGCACTTTCTCAAAATGAAATGGGCTATCGCTTATAAAAACTTGGTGGACTTTATCCAGCAAAAAATGAGCCAGTGTCCATTGCCAAAGCTCTCCCTACCTTCTTTGTCTCCTCTGACCAGACTGAAGAATTCAGGACCACACATTTCCGATCAATTTGATCTTGCACATAAAATAAGCTGATATTGTCTTTCAATAAGAAACACTGTTCTGTTTGTTGTCAGGCAAATACAGCTCTGCTTAATCAGGCTACTGCCAGTCATACAGCATTGTTCTGAGCCCTCTTGCTAATTTGGGAATACGGCTCACTCTTCTCAGCCTAATTTTGAAAACATTAGATTAATTTGAAATGAAAAGGGAATGTGTTCAGATAGAGTAGTTTATAACCTGAGGCTTCCAGCTAAGTTGTTGCCGTTGCGACCGAGTGCGACTGTTGAATCTACAAAGCAAACACACTAAGCCGGGGTGAGCAATGCAGTCATTCTTTAGTACTCATTGAAAAATGTTTGTGCATTTTGCCAAGAATTATTTTTACCATATTAAGCAAGTATCAAAGCTCGCGTGGCAATAAAGGACATTCTTTTCACCTCTGCATTATTGCTCAGCGGTCTCTTAATCACTCTGCTCCAATATTTGATATGTGGCAGTAAAATGTTTATATTACAAAAACGTACAGTAAATCTTCCAGTTCAGAAGCAAATTAATAGTCTGGTACTGTGAGAATCTGACTATATCTGAATATTGATGATCTCCCTTTTCGAGTCTCCCTGGAATTGGGACTGTGAGGTGTGATCATTGCTTCTCGCTGATAAGCAAAATATTTCCAGAGCGTGAAGGAGTCTGTGGTGTGTGAGGAGGATAACCCATAATCTGCATCAACACACTAACTTCTCCTTTGCCATTTGCATTGAAAATCAGGTAGAAGTTATGCTAAGCTCTCTATTATAGCCTCATGTATGTGAAAGGTCTCCTCCTTCATTTGAATAAGGCCTCTTCTGCAGGCAAGGGGGGAAAAAAGCCACACATTGAAAAGCAAGCGTTCTTTTAATTAGGATGGCATTTAAAAGCCAAATCCTTGAATGTTCATATTTTTGTGTGATGCTAAGTTGCAAAACATTTTCCAAGTGCCTTTTAGCTTCTTTCCTCTTCTACTTCTTTCTTTCATTAAGCTTTTTTTATTTTTATTTTTTTTCTGCCTCCCCAGTTGAAAGGGAGCGACATGCATTACAACGTGGAGTAGATTAATATGATGAGCTAGATTTAAAAAAAATTAAATCCAAATGTTTGATGAAATGTAGGGAAAATGTTTAAGTAGAGGATTAGGCTTACAATATAAGAAGCAGTCAAGGAGATCAAAAGAACCCTGTTCAGAAAGTGCCATTAAAAAAAAAAAGAAATAAAGAAAGAGAAATTCTATTGAGCAAATTTGTACAGTGAATAATTAAAGATTTTGCTTTTCCTTTTTTGAAAAATTACACTGAATATGATATTGTAATAAAATAAACAGCACAGATAATGCATGAATTAAACTGACAGCAAAATGACTTTTTCTCTATAGATTGCACCTGTGTTTAAAGAGAGAGATGCACGCATACATATTGACATACATGAAATGAAAAGATGACATATAATTTAATTTTAAAGGAGAAAAAAAAGTTGACCTTAACATGCACTTTTAAAATGAAAGATGTTAACCGATTTCCATTTACATAAAAATCTACCTTTGATTCCCTTTTCTTAAAAAAAAATCCGATGGAACCATTTAACTACATTTTAAGCGAATGTTTTGGGAAAAGTTTAATCTTGCAGTTCTAAATGCATCAAAAATGGATCTGTGATTTCTCTGCAAAGGACGGTGAACCACATGATGGTAGCTGAATTGGAGGAATGTGAGTGAATTCCATCGGCATATATTTATTACTGATTTCTGCTGTTGGAATGTGTTGATATCACAATTCTCCCGAATCGCTGAGCTTTAGTAAGGGAAGAAGCATCTTCTTCAATGGTAAAGCAAGGCAAGGCAGGGCAAGGCAATAACTGATACATTGAATTATCTAGAAAGTTTTTCACTGATGATATACAGGTCCCTGCACCAAAGCTACATGGTGGGAACACATTGCAAATAAAAAGTATACATGATAACTTTATGGACACTTGAATAATTCAAATTAGATGAGATTTTATGGTTAATTTTATGAAAACTGTTTTACATTAGTAAAGGACAATGTCTTTACAGTAGAATTAATTTATACTTGAGGTCAATAGATGTTGAGCAATTTACCATAAGCCAATTGTGCAAAAAGCAAGACTACTGATAACAACAAACTGTGGGCAATTTGTTTCTATTAAGAAACAAATTGTAATGGGTTTTTTTTTACAAGTGATTACATTTATAACTTATTTTCTTCAGTGAAAATGATGCTGTGGGATACCTAATGATAAAATGTAGATACACCAATAAACCTTTATTTGTTATATAATTTAATCTTTTACAGGTAGCCCTTGACTTACAACTGTTTGTTTCGTGACCCTTTAAAGTTACAACGGCACTTAAAAAGTGACTTATGACCATTTTTCACACTTATGACCATTGCAACAACCCCATGGTCACATAATTTACATTCAGATGCTTGACAACTGGTTTATATTTATGACAGTTGCAATGTCCCGGGGTCATGTGATCATATTTTGCGATCTTCTAACAAGCAAAGTCAGTGGGGAAGCCAGATTCACTTAACAACTGTGTTACTAATTTAACAACTGCAGTGATTCACTTAACAAATGTGGCAAGAAAAGTCATAAAATGGGGCAAAACTCACTTAACAAATTTCTCATTTAGCAACATAAATTCTGGGCTCAATTGTGGTTATAAGTCAAGGACTATCTGTGTAATATGGGACATTGTATAGTCCTACTCTAACATTTCTTTTCAGAAGTAATCCTATTGAGTTCAATGGGAATTGATCTTGGTAAAGAATGAAGGCAAATGACTGAGGCTTGCAGCTCTAGTAAAATGTATAGGTAAAAATTGAAAACAGTAGAGCAATGAGAATCCACACTAATCTTATTCAATATAACTTTGGCAGCAAGTCAAACGTCCAGATCCTATTTGGATACAAGTAGCTTTGGTGGCAAGGAATTCCAGAACCATGAAATACTATTTAGACCTTATTTTTGATATTATTTCTCATAGTGATGAGATAAAGGAACCCTCAACTTTTCCTTAGGATCATATATGTGAGCACACAGTTTTTTAAAAACCGCCTGGTCCCAAATAATATCAGATGGCTGAGTTCATAACCGGTACTATATCTAGAAACTTATTTGTGAAGTTGTAACTGGTGAGAAGATATGTGTTGCTTATCAAGAGATTTGGAACTGTCAGCCTGGTGAGATAGTCCTGACAAGATGCACACCAGGTTGTAAGGCTATATTAATATAATCTTTCAAGTCTGAAAGTGCATCTCTCCTCCACTTCTCTTTACCATCCAAGAAACCAGGGAGGGTACCTTTGGAGACATTTGTCATGCCCACATTCCTTATGAAGACTCAACTAGACCAGGGGTCACCAACGTTTCGGACCTCAGGGACCATTAAATTCATAATTTTAAATCCCACGGACCACTAATATGATCTGCCTAATGACCAGCTGGGTGAGCGTGGCTAGGTGGCCATGTGACTGGGTGGGAGTGGCCAACCTCAATGTCACTCACATCAAGGGGCGCCTCGCCAGCCTCTATTTGCCCCTCCCCTCCCAACCACTCCTCACCTGCCCGCCCGGGCTCCTTAGGGCCCCAACAGGAAGCAGTTGTTGGAGCTAAATAGCCACCATGAGAAAGAATTGGCAAAACAGCTGGCTCAGCTCAAATTGGATCTGACCGAGAAGGAGGCTCAGCAGAAGCACTTCACTGAGGACTATGAGTATAGGCTTTCCAAGCAGAGGGAAGACCTACGGGAGTGCAAGGCAGGTACTGGCGCCTGGAGGCTCAGTGGGCTGAGATGGTCAGCCAGTTCCAGGCCATGATGCAGTCCCACTGGAACAAGGCCTTCCGGCTCTTCGCCACCAGAGGCACTTCCCTCCAGCCTTCTCCCAAAGCCCCGCACCAGTTCTTCCACCTTTATCCCATGATCATTCCCATATATCGTGTGTGTGTGTGTGTGTGTGTGTGTGTGTGTGTGTGTATTATTTATATATTTATATATTTATATATTTATATATTTATATATTTACATATTTACATATTTACATATTTACATATTTATATATTTATATATTTATATATTTATATATTTATATACACACACACACACACATATAAAATTTGTAATGGAATGCCTTGAATTCTGCACTGAGATGTCATATATATATATTAAAGAACTCTTAACAAATGCAACCCATATCTTACTATGGATCTAAACCTACCTTCCAAATGCTTCTGATAAACCGTGGACACTCCCCACACACCAAATCTGAATACCATGTAAATTATTTCAACTTCTGCAGTCTGTCTCTGGGTATTTGTGTCCACGTGTGTAATGTGTGTGTAAATGCTAATACAACAATGATATCATTGCACAAAGGTGTTTTGGTGCTGGACATCATGACACACCATTGCAGATTACGTGACTGCTTCATTTGCTTGATAACATCACAATACACAACACATATTTTGACATCCTTGTGTGGCTTGCGGGAGATGCAGGGGAGGCTGTGTGTGTGTGTGTGTGTGTGTGTGTGTGTGTGTGTGTGTGTGTGTGTGAACCTTTGCAAGCATGATTATACATGCGCAGGTTCCCACGCAGACAAGAGTCCTGCATTGTGAAAGCCCTTGTTCACCCAGAAATCAACATGAGTACAATTGTACATGTGAAGGATTTTCTTTTGCAGATCCCCTACCGCATATCTAGATATTCTGTAGAGACAGATGTCATTTCAGTCTCCACAGTGGGGGCACAGTACTTGTTGGGAGTACTCATATGGTGTGTACTTTCCATTCCTGAAGTCCCAGCAGGGGATTATATGTTCAGTTGTCCTGTACACAGTCTTGCTTTAAACTATAAGAAGCTCCTTGCTGGGTCAGACCAAGCTTGAAATTCCATTAGCAACTGCCTAGTAGTTTAGCCAAGAAATTCAGAACAAAGAAAAACATCTTCATGCAGATTTTAGAAAGCAGGAGTGAGTGGGAAACAATTTGCATCAAAGATGGCTAACCTTATTAAATTGCAAATTAATACCATGTACAGAAAACCATCCCTTTGCACTCCATGTAAATGAAACTGGAATAATAGTCACATGTTGAATGTATGAATAGCATCAACAGTGCCGATTAGAATCTTCTCTTTCACCACAAAAAATAAAATTAAAAAAGGGTTTGATTGTTAGAAGAATAGGAGAATTAACAGGGATTATAGAACTGATTTTTTTAAAAAATCAAAGTGATTCAAATTAATAAGGAAAAGGGCTGATTTAAACAGAGCTTTCTATTTTGCCATTCATTTCTTTCCTTAAACATTGGTGCTCATATTAGTTCTGGAATTCCAGCACAATAGTAAGCTTTTGCACTTAGTACAGACTTTCTCCTATTAACTCATATTCATGTGGTTGTTGAAATATAATTAATCATTGGGGTAAATTAAAAATAGATTTAAAATGGGAATATACTCTGTGTGTGTATGTGTGTGTAGATACTATATTATACACACACATGAGAGAGAGAGAGAGAGAGAGAGAGAGAGAGAGAGAGAGAGAGAGAGAGAGAGAGAGAGAGAGAGAGAGAGAGAGAGAGAGAGAGAGAGAGAGATTATATTCTCATTCTCAAAGGTGTTTTTTTTAAATTTCCCTGATCCAGCTCGAGTTCCTGTAGGTATGCATGGCTAATGGTGCCAGGATATGAATAAGGATTCATATTATGATGCATATCTGGATGAGGATCCAGTTGAAAGTAATTTTGTATGGACCAATGATCTCTGCATTTGGATGCACAGCATAATTCTCAGATGACTGATGTCTGCAGTTCCTGATCAAGCAACTGATATGTACATGGAAGCCTGCACTCCACAGATCTCTTTAGGTAGTGAGTGGGTGAGCTCGTTTTCCCTTTCATAGGCAATTAATTTCTCAACAGTTAGAAATAAAGGAAAAAAAGATATGCAATGTAAGTAATTGTAAAGTGATGCACATTGAAGACAGGATGGAGAATCTCAGTAGTGCTTGTATCTTGGTAGAATTAGTGGTGACTAATCAAGAAAGAGATCTTGCCAATCTGGTACTAATGCTATGGTGCCAGATCTGGGCTGCAGAAATCCAGGTGATCACTGGATGGCAGAAGTGATACGGAAAACTCTGCTCATTCTAGAGGTCTTCTGGATTTTTGCAGCCTACATTTGGTAGGCCTAGTAACCCATAGCTCAATCTAAGTGTTTGTTTAATGTATATTGGCGGGGGGGGGGCACCATACTGGGGACTGTCAGATATTTTTCAATCATTTTTAGAGCAGCTTTAATGTGCCTTGTTGTTGTTGTTGTTGTTGTTGTTGTTGTTGTTAATATTCCTTCTGTTACAACAGACTACTAAACAATCCAATTATTGCATTCCAGAAATCAAGTATCAAAGAGGTGTCTTCAGGCATACTGTTTATATATTATGACAGCTATGCCATATAGCCGTGGTGGCACAGTGGTTAGAATGCAGTGCAGCTGGCTACTTCTGCTGACTGCCGGCTGCCTGCAATTTGGCAGTTCAAATCTCACCAGGCTCAAGGTGGACTCAGCCTTCCATCCTTCTGAGGTCGGTAAAATGAGGACACAGATTGTTGGGGGCAATATGCTTACTCTGTAAACCGCTTAGAGAGGGCTGTAAAAACACTATGAAGCTGTATATAAGTCTAAGTGCTATTGCTAAATAAGAAATATTCTTGGGTGAGATAAAGATTATGACTTATTTAATTATTTATCAAAATCAAATGACTTTTTACAAAGTATTCAGCATGGTAATTTCCAATTCCTT
The DNA here is from genome assembly GCA_023053685.1 of Diadophis punctatus similis. Lineage (NCBI taxonomy): Eukaryota > Metazoa > Chordata > Lepidosauria > Squamata > Dipsadidae > Diadophis > Diadophis punctatus. The sequence goes on along the minus strand of JALIGW010000003.1, from coordinate 114,995,828 downwards.
ATTTGTATCATGCTAATAAATGTCCACTGCAGTGTCATCATGATACAAATCCCCAAATGACCAAAAAAAAAAGCCATGCCATGCCATGCCATCACAGTGCAAACATCACCCTTTCATAATTGCATCCTTCTGTCAGCCCCAACTACAGAAATTGTGCATATTCCATGACTTCTCCCCCTCCATAGGCACTTACAAACATGCCTACTCATGAAATGCCTCTGAAATGCATAAACTAACTACTTTTTCTTCCCTCAACATTTTCAATAGTCTAAGCAGTACAAAAAGAGTATACGTAATATGTTCCATGGGGTTGGCTGTTTAAGTGATCCTATTTAACTTGTGCATTAATATTATGGGGTAGATGATTCAAACTTTAAAATCAGCTTGCAGGTGACATCTAATCCTACTTTTTAAATTAATGTAAGCATTCTTAGGTCCTTTCTCCACTTCTGAGTTAAAATGCGGTCCATGCTTTCTGGAATTGAAAAATAATAATAATGGCATAACATTTACTGTCCTTATTCTGTCTCTAATATTATTGTCTCTATTGTCGTCGTCCGTCCATCCCCCCCATCACTTCCAATCACCTAACTTTTCTCCAAGTAATGGGTGACAGCATCTAAGCATTGCCAGTGTAGGATTGGTCCTTGGTTAGGTCCACCTGGGGACATAATCAGAGACTACTGTGTTATTCTACACATCTCCACATTTGGAAACTGTGGTCAGATTAAACACATTGCAATTGAATCCAGAAAAAACATAGGGGTCAGAGGTTAATCTTGCCTTTCTGGAAAATATTATTATGATATCTGATCATGCTCAGGAAAAGTAGTCATGGACCCTACAGCATCCCAAAGAGTTTCATTTGTTACAGGCTCCATTTCTTCCCCAAAAAAATAAATACACATTGTGTATTTAAATTGACATTGTCATTTGGTGTGTGATGGCTAAAGTGTTAGACTAATTGCACTAATATGAAGAGGCTGAAGTTCAGTCTCAGACCTTCAAGGCCCCTTCCAACCCTATTATTCTAGTTCTATGTTCCATGTCTGTGCTTAACCATGGAAATGTACTTGGTAAGTTTCTCTCAGTCCCTCTCTCTCAGTCTAATTTCTTTCAGAGATTTGTAGCATAGGAACATGGAACGTAGAATAGAATATAGAAAAAGAGGTCATGATGAGTGGGAAGGAAAGAGAGAGAGGAATGTGTGCCAGTTAAGGGAAGAAAGGATGTCAGCCAATCACTGATTCAATCAATGGGCTTCCCTCAAAGTAGAGTCTTTAACCAATGCAGAATACTGCTACTCACCACTTGGTAAAGGTAGAGGGACATGTGCAACATCTCCAATCTTTTCTGTGACAATTACTGCTATGAATTCAGGAATCATACTTGGAAAGACTATCAGAATCTGGGGCATATACTTCTTATCATGATATATGTCCACATGAGTTTAGATATTGCCTATATTCTGCAGCACAGATTTGCTCTTCTAAGGAGTGACGGGAATTTGTGGTGGGAGCAAATGTGTGTTTCAGTATCAGAATGCCAACTGTTTCTCTCATTCTTGTGTCGCAACATTGCATGCAAGTATACAGGGGGCGCAAGTTGTATCGTGATGTCATGACACACAATTCTTCACTTTGATAAAATCTCAGCCTGTCATGGTGGCCCCTTTGTGGATTTCTGAGAGAACAAGAGGAGTTTTGTTCAGTGGTATCAAGAGTCTGATATTATTTGGTACTATGACGTTTGGAATTCATATGTTATATGAATTTTTATTCAGAGAGAATTTAAAATCGTCCACACCTTGAAATGATAGAGACAACAAACATTCTTGTTTTAAATTAATATTTAATTAATATTTGCTGCAACTGTTTTTGAAAAGTAATCTTTTGGAAAGGATCCTTCAGCTTTGGAAAGAATGAATACAGATTTTTTAAAATAAATAAATACTAACAGCAGTAGGCTTTTTTTTTAGAATGCCCATTTAGGAGAAATGAGCTATGTGATAGAGACAATTCCACTTGTTAAATTTACTGTTCTTGACTGCTTCTAGTGATATATCATGAGAAGGTTGTTGGAACTGTCAGCGTGGTATCATTTAGAGGATGTACACGGCATCCTTCATTCAAATTGTCTTTCAGATCAATCACTCTCATCAGAACTCTATCTTCATTGGATTGCTGTAGAACAAATGCCTTGACTTATAGGAAGGAAATGCTAGCATTTGGAAGAACCCTGACTGGAAAGCTTCAAGGACTTAAGTTTGATAAATTGGGTTTATTAAAGCACTTCTTTTTGCTTCTCTCCTTGGATAAATGTATGTGTGGGAATTGAGCTAACAATTTTCTTGTGCATGCTTACCCTCTTACACACCGTAAGTGTAAATAAAAAACTAAATATTAGGGCTTGATCCAGCAGAAATAAAACACTTTTTTAAAAGAGGGAAAAATATAATTAGCACCATTATGATGTTATTTAGGTTTTATCCTATGTGTTAAACTATAACAACACTTGGTTTTATCCACTTTATGGATGTGCAGATCTGATCTCAGGTTACGGTCTGCAATGTTAGGGCAGCGTTTCTACTTCTTTAACAGATTTTTAGAGAACAATAGAAAATGTTGGAATTAATTATGTTTGCAAAGTATTCTAACTTTGTATTTATCTTCCCATAATTTGCACAAATGCTAATATAAATGGTCCGGGAACCTAAAATATGAATTTTATTCTTTGGCATATACGCTTTTCTGATGCAGGCTTCTTTGATGTAAATTTCCATAATATAAGCAGTTTTTAAAATGTAACTTCTGCCATTTTTACCTGCTTTTGAAACAGTGTTTCATAAAGTTTTGCTTAGGGAAAAAAATAGAAAATAGAATAATTATTGAACTTTGTGCAACTGTTCATGCTGACTTAATACCAACATCCATTCCCAGAAGGATCCATAGAAACAATAACATCTATTTACCTTCTATTCTTTGGGCCAATATAGTGAAGAACCATTCCCTTTCCTAATCATGCTTGAGATGTCACTGATGAATCAGTCTTCATGCTTACAGCAGGACTCCCGGAAGTCAGGAATTTAGCTCTCTAACCTGTCACCTTCATGTGAGATGGAACCCTGATAGTCGAGGGCTGAAGGTCATATAGAAACAATTACATATAGAGCTAGGCTCCCCAGTGCAGACATGGTGCTATAAGCATGAAAACCCTCTCTTTATTTATGTCATGACCCTTTCTGTGTTGGATTGAAGGTGAGAAAAGCTATGCCTGAACATGTCTGCATATCCATCCATCCATCCATCCATCCATCCATCCATCCATCCACCCATCCAATAGCCAAGTGTGTCTTTATACTAGGAAACATGTTTGCTTGCACATACCAAATAACTTGGCATTCACAGATGTACCCTAACTATCACAATCAATTATGACTCCAGAAAAGCTGAATCTAAGAATTGGGAGAACAGTGTGGGATGTAGGATAGAGGACTTCTGTAAGCAGTGGGAAGTGCAGAGATCAAATATTTTCATCTTGAACAAGTGGAAAAAAAATTTCACTAGTGCAAAGCTGTTATTATATATGATAATGAGGATGACCTCTTCCCTGATGGCCTTTCCAGAAAAGCATTCAAGACTGTGTTTTTCTAATGGGGATTCAGGGCAGAACATGCAATTAAATCAGCAAAATCATGGAGGAAGTACTTTGAAAACTGGATCCATGGGATGGGTTTTCTTTGTTTAATGAAGTTGTGGTGGTGTGTGCTGATTTTATTATGCGCTTCCTAGTCTCCCAGGAGGAGGTGACAGCACATAAATTAGTGAAAATAAAAGAGGAAATAAATGAAACTGACTAGCTAATTAACTAACTTTGGGTCTTTAAATTGTTATGTTCTAAATGTAACAATCAGGAAGACAAAGGAATGAAGGAATGAAAAAAGCAAGGGAGAATCAATATCTGTAAGTGATGTTGAGTTTATTTACAATTGGTTTCCGTAAATGGAAAAAGAATGTTAATGAATCATAAAACTGGAAAGTAATTTAATTTAATTTGGAGCCGATGCCTATTGGAGTGCCATTCCAATAGGTGACATTTAGTTCCATTTTTTAAACTCCTAATCAGAAAGACAGTTGGACAATCAGGGTGTTCCATTGTCAAATTGCTCGTGGGATAAGGAAGTTTCTCCTATGGGTTGAATATATTTTTCTTTCTTTCAACATTTAAATGAATTGCTTCAGGTCCTACCTGCTGAAGCAACAACTAATTTGCCACCATATTCTTGTCAGTGCCCTTCAAATATTTGATTTTTTTTGTATAATTCTTAAACTTCTTCTTCTTCATGCTAAATATACCAAGCTACAGTACTTCAATCTTTCTTGGTTTTCCTACATCTAAATGACTTTTTTTTAACCCTTGTCCTCTGAAATTTAATCAAATACTTCATAGAAACATAGGATTTATTTAACTAGACAATTGGAAGTAGAAATCATTAATAGTGCTTGACTTTGGCTGAATCATACCATCAGTTGTTAAGTATACAGATTGAAAAGTGGAACTTGGTCTTCTAGCAAATGCATTCCTTAAGCATTTTATTCAAAATTGCATCTGCTAGGCTGGACACGGCTCCAATTAATGAAGTTCTGAATGATTTGTTTTACTGGAAAGTCTGTATATAATTCCTAACAGATTTAGAGATTTTTTTTTATTTGGATGGCTACCTTATATTTATCCTGGATTGGAAGTCCCTTCTCATGGTCATTCATGCCTAAGTGACGTTGCAAATAGAGTACCGCAATGTGTTCTATATGGAGCTTCTCTTGGAGAGCATTTGGAAGCCAAAGCTGGTCCAGACTCAGCAGTATGAGCAGTGATGGGCATGCTTCCCTATGCCCATTATGACACCCCTATTATGAAGTTGCACTGGGTACCAATGAGATTACAGGTGCAATTCAAGATGTTGGTTATCACCTATAAAGACATCAATGTCATATAGAACCTAGTTATCTTAGACAGCATATTTTCCCATGATTGTTCATATTGTTATGAATATTGCTAATGTCAATATTCAATAATGTCAGTCAATAATGTCAGTCTGAATGAAGCTTGGATAGGAGAGAGTTAGTCATGACAGTTGGACTGAACTATTTGAATTAGCTTGTGACATACGTTGGGTTATTCCCTTGTTATGATCAACTTTAATCTTTTGGAGGCTCTGTGAATTTGATTTTAATTTGTGAGCTGCCCAGAGGCACTGTTAAATTGAGCTACTTTAGAAATCTAAATAAATAACTAAGAAAAAAATAAGCAAACAAAAACCAAATTAAGATATAAGACACTGAATTAGTTATTTTAATGTACAATTATAGCATCCACTGCATACTCTCAAGTCCCATTCAGTAGGTAATGTCTCAAAGACTGGCTGATGGATTTACCTGCACCCTTATTACCTGGCACAATAAAATAAAAAAGGATTGTTACTGTTGTTATCCTTTTTTCTTTTAATTAGTCTTGACTGGAGCCTAGTTTAGAGCTTCTTGCGTGTTGTTCAAAATGGCAGAATTAATTTATGATAAGAATTATAAGTGTTACATGAAAGTATCCTTTTAATAAAAGCTAGTAGTAAAAACCTGCTTTAGCCAAGAATTTGCCTATTACTTTACATCAGTATACAGGATTGTCATCTTTATATCTACATGTTTCTCTGTATGTAAACATCCATAAATGCAGTAGCCAAGGCCTTTACATATTTGTTAGCTTTTATAATGAGCATGTATACATTTATTTCCAATCAATATGGTCACTGGCTTTTAGTGAAGAATTTCTTTAAAACCTCTTTTGATTAACCCTGGATTCCCTGAGCTTCTCTATTGTGATGTTCTCAATATTCTACCTACACACACACACACACCCCACAAGAGTTTCCTTTGGTGAAATACAGTTCTGTTTTCTCCATGTAATTGAAAACAAGGACACAAAACTCATCCACTGTTATACAACAGTAATGTGATGTACTAATCTAGTTACTTAGTATATGATACAAAGGCAGTCGGCAGAGTCTTGCCTTTGAAATATGATTTAAAACAGAATTTATAATGTTGCAGAATTACATAAAACTGTGTGAAATTGTGCAGATAATCATTTAAATCTCCCTACATGGAAAGATAATTGCTCCCGAAATTAACTGTACCTGAGGTTCATTCATTTGGTCATGGCTAGTTTCTTATATAGAGATGATTTGATATTAGAGCTAATTAAGATCAGGTCAGAGTTGCTGAAGGTCAGAGATTAATGCTCAGGATCATTGAAATGATAATTATAAACAGATTAGGAAGTTACGGTCTTTTATAAGGGGTTATTAGATAATTACTGTGAGAGTGTACGGCTTACTGTAATAATGGATTATCGACTACTTACAGCGTTTTAAGGGTGAGAGTATATTACTTCCTCAAGGACTAAGAGGAATAATGTTGCTGGAAATGTGTGCTCTATAAATAAAAATGGCACCAACTGTGTTTCACTTTTTTTTTGTTCTTTATTCACTGCAGGCTCATCATTTTGCTTTGGTGATTTTTAGTCTATTGAAAGCTTCTTGCATGATTGTTCTACATTGGGTTCCTCCTCTTTAAACCCTCAACAGCATGTAGAAATCAAAATGTGCAGTGGTGAGAGCTGATGGAAGCTCTGATCAGGATGAAGGAACTAGCTAATAAAACAGGGCCATTGGTTGTAAGGACTGGAATCGAATCTTAATGAGGCAATTCCTAATCAAAAGGAAACATCAAAAGATTTGCAAAATACAGAAAAGGCAAACTGAAATGATCAAGGCCTGGAACACTTTCCCTACAAGTGGTTTGGTTTAGAAACAAAGATGGCTATAGGGGACAGGTTTATAAAATTATGCAAGGTGTGGAGAAAGATTTTTTTTGTCTTTATCTCTCATAATAGGACTGGGAACCTTCTCCCCATCAGGCCTGCTGGAAGTAGGTTCAAGACATTTTTAGAATAAAATGGTTGAATTTCATGCTTATAAGAATTGAATATAGATTTAAAAAGAGCCAGGTTTACAAATTTAATACTGCATTCTGAGGAATAAGCAGGAAAATCACCTTTAGGCTTCTAGATCAGCATCCCCCAATATGATAAGCTCTTTTTAAAAAAATTGTAAAACTCCTAGTACTCTTAACTCGTAGCTGTGGTGCCTAGGGATGATGGAATTTTAGTCTAATACAATTTAGAAGGTGTCATCTTGAAAAAGGGTGATGTAAGCAGCAATCTGTGATTAATCTTTGTTTAGGGTTACCTCCCTAACACCTAATCATCTCTACATTATTTGGGTAAGACAAAGAAAGAAAAGGACAATCTAAAAGGCCATATATATTTCCCCTCAGACTTTTCCTATAACAACAGCAAGATACTGCCCTTCTTCAACCTTGAAAAATAGTCTTCTCTGACCTAGAGGACTGACAAAAATGAACCTCTTGGAAAGGATCTTTTGTTACCTGGAAAACACCCAATCAAAGAACAATTATTTACACACTTTAGATGGAAAACACAAATCTGGGAGTCTCCTTTTTTCTCTCCATTTAACCCCAGGCCAGATGGCACGGTTCACTAATTATTGAAGGCTGCTTTGAATACAGAGTTTTCAACAGCAAATTTAAACTGTTTAATCTTCAAAGTGCTGTGGAAAAGCAAGTAATTGTCTCCCAGAAAAGTTTAACAATAATATGCAATAATATTGTCATTGTGCAGAGGTTCTTTCACCATCCCCATTGTGAAAACTGTGATCTTGGCATGTGTGTTGGACAAACTTCAGTATCTCCTCACTCACAGCTCTGCACCTCCACTAATGCATTCAAACCTTGCCTAAGGTCTATTTTTTGTTTAGCAGATGTACCTACCAGTTTTACAGGTGTGCAAAAACTTGAGAGGGGATTTCAAAGTGGCAATTTTGTGACAATTAGGAATCCCACCCAGTAAGGGTCAGGTCACTCACTGTCCAGAGTAGAATGCAGATTTTATTGCCTGAACTAATCATTTTTCCAGGAATAGCATTTTATTTTTTCCCATAATAGTGAGTACATTTAGGAGTACATTTATATACATGTGACTGAGGAAATTAATATTATCTTGCACCTCTAGAGATCTTGATCATATACATTCCTGTGCAAATTTGCATACATATTGCTTGTAACACGGGTAAGCAAGCTGGGATAAGATTTGAATGTATTTTAGGAGGCACAGTATTGCGACTGAAATGTTAATTTTTGTTGGGATTCACTCATCAAGATCAGGAGATTGGACTTAGTTGAAATCAATGGGACTTAAACTATGAGTTTGAAACAAAACCACATTGATTTGAATGGGTCAGTTCTAGGTATCATCTAAATCCAAACCATGATTCCCACAATCAGAATATGACCAAAATTTCTCAAAAAAAAAGATAGCAATAAAGTCTCTCCCTCCATATACTCAATGAGTGATGTTGAGCCAGTCACTTTCAGTCCAATCTATTTCATAAGGTCGTCCTTGTAGAGAAAACCAAGAAGAAGTGCTATATAGGTTATCATGAACTTCTGAATGAAAGATATATGGCATATAAATAAAAAAGAGAAATGAATATATCAGCATATGTCTAGCATTCCATCAATTGGAGGAGATTGGACAGGGATATATTTTTCAGATGCCCAGACAATCTATTCTTTCAGGTGTGTATTGAGTATTATAGTTCATTACCATAACATCAAAGTAAGTACAAAGTATATAATTTGAGAGAAATTAGATGCCCCAGACTCTTCATCTCAACCAGAGTCAGTTTGGTGTAATGGTGAAGGTCCTGACCTAAAAACCAGAGGTCCTTGAGTTCTAGTCCTGCCATAGATATGAAAGCCAGCTGGGTAGCACAGTCTCTCAGCCCAGCCTTCCTCACACAGTTGTTGTGGTGGAGGAAATAGGATTAGTAGGCATGTTTGCTGCCTTGAGTTATTTATAAAAAATAATAATAAAGGTGAGATTAAAACCTCATGCTATTCTCATATAACAACTCTCAACTGAAATCTTGCTGATTTGCCAATGGAGATGTGAACTGAGTTAAGAATCATAACTACTTAAAACCAAAACAACATTAATTCTGGTAGCTGAAAAAAAAGAATACTAATGTCAATATGATTCTGCTAATATAAAGTAGCAATCAGTAATACCATTGATTCAACTCATCACTAATCATTCAATTAAAAAAGGGGGGGGGAAGAGAGAAAAAAAGGAAAGTTCAATAGCTAGGATTCTGTTTCACAGCTTTACTGGATTTTTTAACCAGTGTGAAAAATGTCTATAAAATCTAACTATAACCTTGATGGTGTCATTTTGATTAGATGCGGTAGAGCAATATTAGCTTTTAAAAGAGAATAACATTGAAGAGTCATATAATGACTTAAGTCAATCATTCCAACTGTAATTAAGTTCTATAAGGTTTTCATTTGCATCAATCCTTTTTTTAAAAAATAAGAATGTTTTGGAAAAGGTTTCAAGAGTTTTATACAAAAGATGTTGCTACATACTATGGGGGAAGAATGATATATTCAGAGAGTTCCATAGTGTCCTGATTTTCTTAAAACAGTTTAATAACCACAGGGTGCCAAATAACATTCAGTATCCACAGTGCTTGAGTTGGTCCCATGTCAATATTCACCAGGTTTCAGCTTGGTTTTTGATATAATTTTGGAGAACCATCTGTGATGTTTTTTCTTGCCTCCAACAAAAGCAACCCAAATTGTTGTGTGTGAAGAAACATAAATACACAATTCTTTAAGATAAGGTTTTAGTGTGCAAAATAAAGAAACAAATAATGTCCTTTTCATTCATAGAATTTTATGGCATCAGAGGCAAGAGGACATCTTATGGGGATAATTATATCCATTCCATTTTTTGCACCACTTCTTCCATCATTTTTCTTCCCACCAAAAAAGAAAAAGAAAAAAAACCTGTTAAGAAACTGAAGCTGGAATAGATGCACAGATTTTTTTGATTGGCTGGGTTATGAGCCCATAATCTGAAGCATCGAACGTTTCACGTTGACCATTTTGTTTTGTTGCAACTTTAACTTACTTATCTGTTTTGAGGAGGAACAAATGTTAATTTTTTTAGGTTCTCCTCCTAAAAAAAAAAAATCAGCAGGAGAGATGAAAACCCAGGCATATCTCTCCCACTAAAATCAATGAAGCTTAAAAGTGTTTAAATTTGGGCGGATCTATCCTTATTTACTTATCATGTCAGCGTGAGATGCTTTTATAGAGCAGGCTTTCATCTTGGAGAATCATGATGTCATTTTTTTTTTAAAAAAAGATATGTGGTGTGTGCCTATTCCAAGATACCAAAAGTTGAAACAGGCACATAAATGGACATCATGTTTACTCTGGTTAAAGCAAATAACCTTTGCGGCCTCTGTGTGCAAGAGGAGAATGGTGGATCCACAGATAAAGAAATATGCAGCTGTTGTTCACAATCTGGTGTATCATGCTATGCAAATATATTTGAAATGTTCTAATAGCCCATTTAATGGTTTTATCCCCTATTAACATCTTTCTTCTGTGAAGCATAACAGGGTTGCTGGACAACATGCAATTTACTGTCTTTCTATTCACAAGCATTGTTGAACTATGTATGGCAAGCCTAAAGAAGCTGGTGTTACAATGAACATATTCAACTGTTTTACTCTGAGGCAGAGTATTGGCTTATCCATCTCAGCTGTCTCTCCTCTGGCCAGGAACAATTTCTCCCACTTTTACTGTCTGAGGGATACTTTTAACTAATAATGTCCAGAATTTATCTTCGTCCCTCGGGAGTTGGGCGGCATACAAATCTATTAAATTAAATTAAATTTAAAAGTGGTTAAAATTATAGAAAAAAACCCACCAGCAATGGATAGGAATCTAATACTGTAGCACCAGTAGTAGAATACCTGTATTAGAACAAGGAGTGAGCAAACTTTTCAGCTTAGTTTTGAACCCAATTATGTAACTGTAGCTAAGAATATGCATACAGAAACTTTCTCATTAGATATATAGGTTGCAGTTAATTTGAAATACATAAGTATTTCTGTTTGATGCCAGTCACAATAATGACGGGGGCCGTTCAGGCAGTGCCCATCTCTCTGTTTCAAGCAGGACCTTAATGAAGAGAGAAGCTTATTGTAGAATGTAGCCCACTAGTGGGTTCTAAAACCCTTTACTACCGGCATGCGCAGAAGCCTCCCGCCGCCGGTGCTACCAGTTCTAAGAACCGTGCCGAACCGGGAGCAACCCACCGCTGATGTAGCCAAAGGAGAGATCTTCATAACTCTTCCATCTCCAGATGAAATAACTGGAACCTTAAAACAAATGATGTAGAGATTCTATTTTGTGTCAAAATTAGTATTGCAACTAAATTATTTATCACAAGCATCTTTAATTCCATATTATTTTGTGACTGCAAACGTTTGGGAATACATTTCCCCCTTCTGCATTTTCTCCTCTGAGTTTCATCTTCCTCAAATTATTCTAGCCAATCAGGGATCATATATCAACTGGATAAAATGACAATGCTATATGACTGATCAGATTTTGCTTTGTGATTTCATCACTCAGGGTAAATTAAATATTTTGGATAAAAGTCAGTGCTTCCTGGATTAGCTATATTGACTGTTTTTGTTAAGATGTGACCACTTTAAAAACAGTTTCTTCCATAATTTTCCTCCAAATTAAAAAAAAAAGTAGTATTCTTATTTTACTACCCTTAATGATCATCCCCATTTCTGTTCGGCATAGGTATAATTATACCTATTATAATAATATGAATTCATAGAAATAATTGTTGAGCAAAAGAAATGCCAGAATCCTGTGTCATTCCCAGTACATCAGGTAAAATTAATTTTTTCCCCAAAAGATATATTTTAAATTGTGAATTGTGAGAAAGGAACCCAGATGTTGATCACATGATACCTTTAAGGTAAATATCAGGCTTCTTTGCTAAATTTCCCAAAATTGTCTTGAACTTTTAAGGCATCGCAGTTTCTGATTTTCAACAGCCCTGCCGTTGAGGTGAAAGTTGACTTGGTAAGACTGAAGGAAGTGTTCTTTTGCTTCCAGTCTAGTCATGAAAACTACAACTGCGGTAATAATTTGCTCCTAGCAGCCGTCTACCAGCTGTCTAAATTTACAAGGTCACTACCAGCATAACCTATGCCAAACTTCTAGAGACCTTCCAGAGTCAGGTTTCACATAGCTGCACATTCTTCCTTGAACCAAGGCTCTGTCTCAGAAAACCTGGCATGCTTTAAAGGTGAACATTTTTCACTTCTCACATTTGCAGCTTCAAAGACCCAATTACTACTGGGCTGACACAAGACTGTTTGATGATGTTTCCTGCGCAAAGTGCTACCTCTCTACACTTTGAGTTTGGGATGTGTATGTTTCTATTGGCCTGTTCCTCTTTGCAAGGCAGAAATCAATATCGGCTTTCTTCTCGCCTCCACCTTGCTCTTGTTCAAAGCGATTAATGTTAGTATCTCTACCAACACTCTGTAATGTTTTTACCAGGACAAATAAGTTTATGTCCTCTGTAATGGCTACAGTAATACTGAATTATTTAGGTTGTTTCACCATTACAAAAAAATTGGAAACATCTGGCTCCTGAATTTGAATTTACTTTTTTTTTTCAAATGCAGTGGAATGACAGGGATCTCTTTTCTGACATTTTCAGCATGTGGGATTGAAATGGAGAAGACTGGCTAATCCAGTCATTAAAAAGTTATCTAGAATGTACTGTACTGAAGGAATAACATTCACCTCAGATCAAATTTAAACTCTTGTGCTATTCAGCAGGTCAATCTAGTCATTAAATCTTATTTAAAAGTTGCTGGGTAGAGATGCTGAAAGAATAGAATATATTTCAAATTAAAATCACAATATTTTAATATCAGTTGTTGAACTATTTGTAATTCTGGTCAAAAAACAGAAGCAAATTCTCCATTTGAGGAACTGAATCCCAAGCAATAGTCCGTCCAGCTCCAATTTACTTTAAACAAGGATATTGACAAATCTTCAACCAACACAGGATCTAAGAGACAATCCTCACCCGTGGGTATCCTATGGCATATTACACTTTTAGTTTTCGAAAGACAAGAATAATTTTACTATTTGCCATTGGAAAACAACAGCCATGCAGGTGTATAGATGGTATCACACAGGTACAAAAATAACATTAAATGACAATGTGCTATCAATTAAAGGGATGAAACTCTATTCATCCTGTGAATAGGCTTTCCTATCCAACAAAAATGAAGGCGCAGTACGTATTTCGACAAACTCCCATGAAAAAATGACTGATATAAAACTTCCATGTGGCAGTTGTCTCACTCTTCTCTTGGTTGCTAGATCCATCTTGAAACTTCTCATCTTGGCTGTTTTGAATCCAGTCCACCTTTCCCTTCTGGTTTTTCAAACTTCAGTCCTTACTAGTCAATTCTCTGGATGATTTTCTTGGTGGTGAAACTTGCCAACCTCTTAACTTTTTCCACTATTTTCCACTATTTCCATCCAAAAGTCTTGGCACCAAACTATTCGTCTCCCCTTGTTAGTGGAAGTGGAGACCCAACCCAGGCATAGTACTGCAAGAAGAAATGTCTTGTGCTTTCTTCCTTTTATCTTAGAGAAAGTAGTTTTTCCCTCTCCATGCACCTGATCTCTTTCTGCTTTTATTTCCCTTTGTTGTCTATCTAAGTCAATTTCCTTCTTGTCCTCCTTCATGATGCTAGATTAAATGTGTGCTGCTCCTCACATTTTCTCTCTCTCTCTCTTACTCGCTCTCCACCCACAATGCTACAGTTTTTATAACTCGGTTTCATTTTTTAATGTGTACTCCCTGAGGCAGATCCTTTCCCCTGCCAGAAGCCCCCAAATTTTGATTTCCTTACTGACTCTGAGTTGTCTACTAGAGGCCACTTTATCACTTATCTTAATCTCTATCTCTATTTGCCCTGGCCTCTCCAAGGAGCCCATTTCCTGTGTTTCTGTGTTCTTCCAATTACAGATCTGTATAACCAGCCTTTAACATCAACTAACTTCCTTATTTCTTTGTGGCAAACTGCTGCCAGTGTGAACCAGATTTTAATCCTTTTTACTTGTCAACTTCTACTGCAACCTTCTGGAATGCATATTGATTAGATTTGTCATTTGTTTCATCTGTTTTGTAATTATCGATTGCAAAGTGACAAAGGTTTATTGATGATTGTCATTGCCATGTTACTTGGAAGATTTAATGGCTCAGAGACTTACTCCCAAGTAAAAATCATATAGTTACGGTAGCCTACCTGTCTAGATGGAACACTTAAAACATTTTAGAAATATTTTGATTGTATCAAAGGATAGGATGGGAAGAATGGAGAAAGTCTAGTTCACTAAGGGGTCATATTTGGAGGATTTCCCATAGGGCATGATGAAATCTTGTGAACTTTTTTGCATTGAACTGCAGCCATGTGCCAGAAGCATTTCTTGTTATAATTCATTATCCCTCTCTCTTGCTTTACACAGGCACTATGGCCATGCAATGCTTTAGATTTAGTTTTAAAAATGAGTTTAATACCTTGGTTATATTATGCTAAACCACCCAAGCACAAAAAATTCTGAGCCTGTTGAAGACTTAAAGACAAATAATATGTTTGCACCAGTGGTGGGTTCCTACCGGTGCGGTCCACTCTATAGCACCGGTAGCGGCCCACTGGTGACGTCACAGTACCGGTGCAGTCAGTTGCCTGTGCCTGGGTGCCGCCCTTTTAAAAAAAGATTTTTTTTAATTTTTTGTTTAAAAAATTCTTCTGCGCATGCCCAGAAGCCGAGCTTCCGGCACTGTGCATGCGCTGCCTTCCTACCCCACAGTGAGTCCAAGCAGGGGAGGATGGCTGAGGGAGCTTGTGAGACGCTGAAAGAATGGGTGGCAGGACCTATCTCAGTTCCCCTCCCTTCAGCAGTCTGAGAAGCCACGGATGTGCGGTGATGATCCCAGGCATTTTCACACGTTTGAGGCTTCTCGAGCTGCTGAGGGGAGGGGGAACGGGCAGCAGGAACCTAGGATCATCGAATGGGGAGAAGCATTCAGGCCGGACGGAGCCTCCTAGAAGAACCGCTGCCGTGGTCTTGCTGCTCCCGCTGCGGGGGGCTGCGTTGCGGGTGGGCAATGCCCCCCCGCTTCTCCGGCCGCTGCCAAGCTCCCGAGCCCCGAGCCCACCGGGTCACATGGCTGGCAAGCCACACCCACAAAATAAGCCACGCCCACAGAGTGGTAGTAAAAATATTAGGAACCCGCCCCTGGTTTGCACACTTATGCATTCTGGGGCATCTTTTTCACAATGAAATCAAAGTATGCATAGTCTTAGTGCATATACTGTCCAGTCCACAACTGGCTCCCAGACAGACAGCAGCTCTGGGCCTTTCTCTCTCTGTTATCACTGGAATCTTTACAAACCATATCAGAATGAAAATGTAGGACATGAGAGAGAGGTTTTGAGGAATCTGTTTGGTGTTTCTGGTATTGAGTTATATAAGAGATTGGTTACATTGCTTTTTTTTTTAACTGATTAGCTAGAAAAATGTTAGTGCTTTGGATTTTGGCTTAAGTCATATTGATGAATAGTATAAACCAAAGTAGTTTAATTATCTTGTGTTGAATTTGTTAGTTTTAATGAAATGAATTGTTTGCTTGGGCTGTTATGTTTGGAAAGTAATGGACATGAGAGAGTTTACTGTAGTGATTGAGAGGCTCTGAGAGGGGTTTTTGGTTGATCTAGTGTGAGGACATATATAAGGAAACATATGAATTAAAAAAAATGACAACACTAATTAACCTTTCACATTTTATAGCCTTGATTAGAATCCAGTTTCAAATTCAATTTTAGGTTCATGAAAATATCAGTGCAGACACAACTCAAACTATATATGTGCCTAAGGAACTAGAAGGTGAATGTTTCACATTACATTTATTTTATTGAATAATAAAATATTATTATTTTTATTTCCTATGCTGTCTGCCCTATGATGCATCTCCAGATAGCATGTAAATTGAGAAATAGATTTCAAAATACAATATAAAATAGGTATGATGACATACAATAATACAAGTCTGCCCAATGAGCTGAAAAACCAGATAACAATGTCCACTGAAAAATAGCCATCCATTTTTTAGATTTCAAGGCTGAGCCTGGATTTCTGAAACCTTTTACCTGAGCCAGTCAAAATGCCTTTCGAGATGTGTTCCCTTTAGGCTTTGTTTTTATTTCCCTTAAAGTGTCTTGATATTTTTTGAGCAAAATGATGTACTTGACTTTTTAGGTGGTATATGAAAAACTGCACTCCAAAAGTAATAACAGCTAGGTGAAGCCATAGGCTGGGCCAATGCCAGGACAAAATGTAAAATGAATAGATTTGCAACTTGTCCTTGTTTAGTAAACAGAACTGGGACTTGTAACTTCATTGTTAAGCAAAATAGTCAATTTGTGACTATGTTTATGATCTTACTTCAGCTTTCCTTTGCTTTATAGAGCTGAGAAGGTCATAAATGTGAAGACTGAACACTCCTCTGTCTCGGCTTTTTCTGTTGAGTTACCTCCATCTCCATTGCTTTTCCTATCTTCTTTAATCTTTGTCTTTCTGGGTTTCTGCAGAGAGGTGTCCAAAACTGCAAGAAACTGTCTGAAACTTCATTCAAAATCATAATCTTCAGCACAAAGTCAATATTCTTTTTTAATGGATTCATTTAAATAACCCATATTCTCTGGATAAATTACACAATGACTGTGGAACATTTAAAATCTGTTAATCCATAGATTTAATGAAAAAGTTTGTAATATAGCATTATAAATATATTAATAAATAGTAAATACAAACTTATATTAAAAAATAAAACCCAAACTCAATTCTGTTAAAGTTTTAACTCTTATTATTAGTTGCAACCTTTAGAACTATTCTATCGATAACCTTTACTCATGCACATTTTTTGAAATTATTTTTGTAATAACCAGGATATTAGATATTTCCAGCAAAATGTTGTAAAGTTCAGTTCAAGACAGTTGCACATTGTTTGCACTGCTCAAGTCGAATGAGAGGAGAATAATTATTAGTAACATAATATCCTTAAATGGCTTATATTAATATGCTACACTCTCAATTCAGGGGATTTACCTAAATGATATCATTCCTGAAGAATCTGCTTTAGATCAAATAAGGTTAAAGATCAAGGCTGTCAAAAGATTATGTCACCAGTTTCCATTACTTAAAGAGATGGGTTCATTTTCAGTACAGAAAGCAATCAGTATACCTGTGATTTACCTTTCAGTTTTGTGATATGTGGCACCATCTCCGAGAAATTTCCTCTGAACAATTCCCTGTGAAATAATTGAGAGGGACTGAGCTCCCATTCATTTCAGTGGGAATTGCTGCTCCCAGGGAACTGAGCCCTTATGCTTTTATCTAACGGAGTATAAACAGAGGCTTTTTTATATTATTAAAAGTGAGTTTTCATCCATCTGCTTTCTGATAAGGAATACAGCTCTCTGCTTCCTTTCTTGAACTGCTGGTCTGCAACACTTAACTGCAGTTTAAAAAGTGCTTTGGAGTGATAACTCTGTCTACTGGATGGAGAACAAAACAACACTCATTTACTTATATACTGATCTCCATTATCTAGTCAACAAAGGCAGCACAAGGCTGTATCAGATGTAGGATAGAAACAGATGCTATGAAATAGAATGATAAGGCCAGATTGGAGATACACTTTGACAGAGTAGGGCCTGAAGTTTCACCTGATGTAGGATGATGTTATAACTTCAAGATATTAGAAACAGAGCTCAGAAAAAAGTCTCCATGCTGTAGTCCTACCATCATGCAAAAGTGTTTTGGAAAGGAATTAGAATGGAAAAAGTGTTCAAAAGGAGATTAGGGACTAAATCATGGGTGTCAAACTGGCGGCCCACGGGCCAGACACATAACATGCAAGCTGTGCCTACCCCACCTCCGGGAATGGGAAAAACGTCATGAAATGTCACATGATGGCAATGAGACGCCACAAGTTTGACACTTGTGGGCTAAATGAATTGTGAGCTCAATAATCATTGTTAAGTCCTCAGACTTACAACGACGCCAAAAGCCATGCCGGCTGCAGGTCTCTGCTGATTGGCTAAGACGCGAGCAGCCGGCAAGTGGGAAAATAAAGCCCTGCCATTGGTCCGCCCGTCTGACAGCTCCTATATAAAGGCAGCACATGTTCTTGCCATTCTGAGTTGCCTTACCTGCTTGTTAGCAATAAAGGCTGTTTTCTTGGCACAACCTGCCTCGCCTCAGTTATTGCCCACTCCAGTTCTCCAGACAGAACAATCATCATAAAGAACAAGTAATAACCAACAATGCTCAGTTAGAGAAGACAAGGAGTACCAATTGCAGCATCTTTGGTGGGAAATTGGAACTAGATTTGTCTTCAACATGAGGCAATACCCTTTCTATTCACACTCTAGCAGGAGTCAACAGACAGGTGAAAGGAAAAAGGACATTGAGAAAGAATAGTTTGAGAGACATCAAGAATACTATGAACCACATGAAGAGTCAGTAGGTCCTTGATGAGATAGACTGACTGCTCCCTCAATATGATGATTAGCTAGCAGAAATTCAAATATTTGGAGCAATTGACACAAAGAGGTGATAGAGTGCAAAAATGACTACCCTTGGTGGGATATAGAAAAAGGGGATTGCAAAACTGAGTGAAGGATAATGTCACTGGGGATAGAATGAGAGAAACCATTTGATCCAGGAAAGTATCACCAGGACTGTGGTTTAATTTAATGGTACTTAATCTGAAATCTAATTGAATTTTTACCCTTTGTCTGCTTTATCATAATTTATTATATATTTATTCATTTTGATCTTAAGAATGTGATAGTACTGGGCAGGCTCTTGAAAACTCACATTTACACTCTGATCTGTCATCATTATTGCCTTTTAACTATTGTTTTTAGGGCATTGTTCCGGAGCAAGTGGTGTTTTCTTAAATCCAGCAATCCTCAAAGGTATTATTTAAATCTATTCTAGTTTAGATTGGCAACATAGGTCTGGAATAGAAACATGTTTAATTATTTTACAGCAAAGGAATGGACAGAGGGAATATAATCTGTTAATTCTCCTGGATCTCCCAGCAGTTTGTTTTCCCACTAACCATAACACGGTTCTGGATTATCCACTAGATTGGTTTTGGGTAGCTACAGTCAGTTGATTTCTGAAGGTAGTAGTGTTGGAGGACTTTTATCTTTGGCCTTAAACAAAATAACAAATAAATGCCCCCACAGAAATTGTTTCTAGTCATTGGGGTATCCCAAAGTTCCATTACAGCCCCTGCATACTTTTACATGAGTTTACATTTACATGGATGTCCTAGGAAGATTATCTAAAGGTTTCAATTCAACTGGAATACAAATGAAAAAAAAATCTCTATTTTTTTAACTGATATTTCCAGAGATGAGGAGGAAATGCTGAATGTGTACTTGCAGGCAGGTTTGCATATGGCACTGAAGATTATTATCTAGAACAGGGGTGTCAAACTTGTGGCCCACGGGCTGGATGCGTCATGTGCTGACTCCGCCCCCACCCGGTTTAGTGAAGGTTGAAAAAAGTCCTGATACGTCACGTGATGCCGCCGTGATGACGCAAGTTTGACACCCCTGATGTAGAAGAAATGGAAGTACTTTTGATGGGGAATTGGCTAATTAGATTGAAAAATTCAACTGGTAGGGGACTGAAAAGCATTCTGTCTGAACAATCAGATCCATAACTTGGTGGCAGTGGACAGGAATGCCTTTCATCAGCTTAGATAACAAGGATATTACACTACATATTTTGAAAGTATATCTGCAATATGCTCAAATATAAAAATATGCTACTTTAACATTGTACTTTATTAGACTCTAATTTCAAACCATTGATAGTTAATATTATTTTATTATGCAACATAGTGTTTTTATTTTGCAATCCTGTAGGGAAGACTAGGGCCATTAAAACATTTTTATAAAGTGGATGTAATAGCAGTAATTGTAATTTTGAAGACATGTTTTGTACATGTAAATTAATCACTTGATTTCTCACAAGTTGAATGAGTGAACTGACACTCCTGAAAGCTCACTAGTAAAAGCATAAACTAATTATTTTAAAATTCATTGGAAGATGAGGTACTTGTGTAGCACTAAATAAATGTATGTGTTGTCAATAAGGTTTGTTCTGGGTCCTCAGGAATGATCTGAGAACTTACTTTACAACAACTCTGTTCAAAGCTAAACAGGCTTGGATCTCGTCAATATGCACAAGATTAAAAGCCAGCTTGTGTTTTATTCCACTTGGGTTTAACCTTTGTTGAGGCAAAAAGATCCAGCTGAATTGAGAGAGCATTATACTTGAGTAAGGTTAATCTATTTAGGCTCAGGTGAGTTCAGTTTAGTCTTGATTCATTTCAATGAACAGCTGTAATGGTTATTAACAAGCTGAAGGGTGTTTGGGAGCTTATACTGTAGATAGCAATGAAATGCCATGGAAGGTAGATAAATCATTATGCTAATATAGAGTGCATAATAATTTTAAGTCACAGATAATTTCTGTACTAATCCTTGGCTTTGGGACAGTTCAGAAGGTCTACAAACTTCTCCTCCTCCTCCTCCTCCTCCTCCTCCTCCTCCTCCTCCTCCTTCCCCTCCCCTTCTGTTCCCCTACTCCTCCATTGCCCTCCCCCTCCCCCTCCCCTCCCCCTTCCTAAAGAGGGTAATATGTAAGTTTCTGGCATCATTGAAAAATAGCCCTTATTATGCATATATTTGGAAACACTATCTATAAAATAATTTCTATTTGGCCCAATTGTATTTGTTCATTTTTTATATCCTTTGACTGGATAATTAGTATGTAAACCCTCGAAGTGCTCAGGACAAAGAGGCTTTGATGAACAAAAGTGTTTTCTTTAATTTACAGATCAAAACTAGAAAGCATTGTAAATTCCAAAGCAAAACAGAATTCAAATTAGAAGTTTGTTTTCTGGACTTTCTTTAGAGTTCCCTACAAAATATGAAGCCATCAGTACACTCATTCTCCTGGGCTGGAGGTATTATCTTCTTTTTACAAAAAGAGTTCAGTAGAGAATGGCTACTTCTGTGATATTAAAACAATATTCAAATGCAGTAATATTCTCCTTCGCTATTATTTTAACAATGCTGTCTGAAAGAAATAATTGGGTAAAAACTGATGGGGGCCAGAGGTAACTAATGTGCTGATTTTATCTAATAAGCTGGTTTTGCTCCCACATTTCATTGAAAATTTTATATTCAAGAATTAATTGAAAATCTAAAGTTAGAAAACATGAAAGTCGGAATCATTTGTATCTGAGGGTTGTGGGCACAAACAAACAGAAGGAACCAATGACCAAAGCTGCATTGAATTGATGCAACACAAGCTCTGCTCTTTTTCTCACAGCTCTCCTGTGTCATTGCACACATGTATGAAAGTGGCAGTGCTTGCTTGCATCATGACAGCACAATGCTGCCTCATCATTTTTACTAAAGCACTGGTTCCTATGAATGTTTCTGCTTAGAACCAAACTTCTTTATTTCTATTTGTGGGTGCAATCTTGTGCACACGTAAAGTCAGAAAGCATCTTTGGACTTATCGACAATGATCAGTTACTGTAAGTGACTTTTAAAAAATACACTGCCATAGTTAAATGTAAAGAAAGAAGGGAAAATAAATACATAACCACTGAAAACTGATTCAAAACTGTGATGACTTCAAATTCTGGGAGCTGTAATCTAATACATCTGAAGCGCACCAACTTGGGAAAAACTATGTTATATCATAGGCAGTCTTAATTCTTTCTTTGATACTAATCATGATGAAAAGAAAAGAAGGAACTATGAGTGAATCATGATGGAGAAATATTGCTTTTGTTCTACCTCTGGTTTATTTATTTATTTATTTATTTTATTTGGAGGTTCTTCTATGCCGCCCTGCTCCCTAAGGACTCAGGGCGGAGTACAACATTTTAAAGAACAGCAACCAATAAAATCATTTAAAAGACAATTTTAAAAAAGTTTAAAAAGGGCATACAACAACATACATACATGGGGGAGACCTCGGATGTAAAATTGTCTCAGAACCCTGCCTGCAGGAAGAGCCATGTCTTAATGGCTTTTTGGAAGGCCAGCAGGGTGGGGATAATTCGGATCTCTGGGGGAAGTTGGTTCCAGAGAGCAGGGGCCCCCACAGAGAAGGCCCTCCCCCTAGGCCCCGCCAGTCGACACTGTTTGGCTGACGGGACCTGGAGGAGACCCACTCTGTGGGACCTCACCAGTCGAAGAGAAGTATGAGGTAGAATGTGGTCCCGGAGATGCATTATGCATTAATCCTGAACCTACTGGACAATCCCTGAGAATGGAAAACCTCTTAAAATTATCCCTTTAAAAACAATTGCTCCATTTTCAAGGAATTGCTAGCAATTGTGGTAACAGTTGTTTTCTTGTTCTTCATCCTGGACTCCATGATAGATGTGATGAATGCCTCTGTGAGACATTCCTCTTACAAACTACAAGTATTTGATCCAAAATCCCAATAACACAAATATATATAGGAAGGGTACATGTAAATATTAAAGCTAAGAATAACTAGATGATACCAGCAACACCACTCTTTTTTTTGGCAAAGAGAACTTCCCAGGAGAATACCTTCGAAATGAGCTGAAGTAGAAATGTAAAATGTGTTTAGCCAAGTATTGGATGATATTTTAAGCAATCACAGATGGTGGTGCACTAGCTGGTTACTGACAGCAGTTATCAGCTTTACAAAAGGTTTTGACAGGTCTCATAGTAAATGATTAATTACTGTAAGGCTTCCAATTTCCTCTTTTTTTCCACTCATGGCTTAGGGTGAAATCTGTGGCTCCTATTACACTTCTCACAAAACAGGAAATGTCTTTTCACTGCTCTGGCCAAGAACCAATCACCAGTGCAAAAGTGGGCTAAATATACTCCAGTGTACGCATGTCAATTTTGTTTGGAAAAACCTTTCCTCAAGGCCCAAGGAAGGAAGCAAATTAACTTGTTTTCTGGATAATCTTTTATTGTGCTATATGGTCAATGATTGCTAAACTGTCCAACTGTTGGTCAACTGGATCTCATGTCCACAAGAAGAGAATGAGATATTGAAATATAGAGTAGGAGTAACTTCAGACATCTGTCTTTTTTGTTCTCACCATCTCATTGAAAATACTTTAGTCATTCTTATCTCTGCTAATATAGGCAAACATTTCATAAATATTGGTAATACACAGACTCAATAAAAATCTCATAAAGTCCATGTCAGTATACTAAAAGATTAAACAGAAATAAAAAAACTATCTAGAAATTAATTATAGAGATGCCCAGTTATGACTTCCTGTAATTTGACAATTTGACATGCAATGCAATATATATCAAAGTGGATTGAAATTAATTACATATATATTTAGTTTGGTCGAATTCAGATTCTCTCCATGAGGAACTCTCCCAGACACATCACAAAAACCTGAGATACTTTGGAGAACCTGCAATATGCTATGACCTTTACAGAATCAGAATCATTGCACTTCAATGATTTTCATTATATTTGAGTAAAATTTATTCAGATTATAGATTCTATAAGACCTTCTTCAATCTCAATTAATTTGGTTTTGGTTTATAATTTTAAAATGTATTAAACACTTTATATACTTGTAATATTGAACGCATGTCCACTGAAATTTGATACCCGAATTAGCAAAATGAAAGCATGGGACATTAGAAATGAACTTGGGTGGAAAGTTTCAGTCATTGAAATAAAAAAAAATATTTTATTGCTGGCAACGTGGGGCCCTTGGACATGAACAATGAGGAATAATCTCTTTGTCCAAAATTTGGTGTTCTTTTTGTTATCTCATTTCAAACCACTGATCCCTAAATCCTTAGCAATGAGATGGATTTCACCTTTCAGTGAAATCCAAAATGTCTGAGCTTTCCAGTTGATACCCTCTCCATTTTACATGTGTTTATAGGTTTTTTTAAAAAAGAATCCTTTATGTATTCATATGATATCCATGATACAACCGAAACTTATTTATTTATTTATTTATTTATTTATTTATTTATTTATTTATTTATTTATTTATTTATTTATTTATTTATTTATTTATTTATTTATTTATTTATTTATTTGCATTTGTATGCCACCCAACTCCCAAAGGACTCTGGGCATCTTAACAACATTTGCAAATATAAAATATAAAAACATTAAAGCAAGTGAAACAATTTAAAAACTCATACATATCCTTTCATGGCCGGATCTCGCCAATTATAAGTCGCGAGATCAACGGCCTCAAGCCTGCTGGAAGAGCCAGGTCTTAACTGCTTTTTGGAAGGCCAATAAGGTGGGAGCAGTCCGGATCTCTGGAGGTAGCTGGTTCCAGAGAGCTGGGGCAGCCACAGAGAAGGCCCTCCCCCGCGGGCCCGCCAGCTGGCATTGTTTAGGTGACGGAACCTGGAGGAGACCAACTCTGTGAGATCTCACCGGTCGCTGGGAGCTGTGTGGCAGAAGGCGGTCTCGAAGAAAGCCTGGTCCTAAGCCATGGAGGACTTTAAAGGTAATAACCAACACCTTGAATTATGTCCGGAGACCAATAGGGAGCCAGTGCAGCTCATGGAGGATTGGTGTAGGGTGAGTATACCTAGGTGTACCCACCCACGATAGCTCGCGTGGCTGCATTCTGGACCAACTGTAGTCTCCGAACACTCTTCAAATATGATCAGAAATATTATCAGAAATATTAAGGGAAGCATGTAAAGCAGGGGGTGGCGAAACCATGGCGCATGCGCCAAACATGGCGCATTGGATGATTACAAGTGGCGCATTCAACGCAGAGGTGAAATGCTCCCGGTTTGCTTTTACCTGTCAGTCGTCGGAGAGCCGATCGCGAAGGCAGTGCGACGCTCTGCCTACACACCGGGACACTGCCATTTGAGTTATTTTACCCTCTGCGCATGCACAAAGCATTCTGTGCATGTGCAGAGGGTAAAAGAACTCAAATGGCGGTGTCCTGGTGGGTGGGCGGAGCATCACGCTGCCTTCGCGATCGGCTCTCCGACGACCGACAGGTAAAAGCGAACCAGGATCATTTCACCCTTTGAAGAGTTATCTTCACCAAATGAGACTCTCTGGCAGCTGTAGCACCACCAGTGGGGTCCACGACAGTGATCACCCTCTCGTCCAAGAGATTATTTCTAACTATTGTAGATTGGTGCTCCAATAAACATGTGTCTTTTGAAATTTCGTAAATTAATTAATTGAATTGTGTGATTCAGTTATTCCTTTTCCTCCCTTAAGCAAAGCAGATCCTACCCCTATCCCTATTTTACAACCCCAAATGTGAAAGTAAGAAGGTAAAAAACATGCTTGAGTTGTATGGTGCACCTGAAGTCATCTGTGAAAAAATTGGCACATGGTATGCTTAAGGTTGGCCACCACTGTAAAGGCATTTAAATAAGATTGCATGTTACAAGATCTAAAATAATTTCCTCCCTTCTGAATTAACTGCATTGGTTAAAGTTTCTTTTATCCATAGTTGTGGATCTATGGACCTACTTCAGATTAGTCTTTCAGAATAATTCCAACAATTCTGTGTCTTGTGGTAACACATTAATAATTTGTGAAAGATTTATGGAAGAAACGTCAATCCCCTCAATGGAGAGGAAGACATAATTGTCACATCATTCCATTTTCTCAGCTATTCCCAACTGTTTCCTTCTTCTGTCTTTAAAGTTATTATATCCTTGAATTTGCATTCCTCTTGGTCATTCACTCACAGGTAGATCCTTCTTCACAAATAGGCTTTTGCTAGCACTGATTGCTAAGGAGAGTTAAGGAAATTAGTTTAGGCCTCTCCTAAACCAAGTGGCTGCGTTTGAGATCACATCTTCTACAATTGAACAGTAGCAAAAATAGACATCTATCCATTTCTGCCCACATAACTTAATTATCGCTACAGCTTGCTATACTGTAGTACACTGTTCCTTAGTTTTGGCAACTTGAAGAAGTGTGGACTTCAACTCCCAGAATTCTCCAGTCAGCAAGATTGGCTAAGGAATTCTGGGAGTTGAAAACCACGCATCTCCAAGCTGCCAAGTTTGAGGAACACTGCTGCAGTAGATTGCTCCTCACGTTGTCACTGTTCTCTAATCATAGCTAGAACATTTAAACATATTAAGCAGTAGACTTCCTATTATCAAGCCAAAGATAACTACAAGTTTGATCATGTTTCCTTATAAGGATTTCTGGGAAGAGCTAAATCATTTCCTAAACAATTAATTTGCATAACAATAAATAAATAAATAAATTGCTAAACAATTTGCATTTGTTTCACTGAAGTAGTTCGTTATGAACTACTTATTTTGAATGGAAATTGTCTGCCATTTTCTAGCTTGCCTTATAATAATTATATCAAGGAATGGTTCTGGGTTATTTCCAGTTCAGGGTTATTGCCCACTGTATCCCCATTCCCATTGCTTTTGAAATTATTCTAGCTCTTTTATGTCTGGCTTAACTTGTTTTAAAATAACATCAATCTGTATTACCTCCACAGATAACAAACTATTCTGGATTAGCAGACAGCTAAACCCCTGTTATTTAGCTTATTCGTAGAAAACGAAACTACTGTTTAATAGTTTGATATCCAGAGGATTAGAATTTCCTATTTCTGTAGAGGCATTTTTAAAAATCCATTTGTCTGTTAAAGACAGCCTGGCCCCCTGCCCAACACTGGCAAATAAAAAATGAATGGCTATTAACCATATCAAGTTGTACTTTGAAATCCAGTGTCCGGCAACAATAACAGGCTTGTGTTATAGCACCTGGTAGAAGCTATATGTCGTGAAAAGCTTGCAAATCTTTTTCCTCCCTAAATTGAAGACACTGCTGGGAATATTTTGGAATGGATTCTGTCTGAGTGAAAAGTAATAAAATTGCTGGGAGTATTCCCATACTGTCTGAGGGTTGGGCAGAATGGAGGGAATATGCGTAGAAGGCCTTGTGTAATTTCATTTGGCAACTGGATTTTCAGAAGTGCTTCTCAACATTTACACACTCTATCAGGTGCTTACCTACCGTACTTTATCTTTGCATCTTTACTATTTCATGAAAGCAGGACTGCATTCAGATAAAAAAAAAGTTTCCTGGATGTGTAACATAAGAGCTTTATCATTCAAGAGAGCTTGCTTTTTGATTTTCAGCCATAGATGATTTTACACTCCAGAATTTCTCTCTCTTAAAGTCTAATTTCTCTGAAGTTCCAAGATGAATATGACATGTGTGCAGATAGAGTTAGGAAAATGGAGTGGGGGGCAAGCAGGGCAGAAACATGGAGTAAAAGGCAGGTAGATTAGCCACACATAAGTTTAAGAGAATAAATGGGCACCGGAATATCACAATACAAGGACCTGACTTCTGCTAATATCAATGTAGTACCAAACATGCACATTGCTTGCATTGCAATGTTAGGAAGCACATTTCATTACATTCCATTCATTATCATTGGCTTTCAAGAAATTTATTTTTGAAAGGCCATCAAGACCTCTACCCACACACTGGGGTAAAGTGATGGAAGCATATGAATGGCTGTTGGGGCATCCTAGGAGATGTTTTTTTTTTTCATTTTTCATTTTTCATTTCTGTTTTTATGGTTTTATGATTTGTATGGGTTGTAATTTTATTATTGTTATGAGCCACAGATGTGCTCTAAAATGGGCAACCGTACAAATCTTTTAAATACTCAAATAAAAGATAAAGATTTTGGGGTTACAAAAACATCTGTACCGAGAGCAAGTACAAAAATCCATACATTAGTGAAATATGCATCCTAGCCAGCCAAACTGTTGACAAGAAACACTTGTGAAATGTGGCAGGTAGGAGATGCATATACAGCACTCTTTTCTTTTCTTGTGCATTTTTTGACTTTTTATTGCAGGAGTGAAGAAGTGATTTGACTGTTTATATTACATTTTATTATATTGAGATCTTATGTCTTTGCTCTGCTAGATGGCAACCTTATTTAAGCTTAATGACTCTCAAAAAGCTAAGCAGGGGTAGATCTAGTTAATGTGCAGATGGGCAATCACCAAGAACACCCAGTGCTGTGCGTAAACTAAGAAATAAACTTCTAAGCAGTTTGACATTGCTTCAACCCCTTCCCCTCTCTATATGCATACATGCATACATGCATACATGCATATATTCATACCAGGGGTGGGTTCCACTTACCTTTGCCACCGGTTCGCATTGTGACGTTTCGCGCGTGTCCCCTTGTACAATTTGGCTTCCACACATGCTCAGAAGCACGAATCAGCCCAAAACATAGCTGAGGAGGTGATCAGCTGTGCTTCGGGCGAAGAAATAAAGGTCAGTACTAACCCACGGGTGGGCGGGAGGGCTCTTTTCAAGCAGGGGAAGGGGACAAATTCACAAAAAAAAGATGGCGGCACGCACGGACCGGCACTGACAGTGACATCATCAGCGGATCGCTACCGGTTTGGGCGATCCGGTCCGAACTGGGAGGAACCCACCCCTCATTCATACATAAATACATACATACATACATACATACATACATGCATACATTCATGCATGCATGCATACATACATACATACATACATACATACATACATACATACATACATACATACATACATACATTCATATATGGAGTCCCCAGTAGTTGACCTTGACCTAAAGAACACTTTATCTGTTAGTGCTTTGAACCAGCTCTGAGTTGTTTTAATCCCTTTGATATCTTCACTGGAGTCATTTTCATCATTATTGCCTTTGAAATAAATGTTTAGTAAATTCATTTGACAGATGCCTAAAAAAAAGTGATTTTAGAAACTCGTTAAATTTGTCTGAAATTCTCAAAACTCAAGGAAGAACGACAATATTCATCAGCAGAATTCTTACAGTAGCAATTGCAAATCATTGGCGAATGCTCAAGACTCAGAACTACCGGTACTTTTTTTTTTTTGACAATTATAAGGAATGTTTCATGTCTGAAACTATTGAGCTATACTAATGAATAGAGTTACCTGAACACTTTATTCTTTTAAAAATTGTAAGTAGCCCATTTTGGGATTACCAGCTTTCCTTAGGAATGCAAAGTGTTTCATATATTACATGGAATTTAGAACTTAAGATAATAATGTAATTATGAAGGATTTTCTTTTTCTTCATTGTATTGGAGAAAAACAAGCCCCTGCCTTTCACATAATTTTCTTGTTTCCCTTGAGTGGAACTCATTTTCAAAGGTATGCTTTATTTGCTGTAGAGATAGTAATCCACATACTAAACATGAAAAAGAAGCCCTAGAGAAGAATTCAAAATCTGAGGAGAATCTGAAATTTCTGCATGGATCTTCAGTCTAGATGACTTATGGCACTTGCTTAAATTAATATTTTCAAAAAGAGCTGGAGAAGTACATTGGTAACAAGAGATGCTTTAGACAAGGAATGAGGAGTCTGTGACCTCAGATGTTGAAGTACAGCTCCAAACATTCTGTATTGATATGTTTACAAGCCAAGAATGTTTGGAGACCAAGGATTTTTTTCTACAACTTTTGGCTAAATTAAATGAGCAAATCACCAATTCTAAACAATATCCTGCTGAAATGTCTAAAACAATTCATTGTGAAAACAAGTTCCTCATAATACAACTTTTCTAAGATCTGCTTCTAGTGTATGTCAAGAATTGGAAAGTAGTTAGCATAATTGTAATTTTTTAAATGGAATCTAAAATGATTCAAGGAAAATGATTGGAAATGTTAATTAATTAACAAGTAGGTGGAAGAATAAATCTTCAATGTAGCTTCTATAGGCACATAATTATAAATGTTTATTTATTTTTGTTATTTTATCCCATCTTTATTATTTTTATCAATAACTCAAGGCAGCGAGCATACCTAATACTCCTTCCTCCTCCCATTTTCCCCAAAAACCATGACATTGTGAATGAGTTGAGCTGAGAGAGATTGGTTGGCCCAAAGTCACCCAGCCAGCTTTCGTGCCTAAGATGGCATTAGAACTTACAGTTTCCTGGTCTTTGACCTGGTGCTTTAACCACTTGACCAAACTAGAGGTCAAGGGACCTATTATGTTCTACTTATCGTATTTTAGATTCCATAAGTTCCAGCCCATAAATCTATGGTAAAAGCTGTAGTAATTAATATTTAACTAACTTTGGAAGACCATAGATTCTTTAATTTATTGAGGGGTCTGATTTAAAATTCTGGTGTGGATGGGGTAATTTGACAGGCATTTTTTAATTTGGGTTTTCCAAAGTTTTGAGCAAAGTTCATAACCAAAGATCTCTGAAAAATTATGGGTTAAAAGACATGATTTCATTTTTATGAATTAGGAACCACTAAAAACAAAAGCAATGAACAGTGGTGTTTCCAAGGATCTGCATTGGGTCCAGACTTTTTATTTCCAACTGAACATATATATATATATATATATATATATATATATATATATATATATATATATATATATATATATATATATATATATATATATATATATATATATATATATATATATATATATATATATATATATATATATATATATATATATATATATATGATAAATTTCCAAAAACTGTAGAGAACAAGACCACATTTGTTTAGGGTGGGAGAAGGCAGCAGCAGAGAGAAAACATTCAGAATTCATTGAACTAGGAGTTGTGAACAAAAAATGGAGAAAAAACATCCACAATGTATCCCTATGGGAGAAGCAGCTGGCCAGCTGTTTGGAATGCTGCCTGCTGTTCCATTCATAGTTTCCCCCTCCCCATTCCTATGCTTCCCTCCCTCATCCCTTCTGGTCAGATTACCCTTAGATGAGTTGCTCTTTAAGAGGTTGGAAAGCTTTCCTTTTCTGCCTTGTTTTATTCTTTCCAGACACGTGAGTCAGGGAGTATGCAAACCATCCATCCTATCCTTCCCATTAACACAGATGCAACATGACAGGAAAACAGAAACTCACAAACATACAAAACCTCATGTTTTCTTATAAAGGAAATACAGACCTCGGTTATGGTCACTGCTGGTAAAGGGGGTTGGAAAGTCTTTTCTTTCCATTGTTTAACTTGTTCATTTTTAATTATGATCATCAGCAAATCTGCCATCAGTAACAAATTACATGGGATAAATAGAGATCCAAAGAGCCCCAAAAGATTTTTTTTTTCAAACTGGGAAAGATGAACAATGAAATGTCAAATATGGCACATATAACTTTTGCACAGGTTCGCCTGGTGCACCAATTGCGACCATTCTTGGAGAAGGAGGCTTTACTCACGGTCACTCATGCCCTTGTCACCTCCCGCCTGGACTACTGTAATGTGCTCTACATGGGGCTACCCTTGAAGAGTATTCGGAGACTTCAGCTGGTGCAAAATGCAGCTGCGCGTGCTGTGGTGGGTGTTTCAAGATACACCCACGTAACACCCCTACTCCGCCAGTTGCATTGGTTGCCCATCAGTCTCCGGGTACAATTCAAGGTGTTGATCATCATCTTTAAAGCCCTACATGGCTTAGGTCCAGGTTACCTCCGGGACCGCATCCTACCTCACACTTCCCTTCGACCGGTTAAGTCCCACAGAGTGGGTCTCCTCCGGATCCCATCAGCCAAACAATGCCAGCTGGCGGGGCCTAGGGGGAGGGCCTTCTCTGTAGGGGCTCCTGCTCTCTGGAACCAGCTACCCCCAGAGATCAGAGTTATCCTCACCTTGCTGGCCTTCCGAATAGCCATTAAGACATGGCTCTTCCTGCAGGCGGGGTGACCTTGAGACTACTTTCTCCCATGTATACATGTTATTATATGTTATTTTTGATACTTTTTAAAATTGTTTTTAATAATTTTAATGTTTAGTTGTTCTTTAAAATGTTGTACGCCGCCCTGAGTCCTCAGGGAGTAGGGGGCATAGAAGAGCATCTAAATAAATAAAATAAATAAAATATAGTAGATACTTACTGGGCCACTTTTCTAGATATGACTCATCTTGTGTTAACTTTGTGAGAAGGAATAGTGGTAGTGCTCACCACTCAGGAGATGAGGGGAATGGAAACCTTGTTCCGTCAAGCCTTAGGGTGTTGATAGTGCCAGGGCTACCCATTAATTAAGTTTGATTAGAATATTTTTACTGATGTTCCTAATACTGATGATGACAATAATGATCATAGACCACCTTGGGTCATTTCAGAAATGAGCAGTCTACAAATAATTGCATAAATAAATATGGGCAGGGTGCTTTAACTCAGGGGTGAAATCCAGCAGGTTCTAACAGGTTCTGGAGAACCGGTAGCGGATATTTTGAGTACTTCGGAGAACCGGTAGCGGAAATTTTGAGTAGTTCGGAGAACCAGCAAATACCACCTCTGGCTGGCCCCAGAATAGGGTGGGAATGGAGATTTTGCAATATCCTTCCCCCAGGAGTGGGGAGGGAATGGGGATTTTGCAGTATCCTTCCCCTGGAGTGGGGAGGGAATGGAGATTTTGCGATATCCTTCCCCTGCCACGCCCACACCATGCCCACCACGCCACGCCCACAGAACCTGTGGTAAAAAAATTGGATTTCACCACTGCTTTAACTTATAAAAATAGTGAGCAAAGAGAGGCACTCAACCAAAGCATTTAAAATGATGCGTAGTATGGACAAAGCAAACTGGAACTTTTCTTTCTCTTTTTCTCATAATAATAGAAGAGTTGATATAGTGAAGAGGAATGGTGGGATATTCCGGTGAGGTAAATGGATAGGTAGGTGGAGAAAGCTGCTATCACAGCTGTAGCATTGGCTACTGCCTTTAAAGGAGGCAAATTTGTGAAGAATATGAATAGCTTCATGCCACGGTGCATTCAGTATTGTTTATTTCTAATGAGAAAGTGTTCAACACTAGTTGCTATAGAACATGACCAGGAGCATACTGTTATACTTAAATGTTGCTTGCACTTTCCATAAGCATCTAGTTGACCATTATGGGAATAGCTGGTTAGATTAGATAGTCTTTTGGATGAAACACAGTACTCTTTTATGTTCTCATATTCTTGGTCAAATATATATTTTAGATGATAAAAATCTCAGAGCATCATGCAGTTGAAAGTTACCTTGGAGGTCTTCTAGTACAACCCTTTGCCCAAGGGAGGAGTCCACATACCATCCCAGATAAATGGTTGTCCAATCTTTTTTTTAAATCCTCCAGCGATGAAGCACCCACAACTATGGGAGACAAGCTGTGCCACTGCTTAATAGTTCTCATTGTCAGAAAATTCCTCCTTATTTCCAGTTTGGATTTTCCTCTGATAAATTGTTACCCATTGCTTCTTGTTCTCTTGTCCTACCCTCAGGTGCTATGGAGAATATATTGATACCTGTGGCAACTTTTCAAATACTGGAAGACTGTCTCCCCTCAGTCTTCTCTTCGTTAAGCTAAATATGCCAAGTTCCTTTAGTCTGGAGGCTTTTCATAGGATTAAGCCTCCAGACTCCTTATCATCTTTGTTGCTCTTCTCTGCACTCTTTCTTGGGCCTCAACATCTTTTTTGTATTGTGGTACAGAGGACTTTTTCAAATGAAAATGTAAATCATTGTCATATTTTCTACATTTATATAAAGGCCTTTCAATTTCTGAAGATCTTATTTTAATTTTGGGGAGCTTCCCTCCCTACTACTAAGAAAGTATAATGTACTCCTGCCAAATGAAAAGCTTGGATAAAATGCTGTTTAAGCTCAACCTCCATGGTGCTGAATATCTAAGACCTTTGATGTCATCTTTCCTTTTTCATTTTCTTATAAAATCAATTCATGAACAAAGAGGGAATAAACAAAGAACAAAAAATTAAAAGAATGTGCTTGTTCCAGGTAGAAATAGCTGAAAATAGACAAGGAGGACAATGAATGGGTAGCAATCTCTACGTTGTGGCTTCTTAAAGGACCATCTTGAGCTCTTGAACTTAGTACATTTGCTCCTTAATTCAACCAACCAGGATGTGATATGAGTTTAGATTTAATCTAAGGAAAAAGGATGATGATATTCTGAAAGTCTTTGAAAACCTGATTGTTTTTCCAGGCCTTGGGGTAGGGTAGATGTTGAGTCCCTGTTGATTGTTTCTTTGATATGCCTTATGTTTGTTTATTTTTTTCGATGCACATAATTCTTTTTCTTACTTTTTAAAAAATGTAAGGCATCCAAGCCATCAGAAGTCAGTCCAGTCTTTAAATTTAAATATATAAATAAATAATCTCTGAAGTTCATTGAAATATAACAGGATTTTCAACTCTGCCTCTGAGCTTTGAATTTAATGAGCAAAAGGCAAATATATTTTTTGGAGAAGCAGTGACAGTCAAACTATCATTGTTTGTTGGGGTAGACAAGATGTGTTACTCCAAGCTCACTGAGTTTGCAATTCCCTCACATTTGCTATTATTAAAGGACATTTCTTTTTGACATTTATTGAGTACAACAGTACCCCAGAATTATTCTGGTAACCTTGGCTTATACCATTGTCATTTGGTATGATTGGTAGCCAAGTAGAGGTTTTCCCGAATTATAAAAAACACTAGCACCAGGGATAGCTGTAGCAAGTGGCAGAACCTGGGTGACTTCATCTAAATTCAGAAGTTAAGCAGGGTCACTCCTAGTTAGTACTCCAGTGGGAGATTACCAGGTATCCAAAGCTATAACCTAGATTGGAACTCAAGAATCACTCTGGAAGAAGTTAATGACAAACTCTGCCTTATTATTGCCAAAATAGCATTACCTAAATGTCTATGAAATAACTACAACTTGGGCATAATTTGAGGAAAAAGAGTTAACCATTAAATCTAGGGAGCAGATCACAGGCATGTGAGATTAAAGTGTTTATATAAGTGTGTACACACACACACACACACACACACACACACACACACACACACACACTTTATATAAAGATGTTTCTCTTTGTCAAATAAAAGCTTATCTTAGCTGTTCGTTTTTTTTTTATTGAGATATTATTTGTCCTCTTCTGTGAAAATGAAAGAATTTGTCTTAATTTGGACAATTACTTATTTAGATCAGGACTGTAAAACCAGATTTGAGGGAAAGTTATATTAGAGCATTAGTAGTAAATTAATGATACCAGTTATCTTTCTTTTAACAGCTTTCTAGAAAGTTAGCAATGCTAATTGCTCACACTTGAGCCTTGGGAGTCTCTGAACAGGAAACTATGAAGATTGACGGACTTTTGCTGTCAGCAACTCCCCTCAGATCTTGCTATATTTTATGATTTCAGAAATAATACACAGTTATCTAGAGATTCTTCAGTTTCAGTGAGGCACTGACTCTATTTCTGCTAGTATTCATTCACATTATTTATTCTTACTAAGGGAGAGGGTTATTTCTGTCACATTCTCAGGAAGATTTAAAAAGTGGTAGCTTTAGCTCATTGGAATAAATAATTTTTATGTTGGGAAGAGGGGAAATAGCAGAGTGATGCACATAGAACTCTAACTGGGGGTGTGAGTACAGCTTTCTGGGCCCGAGGAATTGCTGCCCCTGTTTGTAAGAGAATTTAGGCACTAAACCCTATCTCAGTGGCAATAATTGTAATGATATGTGGGAATGACCTTGGGAGACAGGAGGAAGAGCTGCAGACTAAACAACTGTTATGCAAAATATATCTCAGTCCACTGAAGCAGCATTTCAGAAGGAACTCTCCCTAAAGGAAGGGAGAAATACTTTCAGGCTTACAAGGTTCTGTTAATGTAACCTTATAATAAAGATAGAGTTAGTATTCATAAGTTGTGCTTGTTGTTTGAACTATCTCGAAGGACAAACTTCAATTTTACAAGTCTCAAAGTATTTCTCCCCTCTTTTCTTTCTACTCTCTTGAAAACTAGGAGGGGTTCCTTCTAAAATGCTTCCCACACCCCCTTTGCTTCTGTGGGCTGAGTTTTTTTTTGCATGACAGTTGTCTAATCTCTATCTTTTCCTCCTGTCTCCCAGGGTCATTCCTACACACAGTACAGTAACTGAGGCCAGGTGAGGAAAGGAGAGTCACAGAAAAATGACTTCCTTTTCATTGCTGCAGCCCCAGGTAAGAACTCAGAAAAATAGGAAGACTGGCTAACAGAGACAAGACCTGCTAGGGTTCTGCTTCTATTGTATAGTCCAGGGGTCTCCAACCTTGACAACTTTAAGCCTGGAGGACTTCAACTCCCAGAATTCCCCAGTCAGCAAAGCTATTTCCCCAGGCAGCAAAGCTAAGCTCCACCCTATTTACGTAAGATCTGTGGTAGCAGCACTGAGGCATTTTTCCTCTCGTACTTCCCCCTTCCTTCTGTGCTTCTCCTTCAGTAGGGCTCCTATTAGGACCAATGGTGGGTTCCTACCGGTGCAGTCCACTCTATTGCACTGGTAGCGGTGGGCTGGTGACATCACCAAGAGGTTACCGACCCGGTGTGGTTGGTTGCCAGTCCCTAGAAGCCGCCATCTTTTTAAAAGAATTTCTGGGATTTTTTTCTTCCTGTGCATGCACGGAAGCAAAATCGCACCAAAATCTTGTGAGGGGACGTGTGCGCGAAAGAGATTTTGGCAATTTTTTGCTTCTACGCATGCATGGAAGCAAAAAATTGCGGAAATCGCGCGCATGCGTGCGTCCCCTCACAAGATTTCAGCGCGATTTTGCTTCCGCATATGCACGGAAGCAAAATCGTGCAAGGGGGCACGTGCCCATAGCGAGCACGCACACGCACAAAATGTGTTAATGCACGCGCAGCGCACCAGTAGCAAGGTAAGAGAGCAACCCGCCCCTGATTAGGACCCTAGTTATATGATCAGATGTTTTGAAGGTGTGAAGGAAAGAATATCCAGAGCCCCCAGTGCCCTCAAGCCCCATCTCTCCTGCCTTTGTTATTTTTATGCCCCTGGCTCTAGAGACATATCTACATGTCCACACCAAATTAAGAGTTCAGTGTTTTGCTGCATCTCAAAGGGAAGTGAATTTATTATGGCATACAGTAAGCATTTGTTGGTTGTAAACCATGAAAACTAGAGCAACAATTACTTCGTTGGCCATCTAGCTGTCACATATCATACAGCTCCTTGCTAGGCTTGCTGCAATAATAATAATAATAATAATAATAACCTGATTACCTCTCTGAATGTGTTGGCTCTAATCCCTGCCTGAAAAGCACATGCATGACATGATTAATGGGTTTAATTGTTAATGCAATTGTTTTATCAGTTGCCTCATTATATATAAGGTGACCATAGTTGACCATAGTTGAGCTGCAGAAATGAGGAAACTACTAAATGCAACACATTGTGTTGTCTTCTACTTTCTTCTAATGTTTTGCAGCTCAGATATGTCTTACCTTTTACCAGCTGGTTAATGAAAAAACAGATTTAGAAACCATAGGATTCACTTTTTTGTATGAAAATGGGATTTTCAGCTCAAATGAATGAAAAAAGATATCATTGTCTGGTGGCTAAGCAAAAACTTAAAATTCTCTTTTTCACCACAGTAACAGATAGTCCTTGACTTATGACCACAATTGAGCCTAAATTTTATGTTGCTTAGTGAATTTTGCCCCTTTTTATGACATTTCTTGCCACAGTTAATAAGTGAATCAGGGGTGGGTTCCTACCGGTGCAGTCTGGTGCTGGCGCTCCGGTAGCAGCCCACTGATGACACAATTTAGGCGTGATGGCTCCGGTGCCGTCTTTCCCGGTCTGTGTGCGCTGCCATCTTTTTTCGGCTTGAAATGCCCTTCTGAGCATGTGCGGAAATAGAATCGGTGCTTTTTTCCTGGTTTGAATGGCTTCTCAGCTGTGTTTTGGCTTCAAATTTCCTTCTGCGCATGCACGGAAGTAGAATCGCATGGCGGGATGTGTGCATGCATGTGAGCGTAGCGAGCACGCTCACGCAAAACATCGTGATGCACACCAGTAGCGAAAGGTAAGTGGAACCCGCCCCTGAAATGAATCACTGCAGGTGTTAAATTAGTAATATGGTTGTTAAGTGAATCGGATTTCCCCATTAGCTTTGCTTGTCAGAAGGTCACAAAGAGTGATCATATGACCCGGGACACAGGGTCATAAATATGAGTCAGTTGCCAAGCATCTGAATTTTGATCATGTGACCAGGAGCATGCTGCAATGGCTGTAAATGTGAAAAACGGTCATAATCCATATTTTTCAGTGCCGTTGTACCTTCAAATGGTCACTAAATGAACTGTTGTAAGTTGAGGACTACCTGTATTGTGTACAGCATACAATCAAAAAAGAATAATAAACCTTTTAAAGTTACTAGGGAGCATCAGCCAAGGAAACATTCATCAGGAATTCTTTCACATATATGATTGCTAGTATGTACATTTTGCTGCTGTTTTATTTTATTTATTTATTTTTGCTCTGTAATGTAGATGTTCTGGCCAAGTGGGAGGAGACAAAAGAAAAAAGCACAAGTCTTCTTTGCAACAGTGAAGCCTGTGGCCTTCAGTCACAGCTCCCTCCAGTGGAGGAAGAGCTGAAAAATGTGGTAGAGGGTCTGCATTGTTCAGCTTCTGCAACTGGCTTGGCCTCTGGACAAGGAGATGACATGCTGGGGTTCTCCAAGCCAAACACAAATTTTAGAAACTCTGAGTTCTGAAGTGAGATTAATAGTTTCCCCTCTTGCAGATGATCCTGCATGTGGTGGAAACCAGGAGGAGAAAAGAAAAAGATGAAAGAAAAAACAAACCATGGAAATGTTTGTTTTGCAAGATGCCAGCTAATGAAATAACTAATGAATGAATTAAGCATTTTTATTTGTTTGTTTTTAATTTAACCAAATGTTAACTGTTGCTCATTATAAAAGTTGGACTGAAAGCGTCTTTAAGCAAAAACATGTGTTATTACAATAACGCTAAAAAATATAGAATCCAAAAGCTGAAGAAACATAGATGCAGAAAGGGATTAGGCCTGCCTTATAGAGAGCAGAAAGTCACAGGGTCAGTGGCTTTTTACAAAACCTTCCACAAGGCTAAAGTTCGATTCTCTCCAGCAGATGAGAAACAGTTAAATTATTTCTACTTGCTGTAATTATTATTCTTTTTAAAAATCTATCTTTGTCACCCACCGTTTTGGTCAAATCAATAGCCTCCTCATTCGATAGCCATGCTTAAGAATTCTGAGGCAATCTCTGGTTATAAAAAAGCAGGGTTTGTAAGAGCAATAACATTCTAGGGATTTATTTCCGAAGGATGTAATCTCGTCTTTCTTTCCAAACAAATTTTAAATTTTATCTTCTGTGTCTGACCTAGGGGCATGTAACCAAATACTCGTGTACAGAAATTACATATAAATGAATCTGGAATGATAAAAAACCAACCTTGGAATTTCTGTTTTCTTTAATTCCACATGATTGTCAGAGAGCAAAGGGAGAAGGGGGGGGGAAGCTTCGACTGATACTCCTAGTTTAATGCTGCTTACTGAGTGACTGGCATAATGATAAGTGATAGTAATTTCCCTTAAAAACCTTAATGAGCAGATCATTACTATAGAGGAATGGGGAGAAAACTTTAATCCCGCAGAGGCAGCTTTCCATGGTTGGCTGTGCAATAACCAGACCGAACTCTCAATGAGATTCCCAAGCTTGTGTTCCCTAGATAAAATTTTCTCTCACTCCACTTTTGCAAAGGTAATGAGGAGGTAATGAGGCTTGACTTGACCCCCCCCCACTCCTCTCCATACTTGATTCTCTCCATTCCCCCAGCAGGTTCCCATAGGATAGAGTAAGATGTTGGATTTCTATAAAAGCTGTGCTGAAAGATAGGTAGGGAAGGTGAAGTTGCCACTGACTTTGGCTTCTGCCTGAATGAGGAAAAGGGGCTCAGATAAAATTCAAGTCCCTTTCAGGTCTGTCAATTCGGTCTGATAGTTTCTACCAGCTAAGACAATCTGACACCGCACAGATCTTGTCAAGCCTGTTGACTGTTTATTTTGTCACTCGGCTGACATTAAATACTGATATTTCCATCTCTCTGTCCCCACCCTCCTGGCTTCCCCTCACTCCCCCACCCGGCTACGTTGAATCAAAATCAATAATAAAACTCTGAAAGGTAGGCAGAAGTGTTACATTAGATCATTAGCTTAATTTGAGCTGAAAGGTCTTTGTTGTAAGTTGGGGGCGGAAAGGGACCTGGGGACCTCAGCAAAGTATTTTGCTGGCAAGCTTGTTGAGATTTGATTGCCTTTGTTGTGATAATCTAAAATTAATTTGCACTTGAACCCATCTTTCTTCTGGGCTCAATTTAAACACTGTTATAATTATGCACCCGGCATGAAATTGAGAGCAGACACTGATATGACAAGTCTGATTTTTTTTTAATTCCCCAGGTACTAAAGGCTTTTTCCCTCACTTATCTCACAAGGTAATAAAACAAAATGTTCCAGTGCAGCTTATGCTTAAGAGAGGTATTTGCCTGAGGGGAAACAGTAATAATCAGTGTATTGCTACACATTTACTCATGTAGTTTCTCAGTAGGTCAATCTCTTTCTTTTAAAGTGATGTTAAACTTCTGCTAATATTAGTTGATTTGTCCCTGGTACCCTTTTTTCTTTCCTTTCCTTCATTTTTTGCAAAAGTAAAATGGTTAGAATGAGAGGTTTTCTTCTATTTCACCAGCTTGCCATTGAAAAGACTTTTGTCTCCAACATCCAATTTGATAGATATGAAAAAAAGGCCATTAAAGCACCCCTCCTAATAGCAACAGTGATCTGAGCCAGCCATCTTCCTTGTTCTTCCTGTGAGATATAGGATCCTTATCAGCATTCTTTCCCTTTTAAACCAGATTAATGATTTTGGTGAAGAAACTCATTAACTACAGTAGCTTTCTCTCCCCCACCCTCCTTTATTTTCTAATGCAGGTTGGCTTCCTCTGGATTTCTGATGCTCAGAAGAAAAGCTGACAAACTCAGTATTTTGGGTCCATGTGCCTCTTGAAATTGGCTTAAATGAATGGGACTTTTTTCCAGAAAGAGAGATCTTGGAAGATCTGGATTCAAAATTCCATTTATTGTGCTCAAGAGGAAAATATATAAAAACCGAAGGCCAAAAATCTATCTCAGACATAGAATACATGGCAAAATGAAGAAAATTCATGCCTAGGCATCTGCAAATGGTGATACAAAATATTTCTGCCTGAAGCCTCCATATTTTGTCAACTATTATAAATGGTACTGACTTAGAAGAACTCCAGTATATGCCAGTTCCCTGCGTCCTGATAAAATTACATGGGGTGGTACAAATAAATCATATCTTAATTTTAACTTACTCTGGGTTTATAGGAAGTGAGTCAAATATAGTGTTTTTTTAATATGTAATTGAAGCATTTTCCTTCTTATACCCATGAGAATGCAGTAACCAGTATAGTATTAGGAAAAGAGCATGATGAAGCTAGCACCTCCTTCTCATTACAATTTTTTGATTGCTATGAACAACGGTATACCCAAAAGTTTTACATTCATCACTACTAATGTTAACCTATTGATTTCACATTTGAACTTCAGATATCAGCATAGATCATAGAAACTGAACAGGAAAAATCTAATTCCTTACAGCAAAGATTCAGTGACCTGTACGTAGCATAAGAGCAAAATTTGTTTGGCTTCCACTTCATCAGGAGCCACCATAATTCATATTTTACAAATTAAAAATGCAAAATAAAATGTAGTTGCATTTTGAGCAGCACATCTCATACTATTGCTGAATGCCTCAATTACTTTCTGAAACTACACAAATATATCCAATATATGCAAAACCATTTTGTTAACTGTTATTTCAAATCTATAGATAAATTGTGCGGTGAGTCAAAAGGTAATGCCATTTTCTTTATTTCAGGTGAAGTTTTTGATAAAAATACCTGAAATTTTTCCCAG
Organism: Diadophis punctatus similis; assembly: GCA_023053685.1. Taxonomy (NCBI): domain Eukaryota; kingdom Metazoa; phylum Chordata; class Lepidosauria; order Squamata; family Dipsadidae; genus Diadophis; species Diadophis punctatus. The sequence continues at coordinate 114,953,779 of JALIGW010000003.1, read as the reverse complement.
TTATAAATGATTATATCATTTACGTTCTGAAATATTTTGTTTCTTACTTTTCAGGTTTGTAGACTCGCAAGGAAAATTCAAAATGGCTGCCCCCTTAGAGTTGCGTCAAAAACAAAGAACAGTGATTGAATTCCTTGTTGCTGAGGGGGAAACCCCTGTGAACATTCACAGACGATTACAAAATGTGTTTGAGGACAATACTTTATATTATAGAAATGTATGCAGGTGGGTCCGTCATCTGAATGATGAAAAGATAGTGGAAGTGAAAACTGCAGTGAAGAAGTGTCTCAAAGAACAGTCAACAGAATTTTACGAGGCAGGGATACATGCTCTCATTCGAAGGTGAAACATTGCTATTGAGAGAAACGGTGACTATGTTGAGAAGTAGGGATGTGACCCACAGAGGACCAGCTTCATTTTGATGTATGCTGCATGTTCCTGTGTTGGTAATTATACCTGTCCTAAAGAAAATGGCATTACTTTTTGACTCACCCTCGGTACTTATGGATACCAAGATACTTTTAAATGCCCATGGAGGTGTTAGCCTCTCAGTTTTTTACTCTATGCGTCCTTATACTCTGGAATATATAGTATTCAAAACACATAAAATTTCATTCTAATAATTATGCTGAGATAACAATATAAAAAATCCAAATCCAATAGTGTAAAGCAATGTCTTGTTTTGTTACTATTGTAGAACATGAGTGAAGTGTATAGCATATACTTTATAGCAATTAATAGAATAAGATAAAGATATTTTGTCATTCAACGTAATTGTTATTTGTCAAAGTGAAGAATGGAAGTATTTCCAGTTTAAATACCTTTTGATATCAGCCCTAAGAAACCCTTTGTTTCAAAGGCTATTTTGCAGTCTTTCACTAAAATAATAAGTCTGAAACTATTGAAATAAATCCTAGAAATTTGTTTTGAGTATACATCGAGAAATGTAGATCTTATACAATCTATGCCTTCCTGATGCTGTTTGTCCTTGTATAGTTCTTTCTATTTTCAAACTATAAATTCCTAGTCTCAGTATATTAACAGAAATAAGGGGGAAATGTTTAGAATTTACCTATTTTTTTTACAGTGTAAAGAAAATATTTATTTTTTTACGATAAAGGCTTCACATCAAGTGACATAGCAGTTCTGAAGTATTATTTATTAATCTACAAATTACCATTTCAGGAAAATCTTAATTGAATAGATAGTAGAAAATAGAATTTCAGGGTTTCCGGAAAGCAAGTGGATTTTGGTGAATATGGCTGCTTTTTCTATTAATTGACACTTCTTTCCTTGATTAAGGTACTACAAAATGTTCTTGCAGGTCTATTGTGGCACTAGTGGTTTTCTTTACCTGCCAATTCCCACCAAAAATGGGTGAAGCAAAAATGTATTCTGTCTCCCTTTCTTTTTAATTTGTATAATGTTTATTTAGGTTTTTTCCTTTCAGGTCCTGAACAATCTGGAAAGAACAACTAAAGGCTGTTTATGTTGTTTAGACTTGTGAATGGTATTTTGCATTAGTCAACTACAATGGTAGCAGTTTTGCACTTGTCACAGTAAAATCTTCACAGCAAAGGTAATTAGTCTTCACTTATACTGGACACAGATCTGTAATCACCATGATTCAAACCTTCTAAAAATTGTTCAGTTTAAATTGTTAACTTTGTTGTGAATTCCTGGAGGTGTTCTCAATTCTTTATTACATCTGGAAATGAGACTAATGCCTAGGAAAACAAGTAATATGTGGTTTGGTCATCTCAAATTTGGGCTTAAGTTGGCTTTTTACCGATAACACCATAGCTTTCTTGATTTGTATTCCTGATAAGATTGTAAGTCACCCAGATATACCATGTGGTAAGATGGATGGCCAATAAATTTTACAAATAAATAAATAAATAAATAAATAAATAAATAAATTTTACAGGATAGTTACCTATCAGAATTGAAAATCAGCATAGATTGGAGAATAATATTTTGTGACCAATTGGCTCAATATTTCACCTTCCTTGGGCTTGAGGGCCCTGCAGGAGCCAGAACAATAGGCTCCTGCTAAAGGTCTCCAAACAGACCAAATCTCAAATTTCTTCTTGTGTGGGATGGATTTGATTGGAACACTATCCTTCTATGCCACTTATTTAACTGATATTTTATGTCCATCTCACTGAAATATCTTCACACTTACCAGGTTCAATGAGCCACATCGCTGGAAAGAAAATTTAATAACATTTCTCTGCATGAACATTTAAGCCCTTGCCCAGTGGGGAAAAAAGAGACCCTTTCTCAGATTCTCCCATGTTGCCTTTCTATTCAGCCTGGCAGGCAGTTCTAATAGTGTCACTTCTAACCAACAGCCTTGAAAGTTTGGAGGAGGAGAATATATTTTAGTTGACAAGAGTTTCTCAGATCTTCAGAAGGGTAGCCTATTTCTGTACAACTACCATTGTTATTCTTTAATACAGTAGCTATTCTGATGATGTTTTATTTTGATATATACTACCTGCTTTTAAATGTGAATCAGTATAGTTCTTATGTATGCAGTTAAAAGTATTTGCCCTCTGAACATAAATAATGATGATGGTTTTAAGGGGAGACTCAAACAGAAGGAAAAGCCAACAGTTGGAAGCAAGCACCAGGAACCAGAAAATTGCTGGAGGTAATGAGGTGCCAAATGTGTTAGATACTGTGTCATTTTGGATAGGTTAAAGAAATCCCTGAAAAGTTTGTATCTTATTTATTTTATTAAGGATTGTAATATTAATGACCCACAAACCCAGATTCACCATTTGAATCTTCCATTTTTCTCCTCCGCTCTCCACATTAAAATAGTTAATAATCTGAATGTAACATAACCTTCCTTTGAAAGGGAGTGTAGGACAGGCTTTTGAAGAGTAAATGAATGGGGCTTTTTGCCACACACAAAAAAGCTCCCAGCAATGTGAAGGAGCTCAAGTATAGACAGTTAAATTACCGTAGGTCATAGAAATGCACATAAGTACTCTAGTCTCCATTAGTGAAATGTTGGGGGGATAAAGTAGATATTTCCCAGAAACATCTAACAATATTTATTTATTTATTATTTATTTTGTGAGATTTATATACCGCCTCACAGTGCAAGCACTCTCTAAGCGGTTTACACCAGTAAGCAATGTATTTTTATATTGCCCCCAACAATCTGGGTCCTCATTTTACCTACCTCGGAAGGATGGAAGGCTGAGTCAACCTTGAGCCGGTGAGATTTGAACCGCTGACCTTAGTCACAGTCAGCTAAAGTGACCTGCAGTACTGCCTCTAACCGCTGCGCCACCTCTGCTCCTCCATATATATCTCCTGATCAGTCTCTTTGGAGCAATTATTTTGCCCCAAATCCTGTAGAATTCAATTTCTTTATTTTTATTTCTTTATTAAATTTTTATTCTGCCATTTGTCCTCTACAAAGTGACTCTGGACTGCTTTCCCCTATTAAAGTGTGCTGCAAATTTTCTATTCCAGTTTGTGCTTTAGGATTCCATTTTCAGTTTCCCATAGCCCTTCATTTTGCAAAGAAAAAGGAAGACACATTTTCTAAATCACTCCACAACTAGAGATGGGCGAGAAATTTATTCAGTTTGCATTTTAATGCAAACTTACCTAATTTCATGCCTCTCTGATTCTTGCAATACCCTCTGTTGGAAAAAGGCATACGGAAGTATGTATAAATGGGAAAAGGACATGCAAAAACATTGTGGTTTAAGTGATCATATGTTAAAAGAATCGTGCAAAGAAAAAGCTCAAAGTGATGGGGAAAAAACAAGAACCTGAGGAAAACCAGAAGTGACAGATTCACTTATTGGACTTTTCTGTGCATTAAATGCTTAAGACAGACCTGCACAACTAGCTGTCTACCTACCAAAACAAAACCCAGTAAGCTTGAATTGTAGCGTCTAGTACCTTAGTACACCTCCTACTTAATTAGCATAATTCACTGAGACTTAAGTTCCACTAGAACAGAGTTTTGATATTGTACTTGTAACTGCAATAGCCAAAGTAGACATGTAAGGTTATGCTACTCAGTTCTCTTAAGAACAGGAGGAAAAAATAGCAAAATCAGCTGAGAAAATCTTACCATGTCATGTTTGGAGACATGTTGGATTTGGATACACATTAAAAGTTATGAAAATGGGAAGCTACCAGATGTGTGGAACATTCATCATTCCCTAGATTCCCCCCCCCCCCTATCTCAGGGGTGTCAAACTCGAGGCGTCACATTGTTGTCACGTGACATATCAAATTTATTTCCCTTTTGCTAAAATGGGGTGGGTGTGGCCAGCGCATGATGCATCCAGCCTGTGGGCCGTGAGTTTGACACCTCTGCCCTATCTGAATCATACATTATAGTATATTGCTAGTATATATTTTATTGGATTAAATAAAATGAGAAGGATGACTTCCTGCTTTACAACCAGTGAGATAGGGTAGACTGTCTTATTTATGGTCAATGAATTAATTTCATGGCAGAATGAGGATCTGGATCAAAGTCTTCCTAATTAAAGATACTATAAACTTCAGATATCAGCTGAAACTTTGCTATAAGATGATCACAATTATGATGCAACCTTAGCTTTCAGAGATTGCCATTTAGTAGGAATAATTAGAAACCTCGAAGTTGGAGATTTCAACCAACAATTTTGTTACAGTATTTTTCTTTTTTCCAGATTGTTTTGTTTCATTTATCCTAAGGACATAAGGATTCTAAATGTTCATATTGCAGAATCATTCAATAAGTCTACAAGAAGATACATTTTGTGTGGTAGAAATCAGCAATTGGTAAAGTAAATTGCCTGGGAGGGATCCAAACAGATTCAAGATAAAAAAGAGAGAGAAAGATTAAGTCGAGACAGCACCTAATGCTTTTTCCAAACACTTCGGCCTCTCCATAGATGACATTGATCTAATAGTTGGCCATTTAATTTCCAGGTCTCAGTGCCAATCTGTTGTCACCTCTGCTGCCCCATATCAAACTTCCAGGAAACAAAAAACCCTCCCGGAAAGCAGGCAATCAATAATGAGATCAGTAGATTTTATCTTAACAGAAACATGCTTTGTTTATGGAAGTCTGTTCTCTCAATGGTTTAGCAGGGGTGGGTTGTCAGGAGGTGACTGTGATGTTCAGGGCTGGATTGAATGAACACAGATAAAGTCACAATGAAATGTGGCAGCAGAAAGCAAAACATATAAAACTCCAGCAAGTGAAAACCTGGGACTCTATGTGTGGTCATGGCTATTCTCATCGCACTGTGTCAAATACAGTGTGTTGGTATTTTGCTCTAAGTTTTCTATACTGAGTTCTACTCTTGCAGTGTGAGCATTTAGAAATGTCTACATGGAGAACATATTCACATATTTTTAGCAAATGAAACTTGTGTTGATATATATGTTTCTGGTTGCTACTGGACGTGCCCCTCTTCCTTCAAATCCAATTCTGATTTGACCCTTGTCAAGTATTCTATTCAGAATCTGACTTCGCTGTCTGCTGTTGAAAACTTTGCACAAATTATGTAAGGGATAGCACCATCTTAGAATATGATTTCCTGAGGTATTCTTGCCTATCCCATAGGGATTTGTTGAGAACAGATCTTCTTCTCATGATTGTTCATCACCTCATTTATCTTTCTATATTTCAGTCCTCATGAGTGGTTTCAATGAAGTCTTGTAATTGGACAACAATCTGTTCTAATAAAGGACAAAGTAGAAGATGTTGCATTGTCTACTTTTCACTAAAATTGCAAGTCTCTGGTCCAGTGGAGTATCCCTGATGACCCTTGACCTAGCAACATTATTTTGACATCTTCCAAGTGACGAAATTATAGGAAGCTATACTGTCTCATTAATGTCTATGTCATTATCTGCAATGTTTCATAGTCATTTCTGCTTATTCCTTCTCTAATTGAAGTTTCTCTGGTATTTACCGTATTTTTCGGAGTATAGGACGCACCGAAGTATAAGACGCACCTTAGTTTTGGGGGAGGAAAACAAGGGAAAAAGGCCTCTGCCTCCAAGCAATTTGCCAAACAGCAAACAGCACAGATGATATACACTGTTTGCTGTGTATTTCTGTGCATGTGTGCTTGATCCATAGAAATAGCAAAAAATTGGAGAAATGTACATTATGCCAGAAAGTTTTCTTAAATGTAGTCACACTAACTGCTCCCAATTATTTAAATAGATCTACTCCAAGGTAACTAAACTCTAATACTAAACAGGACACTGTTACATTTCAGACTATACTTGTACAGAGCTGTTAAAATTAATTAAAATTTCTGGAAGTATACATTATTCTCTATTATTTAAAAGAAGATACAATAGCACTGGGCCTCTTCAGAGCAAGCATTTATTTTAAAAAACTTCTATATTTTGTTAAGTTGTCTAGATTTACAGGGATCTCCAACCTTGGCAACTTTAAGACTTGTGGACTTCAACTCCCAAAATTCCACAGCCAGCAAAGCTAACAAAGCTGGCTGTGGAATTATGGGAGTTGAAGTCCACAAGTCTTAAAATTTCCCCTGGCTCTAGAACAATAATAAAGCAGTCTTTAAAAAATAAGTCTAATAATTTGAACATTCTACAGACATTTATAGTTATTCACTTACCCCCTTCCATCCAGTTCAGCAAAAAATAAAAATCTGCCTGTCTCTCCCAGCTATTTGCCTTTGCAGTTTCAATTTCAGTTTCATTTTCCCACGTGGCAAATCAGCTGTAGATTGGGAAGTGCTAGTGACTTGCTTGGCTTTATAGGCTCTTCCCTCTTTGCTGCAAACAGGTAAATTGCTGGAAGACAGAGGCCAAAGGGTGGGGGTGGCTGGCTGGGTGGGGCTACATTCGGTGTATAAGACGCACCCAAGTTTTCACCCTCTTTTTGGGGGTAAAAAGGTGCGTCTTATACTCCAAAAATACGGTAATGCTTTTGTTGCTGTGCGGCACATTTCACACACATTCAAATGTCTCCTCCCTGCAATATGATTATATAGAGGATAGTATCTGTCAGTTGCTATTTTCTCATTCTGACTGGCAATTGTTCCTTGGATGTCTGGAGAGGCTATTCCAGAGAGAATATACTATTTATTTGCTTTAGTGGACTTCAAATTACATTTGATAACTCAACAGCTGTTATTCAATAATGGTTCCCTTTTTCTCATCTGAGTGGAGCATCCCAACCCTAGACTTGACTATATATAACTTGACTGGCAATATTACACAGCTAACTAGAGCATACAAAACATTTGCTAGACCAATTCTCGAATACAGCTCACCTGTCCGGAACCCGCACTGCATATCAGACATTAATACAATCGAGAGAGTCCAAAAATATTTAACGAGAGGAGTCCTCCACTCCTCCGCTCTCAACAGAATACCTTATTCCACCAGACTTGAAATCTTGGGCTTAGACAACTTAGAACTACATCGCCTTCGAACCGATCTAAATGTAGTTCATAAAATTATCTGCCACAAGGTCCTACCTGTCAATGACTACTTCAGCTTCAACCACAACAATACACGAGCACACAATAGGTACAAACTTAATGTAAACCGCTGCAAACTCGACTGCAGAAAATACGACTTCAGCAACAGAGTAATCAATGCCTGGAATTCACTACCCGACTCTGTGGTTTCTTCCCCAAACCCCAAAAACTTTAATCTTAGACTGTCTACTGTTGACCTCACCCCATTCCTAAGAGGTCTGTAAGGGGCGTGCATAAGTGCACCAGCGTGCCTACTGTCCCTGTCCTACTGTCTGATTGTCCTCATTTATCTGTATTTACTTTGTTTATGTTTATGTTTATACCTATACCTGCTATCTTGTACATGTTTGACAAACAAACAAACAAATAAATAAATGTCTCTGAAGGACCAGGAGAAAATTTCTTAGAATACCTGGGACACTTCACTGCAAAGGGAGTTTGCAGACTTTGGGATAATGGTGTTGTCAGGCCGAAGCCATTTTAGTTGGGGTCTTTGGCCTGCCACACTTTATAGTATTTTAATGTGCATTCTTTACTGTGGTAATTTTGGAGGGGGAATTGCATGAGAGCTGTCTGTTTGTAGCCATAACAAATTCTTTCTAGATAGTCAAGGTCGTCCTTTGTCTTCCCACTCCTGCATCTGCACGGAAGGAGATAGGTGGATTCTTGCCAGGGTGGCAGCTGAAGATTGGTCAATGTGATGGACTTGGGGGTGTGAGGACAAGGGCTTGAACTTTCAACTAGGTGGAGAAACCCCGGGGACTTCAGATTCAGTTTTCTCCCAGATGTGCCAACATGGCTCTGCTAATAAATTGGAACTTTGAGGAATACTTTGCCTCAGACTCTGATTTAATTTTGGATGCTATTTGGAACCCTGACAGGTGTTCTGGGGATTGTCTTTGTTTCTCTTTTTGTCTGTACCTGTTTTAAATAAAAATGTTCTCCAATTTGGAGTCCAAATAAATTCAGAAATGCAAGGCAATAAGGTTAGATAGGCAGGCAGGCAGGCAGAGAAAGAAGAAAGAAAGAAAGAGAGAGAGAGAGAGAGAGAGAGAGAGAGAGAGAGAGAGAGAGAGAGAGAGAGAGAGAGAGAGAGAGGAAGGAAGGAAGGAAGAAAGAAAGAGAAAGAAAGAAAGAAAGAAAGAAAGAAAGAAAGAGAAAGAAAGAAAGAAAGAAAAAGAAAAAAGAGAAAGAAAGAAAAAAGAAAGAAAGAAAAAGAAAGAAAGAACGATAACTGATAGTTCAACCAACTGAAGAGGAAAAGCTGAAGGATATATTGCTATTTTTTAAAAAATGATGGGTACCATATTCAAACACTTTTTTGAAAATAAGAAAATACTAAAGTTAAGTACTAAACCTTTAACAGACTCTGAACATTTAGTTCGATTTGGAAATATAGAGGAGCAAAAGGATTTGTCTTTCAAATATATAACTCCTACTGGAAATAAACATGGGAAAGAAATGCGGGAAAGAAAAACAGAAGAAATGCTTTTGGGGACTTGGGGACTGAAATAAATATGAGAACTGGAATAAAATATGGCAAAATTACCCTTATAAATCTAAATCATTGCGTATTAAAGATATTCCTTAGGTGGTATAATGCTCCTGTCATAGTCACATATATTAACAAAACAATTCACCAACTGTGTTGGAGAGTATTCAAAGTTAGAGAAACACACTACAATATTAAATAAACTATGAGTTAAATTTTGGAGAAAACAAGCTGAGCAAATTACACAATAAAAAAATTATTAAGTCATTATGGTGTTATCAAATCCATATTTAACATTAAAAGAAAATGGGAAATCCACAACTTTACTGGGGTATGTCTGCAGCTTGTTAAACAAGTTCTTGCAAACATCTGAATGGAGATGATAGGGATAGAATTAAAGGTATGGAACATCATGTAAATGGTAGAACTGCCCTATAAAATTAAAATAAGTGAAACTAGTCAAACTACCACAGTAGTTTCATAACTGATTGTTCCATGCTTATTGAATTTATTGAGGCCTTGGCATGAACATAACCCTTGGGAAATCTGTATTTGGAAAGCTGGAAGTAGGAGTTTTGAACAGGCACAGATATAGGTTTTAGCAATAGCAATAACAATCACACTTAGACTTATATACCGCTTCATACTGCTTTACAGCCCTCTCTAAGCAGTTTACAGAGTCAGCATATTGCCCCCAACAATCTGGGTCCTCATTTTACCAACGTCAGAAGGATGGAAGGCTGAGTCAACCTTGAGCCACTCAGATCAAACTCTAGGAGTGAGCAGTGAGTTAGACCTGCACTTTAACCACTGTGCCACCATGGCTCTATTGAAGAGTTTTTGCGTTCCTGTCCTTGCTGTCTTGTCTAGGATAATAATGATCTTCTCTCTTGGAAAATATTTTATTTCTTGACAAAGGAGTACAAGGCATTCCTGAGAAGCAAACAGCTGATTAGCTGACTGGATGAATGGGAGAGACTAATTTGGCCAATTCGAGTGAAAACAAAACCATGTTCTGGTTTTTAGGTTCCCTTAGGGCAAAAAGGACTAGATCTGGAATGACATGTTTGTACACAAAACTCACCAATTGGCCGACCTAAGAAAATATTTTAGCTGTGGACAAGCAGGTTTTAGACCAATGGACAGCTGTGCGTCACCTGTCTGTGAAGTGCATAGTCATATGCAGCCCTCATAGATTTGAAGGCAGCATTCCATTCGAATCCCTGTGAGTGATTATAGTGGAAATTGGAAGCCTCTAATGTTGACTTCCTTTTTCTTCAATGAATAATGTTGCTGCAGGAAAATACCACCGTGCAACTTGGGTTTATAAATGATAGTGAACTGACCAGGTTCTAGCCTCAATATTATTTGATTTCCTTTTACTAAAGCTGAATTTTCCCCTCTGTCTTTGGCTCATAATCCATTCTCCATTGCTATTCCTAGTAGACTGAGATGAAGTGTTTATTTATTTATTGCACCATTTTGTCAGAATGAAACATTGGAAATCAACCACTCAGAAATTGAGGTGGCTGGATTTAATAGATGCCTTACCAATCTTCCTCATACTAGGAAAATTAATGACATCCCGATTTAGCAGGTGAAAGTCATCTAAGCATTTATTTCATCCTCTATCTCCTAGAAGATTTCAAAACTTCAGCTATGAGTACAAAAAGGCTCTAACATGATAACCGAATATGCACACCATAACAGGAAATAATTATTAATCAGTAATCAAATTATTCAAGGCCAACACATGAAGCATTTTGCTGCAGAGCAATTGGCTATTGGTGCAAAGTGTTGTGTTTACAAGGACACCTTTGCGCTAGAAGCAATCCAGTCTAAATTTCTGAGTTCCCTGATCATTCCCAAACCCACTCTTCCAGTTTGGATGGCCACCTTTCCCTTTTGAAAGATTAATTCATTTCTGATCTGGTTCACTGTAAGTTGAGACCCCAGTCTACATCCATGCTTGGAGTGACAACCAGAGAACTTTAGACCCTAATATTCAAAGAGATAAGGCTAATTTCTCACAACCTCTCCTGCAATGACCTTATATATTATAGACAACCCTTACCATTCCCCCTTTTTTAAATCACATTTTTGTGCCTTCAGATAGAAAGGCATTTCTACTGCCATGCCTTGATATCTGGCCTTGAGAGTATTGAAGAGGATATTAATATATATGACCAAGATTGTTTGTGTGTATATATGCATATGTGTGTAGGTGTAAATGTAGATGTACTGGCATGTGTGTTTTATGCTTGAGTGTGTCTGTATTCAAGCACTGAAATTAAATCAGCAACACATATACTCTTCAATTTCCTCATATTGGCCTTGTAGCTTGGAACTAATCTCTCTTTAATCACTTAGTCTTAACATACAAGAGTGCATTTCTTACTGAATGTCCAGTAATCTAATGTTTCTAGAAAGGCAATCAGACATTTTGCTATAGGAATTGCCATTAGAATTCTCCACACCTGAACAAAATCTACTTATGTTTAATTTCTGCTGCAAATGGTTTATCTATGTAGGATGTTTTATATTTTAACTGTATTTTGGTCTACAAATGTCCATAAATACTTTTTAAATAAATTGATTACTAAAAGAAGTAATAATTGCTATTTCTGAAAAAAAAATATGAAAACAAAATCTGGAAAATATACTGAGGTTTTTTTAAACTTTCTTGCACTTAGTGATCTTAAAATATTTGAAGGATGTATGGATATTTTTAAGTGCAATTGAAAAAAAAGCTATAAGCAATCACAAAGTGTTTCATCTCACCTTCTTGCTTTTAACTTAATATTATTGATATTATTTGTTAATATATGTTTTGATTTTGAATAAAACTAATAATACTGAAGGAATGAAATAAAAGTATTCAATCCTAAATCACTTTGAATTACAGTAGACTGGGGTTTTGTTGTGATTCTACCTTTATAGTAGATATTCAATTCCCAAATTGATTTTTAGCTTGCAAATGGAAGAGGATGACCTATATATTACTTGCATTTGATGTAAATTGGCTGGCAGTATAATAATTTTTCTAACACTGCTGTTAGCACCTTTTTAAATTTGGATAAATGCCCTTGCATGGATTGCTATGGCTTAGTCAGCAAACAAGAAGCTTCTTCTATGGATGTATTGATTGATCATTCATAAAAAATGTTAAAAAGAAACAGTACCAGTGCATTTCCAAGTGACTGAACGTAACACCAATTGCATTTGCCTCCAAACTTGAGACAAGCATAATGATTATTTTTTTTTAAAAAAAGAGTATAGGTAGCTCTTGACTTACAACCACAATTGAGCCCAAAATTTCTCTTGCTAAGTGAAACATCTGTTAAACAAACGTTGCCTCATTTTACAACCTTCCTTGCCACATTTGTTAAGTGAATCACTGCAGCTGTTAAGTTAGTAACACGGTTATTGAGCGAATCTGGCCTTCCCCATTGACTTTGCTTGTCTGAAGGTCACATGAACCTGGGACACTGCAATAGTCATAAATATGAGTCAGTTGCCAGTGTCTGAATTTTGATCACATGACCATGCAGATGCTGCAACGGTCAGAAGTGTGAAAAATGGTCATAAGTCATTTTTGTCAGTGCCATTGTAATTTCAAACAGTCATTAGATTTAGATTTAGATTTAGATTTATTATTAAACGAAGTGTTGTAAGTTACCTATATACTATTGTGTGTATTTGTACTAGTTTGAAATCCTTTGCCATGCTATACACTTACATGACAATGTCAGACAGTTACTGGTCCTATATATCACTTAAAAGTTAAGAAATGTTGTGTCTGTGATCTGGTATTTCTAAAACTTTATTCAATATTATATATATATATATATATATATATATATATATATATATATATATATATATATATATATATATATATATATATATATATATATATATATATATATATATATATATATATATATATATATATATATATATATATAATATCAGGTGAATTGGGTGATTTTGATAGCCTGGACTGCCTGATTCTCTGACTTATGAGATCATTATTTCTCAGTGTCTTTGGAAATTATATTTTCCAACAGGCAGTGTTAAAGTGGGCTTTGTTAGCAGATTTTTAATTTTTAATTTATTTTCCTTACTTTTTATTTTTAAAATATATTTTCACTATTTCTAAATTACTTTTTTATTACTGTTTGACTTTATTAATCACCTTGGGGAACTCACAAGAAATTTTATGCTGTGTTATTTCAAAATTCTAGGCAAAGGAAGGTAGGTTCTAAGTGAATGTTAGAGCCAATTTTGTAACTGTAAGTACAATTCAACAGTGAAACTAATTACCTAGAGCTGTGGTGGGCTCCCATTTACTGAATGTGTTCGAGTGGAAGTGAGACAACCATATGTTGACAATGTGTGAATTTGGATTCCTGCAGTGAGTTGAATTAAATGCCTTTCCAGCTCTATGATTCTAGTTGTATTTTCCAGAATTGTATATGAATAAGGACACTTGTTTGGTTCATTCTGTGATGGAAACTTTTTAAAGTTCATAATTCTTAAACCAAAATGCAGCAATTCTTCTATATTTTGTAGTACAATTGTAATTCAAAAATACATACAAAGTGCAAAAAATTATATGTTATTTAACACTGGAATGAGAGAGAATGGGAGGGAGGGAGGGAGGGAGGGAGGGAGGGAGGGAGGGAGGGAGGGAGGGAGAGAGAGACCACATGCAGGAAGATTAGCAGGCTCTCTGAATGCATGTCAATTGCTAAAGCCATATTCCTCATTAAATTTATTTGTATCAGAGGTGGGTTAATCCCGGTTCGGACCGGTTTGCCTGAACCGGTAGCAAGCCACTGGTGACGTCATGATGACATCACCAAACCGATTCTGTTGGTGCCGGTCCGTGGGCGCCACCATCTTTTTAATTTTTTTAATTTTTTTAATTTTTTTTTTAAAAAAATTTCTTTTGCCGAGTTTTTGGCACTGCGAATGCTTCGCCATCTTGTTTTCAGCTTTTTGGGGGGGAATTTTTTGGATTTTTTGGTACTGCGCATGCGTGCATGAGCAAAGCAAGCACGTGGCCATGAGGCGCGGCCACATGGCATGGGAAGAAGCAAACCAGCAGCGAGGTAAGTTAGAACCTACCCTTGATTTGTATGCCATTTTTTCCATAACAGATCAACAATGAATTTTACAACCTTTGCCACTCTTTGTCTTCTTCTGTCCACACCTCCCAGTCTCTCTTTCTGTGACTCAGCAATCAGATCCAGGTGCAGTTACAGTATTCAAGTGCCTCTAAAGTAGTGTTTCTCAATCTTAGCAACTTTAAGATATAAGCACTTCAACTCCCAGAATTTCCCAACCAACATGAGGAATTCTTGGACTTGAAATTGACATAACTTAAAGTTGCTAAGGTTGAGAAACACTGCTCTAGAGACAAGGACCCCAGTCTTGCTAATTTCATCTGAATATCTCCTGGGCATACCAGAAACAGAAAAAGCCCTGGGAAACTGCCTCCTTGTTGCCAACAGTTACACCCAAACAAAATATGTAAGTGAAATACTGTATGCCCGGGATGAAATGCTGCCAGTTCAGAAGGGCTGGTCAGTTGTTGCAGAGCCGATGGAGCTGGCGGTGGTCTCAGCACGGGGCTTCTTCCGCCAGCTTCCTTGCCCACCTGGATGCCGCCATTTGAGTTCTTCTACACTCTGTGCATGCGCAAAGCGTTCTGCGCATGCACAGAGTGTAGAAGAACTCAAATGGCGGCATCCAGGCGGGCGGGGGAAGCGGGCGGGAGAAGCCCCGTGACGCGACTGCTGCCAGCTCCATCGGCTCTGCAACGACTGACCGGCCCTTCCGAACCGGCAGCATTTCACCCCTGCCCTATTCTAAATGTTCCTCAAATGACCAGGACAATCATTTGTGAATGACAGCCACATGACAGCTATTTCAAACTAAAATAATATTGCCAAGGTCTGGAGAAGAACAAGTTACAGAGTGAGAGCAATTCCTGGGCAAAGCCAATCTACTTAAAAATATTTGGAAGCCTGGATGAACAACTTCATCTTATTAACAGAGGGAGACAGCAAGATGGCCTCATGCCTATTTGCAAATGAACAAGAATTCCTTTTTCAGACACCTTATAAAAGAAAAAAAGGGAGGTGAGGATGAAGTTGCATGCCTTGAATGAACTCCTGACAAACCTTTAGGATGTGTATTTTGAAACTGAAAGTAAAGATGTGTTCTTACTTTTTTAGTTGTCCAGTGATTTCCTGATAGTCCACTACTTGATAGCAATAGCAATAGACTTATATACCATTTTACAGTGCTTTACAGCCCTCTCTAAGCGGTATACAGAGTCAACATATTGCCCCCAACAATTTGGGTCCTCATTTTACCCACCTCGGAAGGATGGAAGGCTGAGTCAACCTTGAGCCTGGTGAGATGCCAAATTGCAGGCAGCCGGCAGTCAGTAGAAGTAGCCTGCAGTACTGCACTCTAACCACTGTGCCACCGTGGCTCATCATTGATGATGAATCAATTTCTCATTGTCTCTCCAATCTTATATGAAAGAAGCATTCAAGCAGACTTCAAGAGTGGGCTTTTGTTCTTCTCCTGCAGGCATTGTGTAAAAGGGCAAGGAGCCCTTAAGAGCTTCCATTGTATTCCTTCTGTGATTCTGCACACATCTTCACCTAAACACCCAATTTCTCCCTATTGAGCTGGGCTACCCTGACACAGATGCCTCCTCCCTCTTTACCTCCAGAAATTGGTAGAATTTTTTTTTAAAAATATTAAAACTGGGGCCCATACTTTGGCAGAGTGCTTTTTATGGGTCTATGCTCCTGCGCAGACCTTCACCAGCAAGAACAGGGATGTAAAGGGGCAGGATTAGAAATTTCAAAGATGCCCAGGTAAGGGAGGCACCAATGTCCTTAGCCTATCCATTTCTGAAGAATACTAGGGTTCTGCATGCGTTGACATTGTCACACTAGGGATCACTCTTGAGTCTCCTATCCCTTTCACACTGAGAAAAGCTGTTCTCGATTGACAATGCATTGTTGGGCTTCTCTGGCTACCAAAACTAGCTTTCCTGTTTCCCATCTCACACTAGACTGCCTATGTGGACAAAACAGCTACAACTGAAATACATGCAGTGGCATTTGCTTCTGTATTAGGCACTTATGACAACAACAAGGAAGTCAATGTACATTTCTCATCTGCAGTTCCATGCACTTATTTTCTTACACACTTGTTCATCAGGAAGCCAATTTCAGTTTTACAAATGAGACAGAAAGCGAATCTGCAAAACTGCATTTGAACCAATACCTACACATGATCCAAGTATATTTAAAACACTCCAAGTATACCTCCTAAATACTAAATAAGATCAATGTTTGAACAGAGCCAGGTAGCAGACATTAAGGATTGTCCCTGAATAGATCTGCAACACACAACAATCTATTTGTGAGGAGGAGCTAAAGGGACAGGGGGGAGGCGGTACCCAAGGTTACTTACTGTAAGCAGGCAAATTAATAGTGGCAACACTGTCCTGACTCAGACAAAAGGTGCTAATTGTGTGGAAAGGAAATTTCTCCATGCAAAGCATTACAATTGCTTCGACACGCATGATATATTACCATCTGCTGCTTTGTTCTAGTTGCTGTTGTGCAGCTTGACATACATGGCATATGTTGTTGGGGGGGAAATGGGATGAAATATAGTATGTTTTTAATATATATAATATTATTCTGTTAAATGCTGAGTTCAGAAAACAGTATAAAACTGATCCAGGTATATATAGAGTTTGTTCTTTTCCTAAAATCTATCCATGAGCATATTTCCTCCTCAGGAACCTCCAAGCAGTGTGAGGAAATATAGGAAATCTGTAATAAAAGCCTTGATTTCAAACAAAATAACAAAGTTCAGTCTCTGGTTACCAACAGTGGTGTGGGATCAGGTTTACAGTGTCAGGACTTGGCACTGAGACTAGATCTGGGTTAGCTCCTGGCTTACATGTTGCACATCTGCAGGCTCATTGGGCTTTAGTAGCTGAATCTGAGAACCCAATTACAATTGAAGGGTAACCTGATCTATTACTGCAGAGTTCCCCAACCTTTCTGGGTTGGCAGTCCAGAACGGGGGTGGGGTGGGGGAGAGAGGGGAATAGGGGATGGTTTTCTGGGAGGGGTAAGGGAAAGTGTGTGTGCATGCATGCATGGTCACGTGAGTGGGGCCACAAAAACCCCTATGCTTGCATAAGTGGGGCTGTGCGCACATGCATGTGCAAGCGCACCAGCCAGCCATTCACGTGGCCTGGTTGCGAATAGGCCGTGGTCCAGTAGTGGGCCGAGGCCCACAGGTTGGGGACCCCTGTACTACTGCTTTGAAACAGGAAATCAAAGTCATTATCATAAACTCATCTCTCTGTATCAGAACAGCAAGCATGATCCCTGTGACATAGAATGAGGGCCACCAGATGTATTTTGCAGAGTAGCCTTGCATAATAGTCATTTCTGTGACTTCTTTATATGCAGCAAGACAGTGGTCTAAGGCTAAGCCAATAAAATAATTTCTTTCCACATCACTGTCATGCTAGTCTTCCCCAGATTGTTTTGAAGTACCGTGTTTCCCCGAAAATAAGACAGGGGCTTATATTTTTTGACCCCCAAAAATGCCCCTGGCCTTATTTTGGGGGGATGGCTTATTATTTTTGGGGTGCAGGCAGGCCGCGACGCACCACTTACTGAAGTTCGGCAGCTCCGTGGTCTCTCGGCTAATCTGTTTAGGGGGAAAAAAATCTTGCATAGTGCAGAAACTCTTCTCGCGAGAATTAACAAGTTCTCGAAGCGAGAAGAGTTTCTGCACTATGCAAGATTTTTTCCCCTAACCGAGGGAAACCCCAGAGCTGTCAAACTCCAGTAAGTGGTGCGTTTCATGGTTCTGCGGAGTTTGGAGCTTTGGGGCGAAGGATGGGGCGGGGCAGCAAGGCGAGCGAGCGACCGAGGTGGCGGCAGAAGGGGCAGCAGAAGAGCGAGATCCCAGCGGTCAGCAGGAGCCCCGAGTAGAAAGCGCCGGCCGCTGTGCCCAGGCGGAACGGCTCCCCCTTGAGTTCGGAGCCCAGCGAAAAGCACTTGAGACCCACCGGGGCGGCGCTCAGCGCGCAGGCGAGCAGGAGGTAGCTGGAGAGCGCGGCGCAGGCTCCCCGGACACTCCACTTCATCCTCCGCGTCTCCTCCGCCGCCTGCGCCTCCTCCTCCCTGCCTCGCCTCCTCCGCCTCCCTCCGCCTCCGCCTCCTCCGCCTCCTCCTCCCTTCTGTCCTCATCCTCCCGTGTCCTCCTCGGTGTCGGCGGCCCTTGCCGGGGAGGCGGCCGCCGCGTGTTGCGGGAACATAATGCTGGGGACGGCGGTGGCGAGAAGGGAGAGTTCCGAATGTGCCGCCACCGGTGCCGCCGTTGCTCTGGCTGCTACCGGCACAGCGGCCGCCGCTGTCACCGCTGCTTCCTCTCTGCAGGCAGCTGGCAAACACGGCTCACGCACCAGCTTTTTCCTCCCCGCCCTGCTTCCTCCTGCTCTCTCTTATTGAAGCGGCTGCTGCGGCTGCTGCTCTCTTGCTTGCCGCCGCCGCTACTGCTGGGAGCCGATGAATTATTGATGGCAGCAAGCCCCTCTTTTGCCTCGAACTTGCTGCCATCAATAATTCATCGGCTCCCAGCAGTAGCGGCGGCGGCAAGCAAGAGAGCAGCAGCCGCAGCAGCCGCTTCAATAAGAGAGAGCAGGAGGAAGCAGGGCGGGGAGGAAAAAACTGGTGCGTGAGCCGTGTTTGCCAGCTGCCTGCAGAGAGGAAACAGCGGTGACAGCGGCGGCCGCTGTGCCGGTAGCAGCCAGAGCAACGGCGGCACCGGTGGCGGCACATTCGGAACTCTCCCTTCTCGCCACCGCCGTCCCCAGCATTATGTTCCCGCAACACGCGGCGGCCGCCTCCCCGGCAAGGGCCGCCGACACCGAGGAGGACACGGGAGGATGAGGACAGAAGGGAGGAGGAGGAGGAGGCGGAGGAGGCGGAGGCGGAGGGAGGCGGAGGAGGCGAGGCAGGGAGGAGGAGGCGCAGGCGGCGGAGGAGACGCGGAGGATGAAGTGGAGTGTCCGGGGAGCCTGCGCCGCGCTCTCCAGCTACCTCCTGCTCGCCTGCGCGCTGAGCGCCGCCCCGGTGGGTCTCAAGTGCTTTTCGCTGGGCTCCGAACTCAAGGGGGAGCCGTTCCGCCTGGGCACAGCGGCCGGCACTTTCTACTCGGGGCTCCTGCTGACCGCTGGGATCTCGCTCTTCTGCTGCCCCTTCTGCCGCCACCTCGGTCGCTCGCTCGCCTCGCCGCCCCGCCCCATCCTTCGCCCCAAAGCTCCAAACTCCGCAGAACCACGAAACGCACCACTTACTGGAGTTTGACAGCTCTGGGGTTTCCCTCCATGGCAGCCCATTCTGAAAGAGAATGCCTCGCGAGGCTTTCAAAGTTCTCCAACTCGTGAGGCATTCTCTTTCAGAATGGGCTGCCGTGGAGAGAAGATCGAAGAACGCGATCGAGGTAGGAGGGTGTCCCTTCAAAATGCTTCAAAGTCCATCGAAGCATTTTAAAGGGATCCGTTTTGCCTGCCATGAAGGGAACCAATGCTTGCCTCCTTTTCTTCGGGGAACATTGGTTCCCTTCATGGCAGGCAAAACGGATCCCTTTAAAATGCTTTGAAGGACTTTGACCACCGGGCGGGGGATGGGGCGGGGCGCGACGTGAGTGAGGAAGGCGGTGACAGGGAAGCCGCGAACTTCCAGACGCTGGTAAAGTGAGCGCCTCGCAGCCCGGCCCTCCCCTGCATTCCCCCCCAAATTGATTATCTTACCAACGTCTGGAAGTTCGCCGCTTCTCTTTTCAGCAGGTCTTTGCAGGGAAACTCCTTCAATGTAAAGGAGAAGTTCTCACGAGTGCGAAAAGTTGTTAATTGGTTGCACTCGCGAGAACTTCTCCTTTACATTGAAGGAGTTTCCCTGCAAAGACCTGCTGAAAAGAGAAGCGGCGAACTTCCAGACGCTGGTAAGATAATCAATTTGGGGGGGAATGCAGGGGAGGGCCGGGCTGCGAAGCGCTCACTTTACCAGCGTCTGGAAGTTCGCGGCTTCTCTTTTCAGCAGGTCTTTGCAGGGAAACTTCTTGAGAGAGATCTCTCTCTCTCTTTCCGGGCCAAAAGAGTGCCGCCGCAAAAAGAGCGGCTCCCGGCATGTCCCCCCCCCTTTCCCCCGGAAGTAGTGGGGGGGCTTATTTTCAGGGGGGGTTATTTCAAGGCATGTCCCGAAAAACCCCTGTGGGGCTTAGTTTCGGGACAGGTCTTATTTTCGGGGAAACACGGTACAAGCCCCAGTATTCATGATATGTGGCATCCTAAATGGAGCTACCGGTAATTAGAATACAGATCAAATATTTCTGGAGGGATTTATGAGGGAAAGATCACTCTATACCCTCTTAGGTGATGTTTGCCACAGGATAGCTGTGTCCATTGACATTTGCAGAGATGCAGGGTGGACTATTTTTTTTTTTTAAAGTGCATTGAGACATTTTATTTTTTATTACATTTATATAGCCACCCATTTCCTGAGACTGAGTGGCATACACAATTATATAATAATATGGGTTTACAAACCTTTGGGTTTGAAGAAGACACTCTGTTGTGCAGTTCATCTGTGGACACAGAGATGGCTCTGCAGTTCCAGTCTGGAAGCAGAGCCAGCACAGTGGGGGCACTGGAAGTCTATTGTTGTAGTATCTGTGAACATCATTCTTTGATGTTGGTCATAGTTTTCTACCAGTTTTTGGAGGTGCCTGTCTTCAAAGCCAGTGGAGGCTTCATAGCACAGGGCTTGCCAGTAAATTCTGCTGGCAGCTTCAGCTTCTAATTCCTTGGCTGGATGTCACAGTGACATTAGGTTTCTTTCATAGTGTCTTTGTAGTGCTTATGTGGTTGACCTTGAGAACTCTTCCTAAGACTCCAGCATACCATAGAACAATTGGCAAGGCGTATGGCAGTCAATCATTCTGATGACATGGCCCACCCATCTCATCTGGGCTCTGATAATTACAAACTCAATGCCAATAGAGTATGCAAGATCCAAGTCCTCCAAGTTGGAGACAAGGTTTTGCCAATGAATACCAAGGAATGGAGTTAACAGCACACATGTGAAATTTGTTTGGTTGTTTGATGCATCTTTGGTTTACAGAGTCCAGGACTCACATCTCTATAA
The DNA here is from genome assembly GCA_023053685.1 of Diadophis punctatus similis. Lineage (NCBI taxonomy): Eukaryota > Metazoa > Chordata > Lepidosauria > Squamata > Dipsadidae > Diadophis > Diadophis punctatus. Next base: position 114,932,516 of record JALIGW010000003.1, on the reverse strand, counting down.
CCTGGTCTCTAGTCTTCTTCCTGAAAAAGTACACAAGGATATCCCTTGGAACATTTCTTACTTTCACAAATCTCAGATTTATCCTATAACCTTTTCAGTTCCTTCATATTATCCTCTTCATTTCATTTAAAAAAGAAGAAACTTTAACAACCTTTGCTCATCAAAGGTCTTCACCAAAATCCTCTAGAATCTCTCTGAATCGCAAACAGAATTCTTTTTCTCTCAGTTCTAATAGTGCCAAATTATCTACATCTTTTTCCATTTTTCTGTTTACAACTTCTATCTTGCTTTCCAAAATTTCCACTTTAATTTGTTACACATCTCCTGTCACTTGACCCACAGATTCCTCAATCTTCTTAACTTCTTCTTTCATTTCATCTTTCATCTTTACAAGTCTTTCTCTCTTCAAAACAAATGATAACTGCCAAGTTATCATTAATTGATTCAGAGACTTTCCTGCCCAATTCATCAAATATTCTCTGCAACATCTCTGGGATAATCCGCTTTCTGTAAGGTGCTCTAATGCAGCCCCACCACCACCCCAACCTTTGTGTACCACCTGCATCCCACAGAAGTGGCTTCGCTTGTTTTGTGCAGCCCAGTTTCTGGCATGCTGTGGACTGGTGTCAGTCGACAGACCGTGGGTTGGGGACCCCTGCTCTAAAGACCCTCTCCTCTCGTCTCCCACTTTGCCCCATTTCTGGAGGTTGTCATTCTAATATTGTAGTCCAAAAATAAAAAAGTCTCAGTTCCAAGGGGGAAAAATGGAATACAAACTTCTCCTTTCCCCCCCTCTTTCTTTCCCCTTTCCTCCCACTTAAGACTGTATGACTGTAACTTGTTGCTTGTATCCTTACAATTTATATTAATATTGATTGTTTCCTGATTGCTTATTTGTACCCTATGACAATCATTAAGTGTTGTACCTCATGATTCTTGACAAATGTATCTTTTCTTTTATGTACACTGAGAGCATATGCACCAAAGACAAATTCCTTGTGTGTCCAATCACACTTGGCCAATAAAGAATTCTATTCTATTCTATTCTATTCTATTCTATTCTATTCTATTCTATTCTATTCTATTCTATTCTATTCTATTCTTTCTATTCTATTCTCTTTTGCCTTTCTATGCCCTTAATACTTTAATCTCATTGGACACTGTAATTATAACCATACATACAGTAAGTTCTGATATTACTTTTATCTTCATTTTGTGAAATCCACTAATTTTCTATATTCCTTATTGATAAACAACATTTCCATGAAAATCCAATCTGTTCTTCCAATATTTTCAAAAGCACTTTTGCCAATAATAATAATAATAATAATAATAATAATAATAATAATAATAATAATAATAATAATAATAATAATAATAATAATAATAATAATAATAATAATAATAATAATAAATCTTTCAAAATTATTGCCTCCTTTATCAATTTAAACCTTCTTACATTAAATCCTTGTTAAACATTTTGCTGGTAATTTACAATTCTTTAAACTTTTTTTCTTTGGTCCAAAAAGATCATCAAATAGTTTTCCCTTATCCTGACAATCAAAAAATATCTGTTTAATTTTAAAATGATTGTATTCGATAGTGATTTAAAAAGGGAAGTTTTTGTAAGCCTTATGCCCATTACAGGCTGCCTTGTGGTTGCGAGCACACTTGGAATCCCTTGACTTACAACTACTCAGCTCACAAATCAACTTCAAAGAACATCTCCATGGGCATCATTCAGAGGTGGGTTCCTCCTGGTTCGGACCGGTTTGTCCAAACAACCCATCTTTTTTTTTGAATTTTGAATTTCTATTTTTTTTATTTTTTTATTTTTGGGGGAATTTTTTTCTGGTTTTTTTTTCCTTCTGAGCATGTGCAAAAGCCAAATTTCTGGCACTGCGCATGCGTCGCCATCTTGTTTTCAGGGTTTTTTTAAAAAAAAAATTGGCACTGCGCATGCCCGCCCACGAGGCGCACCCATGCGGCGTGGGACGAAGCGAACCGGCAGCGAGGTAAGTTAGAACCCACCCCTGGCATCATTGATGCATAATGTGAAGCAGTGCAAAGGGCCAACTGGTCTCAACTGCCACCTGCTCTTCAGCAGGAGTTGTGAGAACCCCCAGATTGCATATCCAGTCTCTCCGGAGAAGTTGAGTCATGACAATTGGACTTTTTTTCTTTTTCGGTTTGGAACATTTCACTACTTATACAAGTAACTTCTGCTTATTTAAGCTGATGTATCCAACAATGCTGGCTAATTGATACTGTGCCTTAATGCAATTTATTAATGTGAGGACCAATGTTCCCTGTAATAGAAAAAAACGGTGCACGGCGTTCTCATTTCATCTGCGTGGCCGCGCATGCGCACAGCCTCTCCCATTAGGAAATGCCGGCAGGAAGTTAGAAACTTCCATGCAGCGTTCTCTGATCACGTGCGCGGGCGCGCGGGCGCGCACCTTAGAGGGAACAGTGGTGAGGACCACTTGTATAATATATCAAGATGGTAATTGGAACTGGAAATTCTTATCAGTAAGTGACAGGGTCTTTAAGCACAACATCAGAGGTTGCACCAGTTAGCAAAAGCAGTTCCAGCAATATCAGTTCCCATTGTTAAGCAAACGGATCATCATGGGTCATTAAGAGATGACTTCATGAGAGTGTGATTTCTGCCTTCCTGATGGTTCCCCCCATTTTGCTTGTGCAGGGAAAGTTGAAAATCACGATCCACCGGATGCTGCGATTTAGTAATTGTGAGCTGTTAACCGAGCACTCAAATTGTGATCAAATCACTGCAGAGGCTGTAGCAGCTGCAACTATGAGGACCAATAGTAAGTCCCATTTTTCAGTTCCCTTGTAACTTTGAATGGTTGCTGAGCAAGTGGTCATTAAGCAAGAACTACCTGTAGCATTGCTGCTGATTGCTGGGCATCATTCTAAAAGTGGACTTGAAAAAAGAAATAAGCAAAACGAGGCTCTCTTTTTAGCAATGACGAATGACATGATAGACATGTTAGACGTAGTCAGAGAATTTATTGTTATCTATCTACCTATCTATCTAAAACTCTGTATGGAGACATTCTAATCCAAAACCCTAAATAAAATAGGATGTGGTGTACAGAGTTTCTACTAATAATTGAGACGCCATCGTCTCACAGAAAATAGTTATATGGAAATGAAATTTCTAAAATTGTATTAAACCAAATACTTGCCATTTGTAGCTTTGGGCACAGAAGAGCTATCTAGAATGAGTTAGTTTCACCCCTAAAGGGAATACATTATTCTTTACAAGATATTATTACACTGATAAAAGCTCTCCAATTTTTACTTTTTTGAGATGTGTCTGGCAAAGGAAAGGTGTATCATAATCATGTCATTTGTCCCTGGAAATGAATCTCTTTCAGAGGACGGCAGCTCAGTTTTTATGTGGTCCTTGATATTCTTCTCTGGTCTCTGTCACTTCATTACTATTGAAATGTATGTTAATTTCATCAAGGTGCAGAAAGATCTTTTCCTTACATATACATGAACTAACTTTATTACTATTTAACTAGTTCTTTTGTCTTTATTTATCCAAGAGAGCCTTTCTGGGCAAAAGTAAAAGCAAGTGACTTTAAGGAATCATATATTGGAGTTGTACCCAACCACGTTTTCTTAAGAAATAGTTGCTACTTTGACTGATATTATCACTGACTGAATCCTGAATGGGAGCAATTGTATCTGGGCTGAAAAGATCCAGATACCCACTAGATGGCAGCAGCAAAAACTTTTCTGTATCATATCAGCCAGATAAGGTAGCCCTATAGCGGGTGTCGGCAACCGACAGCTCCGGAGCCACTTGCGGCTCTTTGGGCCCTCTGCTGTGGCTCTCGGTCCCATCTGGCTGGCCCCTCCCCTTCCTGTCACTCTTTGGCTGGCCTGAGAAGGTAAGGGCAATGGTGGGGGATGGAGAAGTGGCTGGGGCTGATTCTCCGGTGCCTCACTCTTGCTGGAGCTTCTTCTGGCCCTTGTTGGTGCTGGGCATGCCTTGGTCACTTGGGGAGATGCGCAACCTGCTCTCCGCCTCAAGACACTGGCCTGACCTGGCCACGACTGATGCCGTCCTCGCTAACATGAGGGCTGGTGGGGTGGGAATGGGATCCGGGAGGAGGGAACGATGGAAAGGGGGACAGGCCTGCAGTGCCCAGCCACAGCTTTAAGAAGTTCAGGGAAGCAGGAAAAGGGGGCTGGCCCCACCAAACCTTGCACCCCCACCCAGGGGGTCAGGAAAGCTGAGGCTGGGCCAAGCTGGCGAGCTCTCCTTGGGGCTCTTCACTGCTCCTTTTCTTTCTTCTTTTTGGAAATCCGGGCTGGCTGAGGAACAAGCATGAACCACATCAGGAGGCTTCCCTTCGGGCGACCCTCCTCCTTCTTTTTCTCTCATGATCCCCTGGCCATCTGTGGCAGGGCCGGGAGTGTGCACACGAGTGGGGAGACCCTCCTCAAGCGAGCGGGTGTGTGGAGCTGGCAGCAGACTCAGACAGTGAGGAGGTTGGGGAGGAACATGGACCAGTCCTGGAGTCTGGGGAAGGCTCTGATGAGTGCTCTGCATCAGAGGCAGAGATGAGGCCAGGGCCGTCCGACAGTTATCAGCTACTTTGGAGTCAGAGATAAGTGGGGTTGAAGAACAGCTGGAGCCTGTTCCCAATGTCTGCATGTGCAGAGCTATCAGGAGAAGGGAACAAGGAATAGAGGTTGACTCAGGAGTAAAAGCACCAGGGGATGCTAAATGGCCACTCCCATAGGAAATAAATAGGAGCGAAAGGGGAGTGGTGTTTGCAGGAGACAATTAGTTCATTTGTGTGAAGATTTGCTTATCTGAGAGACTCATTGCCAAGTAGTTCAGCGTTGTGTCAAGAAGCTATTGGCCTGGCAACTATTCAAGGACTGATAAGGTCTGTGTTTGCAATTCACCCTTGAAAGACTGTTTGCCAGGACTTTGCTGGATGTGAATGCTAAGAATTCACATTATCCAAATAAAAAGGGGTTTATTGGGACAAGGAGTCTGTTTCATGATTTGGTGAAGCCTAGGTCAGAACCCAAAGGTGCGCATGGGGCGGGCGGTTGCTCACTTGAGGAGAGTCTCCCCACTCATGCGCACACTCCTGGCCCCACCAGGGGGGCCAGAGGGTTGCAAGAGGAGGAGGAGGGTCGCCTGAAGGGAAGCCTCCTCTATGGTTCACGCTCGTTCCTCAGCGAGCGATTTCCAAAAAGAAGAAAGAAAAGGAGTAGCGAAGAGTCCCAAGGAGAGCTCACTGGGCTTTCTGAGAGAGTGAGAAGAGACACAGACACAGACACAGATACAGAGAGAGATATACAGAGATACACACACACACACATACACATAGACACACACACACACACACACATAGATACAGAGAGAGGGAGAGGGAGAGAGATGGAGGGAGAGAGACAGAAAGAGAAACAGGGGGAAGAGCGGAGAGGGGGGAGAGAGAGGGAGAGGGGGAGAGAGAGATACAGAGGGGGAGAGAGAGAGCAGAGAGATACAGAGAGAGAGGAAGAGATGGAGAGACAGATACAGAGAGAGATACGGAGAGGGGGAGAGAGGAAGAGGGTAGAGAGACATAGAGAGATAGAGAGAGGGGGAGAGAGAGTGGAAGAAAGAGAGGGGGAGAGAGATACACACAGAGAGATACAAACAGAGAGGGGGGAGAGAAAGACATAGATACAGAGAGGGGAGAGAGACACAGAGATATATAGAGAGGGGGAGAGAGACACAGAGACAGAGAGAGGGGGAGAGAGACACAGAGGTACAAAGAGAGGGGGAGAGAGGGGAGAGAGGAGGAAGAGAGGGAGAGGGGAGAGAGAGATACAGAGAGAGAGATACAGGGAGAGGGGGAGAGGGGGGAGAGGGGGAGAGAGACACAGAGATACAGAGGGGGGTGAGAGGGGGGAAGAGAGACACAGAGGTACAGAGAAAGGGGGAGAGAGGTGGGAAGAGAGAGAGAGATACAGAGAGAGGGGGAGAGAGGGGGGGAAGAGAGGGAGAGAGAGATACAGAGAGAGAGATACAGAGAGAGGGGAGAGAGGAGAAGAGAGAGAGGGAGAGAGGGGGGGCAGAGAGATACAGAGATAGATACATGGAGAGGGAGAGAGAGGGAGAGAGATAGATACAGAGGGAGGGAGGGAGAGAGAGAGGGGGGTCTTTTTGATTGTGGTGATCCCATCTTCTTGGCTGGTTTTCAGATTGATATTAATATCTGGAGGATTTTAGTTACTTTTAATTAACACGCTATTGCTTTAAGCTGGTACTATTTAATTGCTTTAATGTTTACTATAAAACCCTGTAGTTTTTTTTAAAAAATATTTAAATAGTACAGTGATTGTTTTATAGGATGGTCCCTGTTTCAAGAAAACATGAACTGTCTTGAGAAAGTATTGAAAGTAACTTGCAAGAAAGTTAAAATGAAAGAAAGGTGATTGTCTTGAAAAGAGTAGCTTGACACCAGTAGCAAAATCTAAATACATCAGAGCCATGGAGCAAGTCTAAACTCTTCAGAAATGCTGCACCAAGGCCATTGGATTGGATGCTGCAAGCATCTACCGCTATAGGAAAAGGGTTAGAGGTTCTTCCTGCGAAAAGCTGTATTCTCACTGCTGTACAACCCATGAAGGTTTGCAGGTGGAGGATGTGCATAACATTATGTTCCAGGAAGGGTCAGTGATGGATCTAAAGCCCTTGAGAACAACACATCTCCAGAAACATTCCAAAGTCCAGCTGTCCTAAATTGGTATGCCCATGTTCAAAATGCTTAAAGCTGGGAAGCTCAAGAAATCCAATTCTCCAACAGCTGCTCTCTTCCATTCCCCAACTCCAGCTTTGCCTATAACTACCAAGGCTTAGGAGAGTCTTCTCCACAGAATTTCATCACCATCACTTCCCTTTGTTGCTGAAAGTAAATGAGGCTAAAGGTGATGAAGTAATGACAAAAAGAACAACAACCAAGTGGTCATAAAAGAGCTCCTTTGAAACAAGAGTCATATTTTACTGATCTATGTATAAATGGCAAAGAAGAAAGTGCTTTTTGACTCTTCCCCTGTTGTGGGGGGGGGGGAGAGAAATAGGATGTACATCTGAATGGAATTTGAATTATGTAATTATTTTATAGATTGCCTGTGGTGGACATAGAAGTGAAATAATCAGCTCTAGCAAGAGATTTTAAGCTGCATCCTTCTGTTAATTTCCCTGACTTTGAAAAGCTACCCATGCTGTTATTTCCAACTCTCCCTTAAGTAGCTCAACAAGGCACATAATAAAGGTCTTGTCTTACATGGCTGTCATGATGCAGTTTAATAGTGTTATAAGGCTACATGGTGTGTGGTTGTCATGATAGTAGATTGCACAGGTTTGTATAGATTTACTGTCATTCTTTAGGCTTTTCATACATGACAGAGGTTGTCTGAAGCACAGCAGGAACATGAAGCTTGTAGGGGTTAAGTGTCCCTTGCCTCCTGGCCTCTGACGTATCCTCTATGCACACATACAGAGACAAGGTACAGGGTACATCTGTCACAGGACTGATGACATGATGGATTACCGGTCTTATTGTCAGTACATTCAGAATTACTCTGCTGTGGCAAAGGTAGTCTCTTTTTTTCCTCTTAGGTAGAAACTATTTCTACCCATCTTATTGCTCCCAAAATCAAAACAGGAAACAGGCCTGTGACTTCTGGCAATTCCCAGATGGTTTGTAGTGCTAATATTATCTCTTGAGATCATTAGGCCATAATATCATTCACTGAAGGCTAGGAACTCAGCTTCATGCATTAAAAAGAGGATTCTACTCATTTTTTTAAAAAAAAGATCTTTAGTATATAGTCATACTCAATCTGCCACTTTCAGATCTTCTTCTTGCACAGTGGAAGTGTAGGAGAAAGAGGAAGTGGGTTGATGGCCAAAGAGCTGAGAAGGGTCATGCACACGTATCTTATTATCTCTGTGTAGCTTCTCAATGTGGACAGGAACCCCAGTCTCTCAAGATTACCAATCCTATCTACCCACAGAGTTGTACATGAGAAATGCTCCTTTTTAGATCTTTAATGCGATATGCTAAAGCTCTTGTCTGCTCAAAATGAGTTTATTATGAGTAATTATGACCTCTGGGATTACTCTTGGCTAGTCAGAGGGTGTAATGGATCAAACATTGGACTTGTTTCAAGAAATCTTGGCTTCTTCTCCTTGCTTGGTGATGAAGTGGTGGCATGTTCATCACTTGTTCAGTATGTTTTAGCTATTGGAAAACCGTGATCAGGAATCCTCTATATAGTGAGGAAAAAATAACACAATGCACATTTTCAAATTTTGTTTATTACCTGCAAGATAAAAAGTAGTTCTTCATAGAATAGGGATAATGAATATTATTTTTTTAAAAAAGGATTTAAATTATAAGGAATATCTTAATTATTAAGATTAATTATTAAACCTGAAAAAAGTTAAATCTCTAAAAATGATTTGATATAGGAATCATATTAGACAAACACTCATGTGATGGCTCTCCAGAAGTCTCTAATGGAAGGAAGAAATATGTGTGATTTTACTATATGGGCCAATAATTTAGATAAGCTTAGGTTACAGTCATAATTATATTCATCTGGCAGTAATTCTTACAGATATCAAAGAGGCGTCTTTTAAGAGATAACACTTAGGGTTCTGGTAGCAAGTAAAACTCATAAGCTAGCATTTAATTCAAAGATGAATGAACATACTCTTGAACCGATTGGTTGATATATTGCAATCTATAAAGCTTTGAGTTTAGGGCACTTTTTTTGAAAAAAAAGCTACCTTGATCCTGGTTGGAGCTTGATAAGGTTGGCAAGAAACAAACAAAAAAAATTGCTGCTAGAGAACTGAACTGAAATATCTGAAGATGCTTATGATCAACTACAAGGAGTATTTCTACATTATGTGTATATACTTGACCTAGTTTTATGTTTTCTAAATCTTTGGTATATGTTTCTCAAGAGCATCTCTCACACTAAAACAATTATTTTGGGGAGATGATTTCAGTCTCTTGTGCTATCATTTTGAAGTTTTGCTTTAGTATGTTTTCAGTCATTTTTACTCAGAAAGAAGCATTGTGGCACTGCGTGGATCTAAGTGCAATCTTCATTCTCACGATTGCAGTGACAATGTCTTAATGCCCTTATCACACATGTCTTGAAAGATCTTTTGATTCAGTTTTGATTCAAATGTGCTGGGGGGGGGGGAGGAACCCTACAATTGTTTTCCTGTACTTCTCATTACCCATATCAGGATCCAAGTAGCATAATCATTTGGAATAATTAAATTAATTAAGTATAAATTATTGTATTGTTTATCAGATGTTTACATTCAGGAGCATACATGCAAACATGCTGCATTCTATTTTTTTTCCTCATAACAATCCTGTGAGGTAGTTGCAGTTAAAAGAAAGAGCGAGTTCAAAGTCAGCTTCTATGGCCGAAAGTGGGTATGTTTTCATTCTTAATTCAGTACCTTAATACTTATACCACAGTGGCCATACCTCCCATTAAGGTCAATTCAATGGTTATAGGTTATAGGAAATACTGTGCATACCTTTTAAAATAAGTGCCATCCATTCTGAAAAACGCCATTATTTCATTTTATTTCTAGCAAAATACCAGAATCACAGCATTCTGCAAACAGCAGAAAATATAAGGAGAGTTCCTTCACTTTTAGACTCTAATTAAAATCTTATGAGACTGATTTGTCAATAAAGACTCTGACTGCACAAAGTAAGCAACCAATTAAAAAAAACTCCTCTTGGTCTGAGCCTTTTAAGGTTGTTATATATAAGCAATTTCCCTGCATATCTCTGACATGTTTCATTTCTTTACATTGATGTCATGGAAGAGTATTTAGCCAATCTTCTACCTGCAACATAAAGTGGAACATGCCAAGACCTTTATCATGTGATCTGCTGTTGAGAAGCTTCATTTAAAGCTTGTGGTCTTATTTATTTAAGCTCAATGGCAACATCATATGCCAAGCTATATGAATTAATCTCCTATTGAAATCAATGCCACTTAAATGTATGTCACTGGATGATGGATTGTTACTGAAAGATTCTAGTTTTAAAATGCCTTTCAAGTCTTGCACAAATCAATAGGACTTACCTCTATGCAGTCACTCCAGGCAGAGAGCATAAGAATATTTGGTTCACTTTTGCCGTAATGAGTGCAAGAAAATACTCTCAAACGATATGTGCATAGAACACAGACACATCCAGGCCCTACTGATGTGCTTTTGTTTTGAAGTTTTAATCAGGTTTAAAAGGAAAGCTATTCAGGGAAATTGTGTGGTCTGAATTTTAATCCATCAGCCTGTGCTTTATAGCATGTGGTGTGGCCTTGAATTGCAGAATGTTTCAAACATACATAATGAGCTCAATGTCAAACTGTTGGGCCTTTTGTCTTTAACAATAAGCACTTAGCTCAACTAAATGAATAGAAATTGCTTTAGTGAATTAGAAAAGCCAAGGTCTTTTCAATGCTCTAATTCTAACATTAATTATTTCAGACATTGTCTAATTTTTTTTTTTGCAATTATAGTAAGTTTAAAATTAAAGTTCTAAAAACCTGAATACAATATTAGCAAGCAAATATTCCAAAGATCAAAGAAGCAGACTTTTCTGATCAAGGCTAAAATTTCATATAGCCAGTCAGTAACTTTTTTTAAAAAAAATATTGCTTTATTTTTATTTTTTCAAAATACTATCTTTAGGACATGTGACATCCTGATTTGTCAACCCAATGTTGAAAAAAGGAACCAAAAACACTCCACATAATCTTTCTAATTTGCAAAGAGATTAGATTTCCAGGACCCTGCCACTTCCCCCTTCTTCAAGTCGTGTATTGTAAAGGGCATTTGTAATAGAATTAGGCTTCCCCTTCTAATATTGGGGAGGGGGGGTGCGAAAGTGAATTTGTTTTCTTTCCTGCACCCAAAGAACAGTATTCAAAAAATTACAGTGAATAGCAATTCATCCTTTAGAAATCCCTTCAACCCAGTTGCTGCTGGAGATCTGAATGCTTTCTCCTAAAGCTCTGTAATCCAATAAGCTTTTGTGTTTAGCAGCTTGTTTGAAACTTGTCTTGCACCCCGGCCTGTGCCTCTGTATGCTCCTTTGCAGGCAGGTGAGTGCCTGAGGGCCTATTTATTATTCAAGCCACGAGGCCTTCACAGCCCCATCCAGAATGTAATTTGTAATTAACTGTCATTTACTTCTGTCTGCATTGACTTGTTGTTCAAAAAAAAAAAAAAAAAAACAATGTAGCTATGCTGGCCACTAGCTTGTCTTTGTGTGTGTGTGGTTATAATGTCTCACAGATCAAGCTATTTCTTCTCCCCCCCACACATACAATATTTCAGTAAACACAAACACACACACAACACTCTTGTAAGAGAACTGATAGAATTATTTTCCCCAAACCAGCACAATTATGTTACACATCTCAGTTATGTGAAACATGGCACTTATGGGGAAGTCCTTTATGTAGGCGCCTGGTAACCATTGGTATGTTGATGAATTCAAATGAAAGCTGAGATTTCCAAAGACAATAGCCCCATTAAGATTTTAATTACTGCTTTTCCCCCACCTTGCTCTGGAAAGAGTCGCTTTTCAATTCGGGAGGTTTTTGTCATTCTCTGTGAGAATGGTATCTAACTGAGATTTTGAACTCACTTCCTGGTGATGTTATTTTACGAAAATATATGGAGATACACAATCCAATGGATGAAAGAAGGGACATTAGGCTTCTATTTAGAGGCTTCCTATAGGCTTGATATTTATCTTAGTTTAGAATTCCTTTATAAAGCCTTTCTGTTTTGTTTTTAAATTACTCTGTAATAAAAAAAAAACACCTAAATATGAAATTAAGTAACATCTAAGAATGCAATTTAATTGTTGTTTTTTCACAAAATACATGCATTTATAAACTATTTTTATCCTAAGATAAACTTTTGGAGATGTCATTTGGTACTTTTGAGTTGCATCGTAAAATAACGATTTGCGGTATCTGCAGGAGTCTGATCCACACATTAATCTACATCAAAATTAACCAATTTTCAAAATGTTTTCAAAATGTCATTCTGAAAATGCTTCTTTTCAAAATGTCATTCTGAAAATGACATGTATAAGCATTCTTCGGAAAAGCATGTCCATCAAGCAGCTTCCTACAACTACCTTCATTGCGGATCTATAGAATCGAAGAGTACTGGTAGTCCTTGACTTACAACAGTTCATTTAGTGACCGTTCAAAGTTACAATGGCACTGAAAAAAGTGACTTGTGACCATTTTTCACACTTAAGACTGTTGCAGCATCCCCATGATCACGTGACCAAAATTCAGATGCTTGGCAACTGGTTCATATTTATGACGGTTGCAGTGTCCCGGGCAGGGGTGAAATGCTCCCGGTTCACTTTTACCTGTCTGTCATCGGTGAGCCGATCGCGCAGGTAGCGTGGTGCCCCGCCCACCCACCGGGACACTGCCATTTGAGTTCTTTTACCCTCTGCGCATGCACAAAGTGTTCTGTGCATGCGCAGAGGGTAAAAGAACTCAAATGGCGGTGTCCCGGCGGGTGGGCAGAACACCGCGCTACCTGCGCGATCGGCTCACCGACGACAGACAGGTAAAAGTGAACCGGGAGCATTTCACCCCTGGTCCCGGGGTCACGTGATCCCCTTTTTCAACCTCCTGACAAGCAAAGTCAATGGGGGGAAGCCAGATTCACTTAACAACCATGTTACTAACTTAACAAATGCAATGATTCACTTAACAACTGTGGCAAGAAATGTCATAAAATGAGGCAAACTCACTTAACAAATGTTTCACTTAGGACCATAAATTTTGGGCTCAATTGTGGTCGTAACTCGAGGTCTACCTGTACTGTTCCAGCTGTAAAAGAGTAGGGACTACAATCAGTAATTTACACAATGTAAATAAAATACATAACCTTTTCTTTTCAACAGAGGTTTTTTAATAGATTAATCAGGATAATAAAAAAATGGTGACAACCCAAATCTTGTTGAAATCTTATTATGAATACACTGCAGTTTCACCAAATATTCACCAAACTGGTGTCCTTCAAAAATGTTAGAGCAGTAATTGTCAGAATACCCCAGAATTAGTGGCTATTATATTTCCAAAAGATCAGGAGGGTACTAACGTAGGAAAAGCTGATCTTATAACACAGAGGTCTTCAAACTTGGCAACTTTAAGACTTGTGGACTTCAACTCTCAGAATTCTCCAGCCAGCTATGCTGGCTGGAGAATTCTGGGAATTGAAATCCACAAGTCTTAAAGTTACCAAGTTTGGGGACCCCTGTATATAACATGCACTCTTGATATTCAGGATAGACAAGTTGCCATCTCAGTCTACATTGCCTGAAAAATTCTTTGTTAGAACACAGTGAAATGATGGCATCTTAATTATACAGTGTCCATACCTTTGTATATACAGTATGTGGTTGTGTATTTGCTTGTGGACCAATTCAAACATTTCTATAATCATTCTATATGTAGACTTGGGTCCCTACCTTGTTCCTTGCCTAGTCATCAGGAACTAAATGATGGTTGGTCTTGGCTTCCAAAAGTATCGGTGATAAAAGAGAAATCTTTCTTCACACAAAATATTGAATGGATCGATTAATGGAACCTCCTGTTATCTTTAGACACTTCCACTGGTAGATGTAACAAAGCAAAACATTTGAGTGGTGTGCACAGGTTTATTTAGTCATTTTCAATAAGTTGAATACTGAGAAGCAGTGAAATGTTTCAATCCAAAAAAAGAAAATAAGTCTAATTGCATTACTGAACTTCCAGATAAATGTGCCATTGTTTTCATGCTGACCATCCTTCTCACTCCATCCTTCTTAATTGGGCTGCAAAACTCAGAATCATCATTAAATGGCAGCATAGAGTCACAATTTTCTATTTTATTTCTATCTTTTGTGCCATCTAGTGTTCATCAGAATTTTTGTAGTCTAAACCTAGTAGCCCTGCTTTGCGTAAACCTAATTTATGTAACCCTAATTTCATATAAGAGGAAACAATTATGAAAAATAATTTTATAAGAAATTATTATGATCACAGTTGTTAAGATTTTATTATGATTTTTATATTTCTTTCAAAGGGGAATTTTTAACCAGACAGCAGATTCAGCCATTCAACATACATACATAAACCTTCCATTACCGTAATTCACGAGACATACTTGTTCTCCACATAGCCCCCATATAGTTTGTCCTTATTATTATTGTTGTTGTTGATCTGTAGACTATCAAGATAAATGGGATACTGTGGTGACTGCCTATTTAGTTGGACTACACAATCCTTTTGAAATATATTTGTAAAAGAAACTTTGTCTGTAGGAAAACCACTCCATTGCCACCTCTTTTTCTTACATAATTTACATAATTCTGAATTAAACAGTGCATCCACCTCAAGATATATTAATTATTTCTCCCCTTTACTTGAAACAATTAACCAGAGAGAATGAAAAATCTGCTGAAGCTCCTTTTCTGAATTGCTAAGAATGAAAGCAGTATAATTTCAAAGAAATGTTCTGGGTTTGTATTTATGTGTATGTGTGTCTGAGTGCTTGTAACTAAATCTAAATCTAAACCTATCCCCCCCCCCCTCTCTCTCACACACACAGACAACCAAATGCTTTTGGAGCAGGCAGAAAGGATAGCAATTCCTGGTGTTATCAGAAGTGAAAAGAGCAGCAAGCATTCACAGCTCGGCGCCCAGGACTGCTCCATCATGCCAGTCTAAATGTGATTAAGCTTCTTTTAGCGCAGTGGTGACATCACTCATGGCTCAAAGCTGCATCTACTCAAGAGCATTAGAATGCATTTTATGCCTGGCTTACTCAAAACTGCAAAGCCCAAATTTACACCTTATTTGATGTGCTTCTGACTGCTGTTAATTGGTAAAGGGATCTTTGACCCTTTTGATCTTTCTCACAATCCTTTAAATGCCCAGGTCTGCTAAACTGTTCAGCAGGAGATACTCAGCAGTTGCCCAGTAATATAAAGTCTTTTTTTCTCTCTTTCTTCGTCTCCTCTCCTCTCCACACACACACACACCCGCCCCATGCTTGGCTTCCCTTCCTTTGGTTTACATCCAAGTTGCACAGAAATAAGAGATGACAGTTGTTACAGATATGCTGGTTTAATTACTTGTCAGCTTAGAGCCGATATCTCAGCTAGCCAACGTCAAAAGCTTAACTTTCTTCTAGTAGCTTATAGCATGACCAACTGCAAGTGCTTTAATATTTACCCATAAAACTCTGGATACATTTAAGATAAAAAAATAATAAAATAAACAGCTCTTTTGATCTCTTGGGGAGGAAAGAAAGATAATCTTCTCCCACTCATGATTTTGTACAGATCTTTTTGTCATTTGAAATGAGGGAGTAACATTGATATTGAAGTGGGGATCAGGCCGTGTGTTTTTCTTTGTTGTTGTTGTTGTTAATTACTTTGGCAACTAATGTGAACTTGCATTATTTGAGCAAAAATAAAAATAAATGAAAAATAAATGATACATTGCTTTAAAAGAGAGATTCTTCCCCCATGCACTTTTTTTGGGGGGAGAGGGAAAATATATACACTTTTACAGGTCCTCTCCTCCCACCTTTGGATCCACTACCAGCTTTCTGCCTATGTAGGCTGGAATCAGAAAAACAAATGCAAAAAAATAAATCAGGAGTCAGGTAGTTTTATTCGCAGACTAACACATTCTATTAATAGATGTAAACTTTCATGAGCTACAGCTCACTTCATCAGATGCACAGAGTACATAGTGAACTGTAGCTCATGAAAACTTAAAGCTTCTGACAACATTTATCAATCTGAAAGGGTGCTAACAGAGTCCTGAGTTTTGGATGAATTTGCAAGTAATATGAAAGGCGTTAATTTCTGCATTCCTTCATTAGGTTTATGCTCTGCCTTTCCTTTAGAAGCTGGTGGTTGCACCTCCTTCTCCAATTTTCTCCATAATAACATTTTGTGTGTGTAGGGGTAGGAATTGCTAAAAGATTATTGGCTGACCCAGAATTTCCCAAAGATCATCAATGTGAACTGAATATGGTTCTTTTCAGTGCTAGTTTAATGTTTTAATCATGATACCATACTATTTTTAATAGTGTTCTGCTTGCATCGTACTGTAGTATTACTGCTCATTTGGCCACAAAAATAAGACTCCAAAGTGTGAATGGCCATCACAGATGTAACTTCATCCATATTTTCTCACATTAGCTCTAGTGAGACATTATTTAGTACATACTTGAAGTTCATACATACAGCTTCCAGTGAAAGTGCACAATAATTAGATTCAAATTTAGGTGTATCCTATCATCAATCATGAAGTGTTTCATAAAGAAAATGAATATCAATGTGATGGTAATGCAATTTAAGATATTTAGGATACCAAGAGAAGGCAGTGAGTTGGCTATGTTTGTGAATAACTCTTCAGGGTATTGAAATCCAGAAGAAACAGTGAGGAATTCTAGAAAGATCTCTTTAATATTAAAATTGGCCAAACAGGATTAAATTTATATAAATGTAAACCATTGCTCTCTGGAGCAAACAAACCCAACTTCACATATGCTGTGATGGGATTTGAACCATCTTTATTGGCAAGAAGTCATACAAGAAAGCTTTATGAATATGTTAACTCAGCTGTGAAAAGCGAAAGTTCCATGCTAGAAATCATTAAAGAAGGGGCTTGAAATAAAACTGCCAACAATGTATTGCTCTTATATAAATCTTTCAGACATTCAATATTGTCCAGTTGCTATCTTCTAGTTGCCACCTTTGAAAGAATATAATAGAGCTAGGAAATATAGAGAAGCAGGCAAGATCATTAAGGGTGGAAAAACCTCTTTAGGAGAGAAATTAGCATAGTTATCTTAGAAAATTGTATCAGAAGATACATTGTAAATGTATCTGAGCTGCGAAAATATGGACAACCACTAGATGGAAACAAATGTACATAGTAGGTTTTCTGCATCCTTGTTGCCAGCATTTTTGCAGCAAATACATAGTAGCTCTATGAAGGGAAATCTGATCAAAGTGTATAGAATTATGCATGATGTGAAGAAAGTGGATACTTGGGTCAGAAGCTGCCCACTAAAACTGACTGGACAGAGATTTATAATAGAGAAAAAGCATAATTAACTTGAGGAATCCATTTCCATAAGATGCAGCTAGGACTACTGTCTTGAGTATCTTAATGTAAGACAGCTATAAGATAAATCTTAGTCTGATTCATCAGGAATATTCTTAGGTGCCCAAATCTCAATTGCATAAAATAAACTACTGTAACATTTTATAAATCTTTGGCAAAACATTGGACTATTTATTGAAATACCTGCCCATTTTTAATAAAGGGATGAGTTAAGCCTATACAAATCAAGAGTTAATTACTGATTTATATTAATTGATTTATGCATGAGTCAGTGTTTCATATTCTTAAAATTTCTGCTGTTTTGGGATATTCATGCATGTAGAATTTAGATAATCACCAAAGGTCAGAACAAGTAAGATAAGAAGATGCATGCATAGATTAGGCTTCCCATCCTAAAAATGATCAATTTTCTATAATTGCCAAATGAAATATTTTACGTTAAGTCTATTTACCCCATGGAAGTTTAATATACTGTCACTTCTAAAGTAATTGTGTGAATCATCTTTTTAAAAAATCCATGAAAGTCTGAAATCTTCTCACGAAGATCTGAAATGTGAAATGATGAATCCATTTGCATTCCCCAAAATTTCACATTCACAAAAACATGGATTAACATTATAGATGTGGGTTTTTGTTTTTCTTCCGTTCAATTGTGTCTGATTCCCAAAGTCTTGCCTGGACAAATCCCTGCAGTTTTTTTGGCAACGTTTTTTCAGCAGTGGTTAGCCATTGCCTTCTTCCCAGGGTACAAGGTTAAATTATGTTTTTACATATGTGGTGAAAAGGATGTTAAATTGCTCCTATCGTGCCATTATTCCTTAGGAAGGTTGAATGTTTGTGGCGGAATGTGGCAGTTAACTTCCCCACCACTTTTTTCCAAATCCAGATGCCTTTTTTGGGAGGGGGGGGTAGTCTTATGTTTAACACAAGTCTTGTCCATCCAGATACATAGTTTCCATTGAAGTGAAACAGATTATTGGTTACTATAGTTTCCCTACTGCATGATATTTGTTGTAGAAAGCCCATTATAATAGGTTTAAAAGTTCAGTTCAGACAAGAAGTCAGTGTTGTGAAGAATGACAGAGAAGATACCTGAGTTGTGTCTTTGATGTTTCCTTTAAGTTGCATGATAGAAAGGGAATTAGCTGTGGGTTAATTGTTTGGTACTTACGGCTCTGTCTCTCTCAATTACCACAGAGTGAAATATGTTGCAATGAAGGCAATGGATGTTATTTAATTCAACCTCCCTTGCCCCTCCTCTCCTGCTAGCCAGATTTAATGGCTAGTTGCCTGTTGCATAAAAATAAGCTAAAATGTTTTGCATGCTATTATTCTAACAATGCATCCATTACCCCACACTATCTCACCCCACATATAAATTTTTGCAAAATAAAATTAGAGCGTTGTTTTTAACCTCCTCCAAGAAAGAGAAATCTAGCTTGTGAAAGCTTATTTACATTAAGAAAGCTAAACTATCAACTTCCACCAGAATACTCAGGAGCCACCTTCTGAATGACCTATACAGCAAAGAACATTCTGGAAGGCCAATGCACAATATGTTAAGAAGAATTGGATGATACCCTGATTAATTCCACAACCCTTTTGTGCTGTTCAAAACTGTGCTTGCATTCAGCCTAGTGTGGAAAAAGGAAAGTATGAATTCAGTTTGATAGCTGAAAAAGTCATCCACTTTGCTTAGTGTTGGCTCTGCTATTTATTTATTTTTTACCTAGCTTTTCCCAGATAAACTTTTAAAATATTGCGGTTTGGCCCCAATGTGGATTTTTTCATTATAACAAAGAGCTCACATACTTTCTGTCACATATAACAGCAAAAAACCAAAAAAAGAGAGGTTTAAGCCATATGGAATGTGTGTTGTACATGTCACATTGGCTTGAGTATCACTTGTCAAGTAATTCTCTATAAGAGAAGCAGGAATTATTGTTGCATTCTTGGAGATCTCCCATTAATTTTGATAAAACTTTCCCTTGTCAGCGAGTAGAACTCAAACATTCCTAATATCCATCCTCTTAGGGAAACCTGTAGACATTCTCATAAACCCCCCCCCCTCAAGTTAGAGATGCTGTATGCATAAAATCAGATTGCCCTGGTCCCTCCCTCTTCCTGAATACAAAGAAAAGCTTTGGTTGGTTCATATCTGGGGAAAGAACAAAAGAGATTTCTGAATCTGAGGCTGAGAAAAAAGGGGACTAACACTGTTTCCCAGAATTTCAAATTAAAGTTGGCGATTTCCAGGGAAAAAGAAGCCCAGAAAATTCCTTGATAGATGATGAAGATGAATTTTAACATACTCTGTATTGATAGAAATATATTATTTACCAGATATAATCCAATGGCAATATTTACAGTTACAACATTTGTTAACAATATGTTTCTATCAACAGCATTCTCTGCTTCTGAGATACTTATAGAGGAGATGCTTGATATACTAGAACAACTTGTTAAATCCTTTGAAACAACCAAAAAAACACACCTCCTACTATTAGTTGCTATAGATTTTGGTTACCAATAAATCAATTTAATGTAGAGATGCTAAGAAATGACTGGAATAAAGAATTAGAGGTTCCTGCCTAGACAATGAGAGAATATTTTAATTTCAAAACAAGAGTGGCAATGGACCACAAACAATGACTTTACAACAAAAAATATTTATAATTTATTGGACTCTTGTTTTTACTTTTAAAAAAACTTTCTTTTTTTTCTTTGACAATGAGTGCATTTTTTTCTTGTGTTTTATTTTTCTGTCACAATTTTAAAAGTAATAAAAGAATAAATTAGAAAGAAAAACACTCAGCTTTTCCACAGGACTTTAGATTACTTTTAACACATTTTTGGTATGTTTGGTTTGGATGCTAAGATGATGTTTACAATTCTATATCGATTATTTTTATTTTAAAAGTGTATTTTATATTCACTTTGGTTAAGCTACCAAGAGGACTTAAAGAGTAGTTAGTAGATAAATAATTTACACCCTCACAGTCTGTTCCCCATTTGCATCTTTCTTTCAGGCCCTGGATTTGATCCCTCTTGATCAGGACTGGATACACACAGAAAAAGGCTAGCTGAGAAAACCTCTTGGGGGCCAGGAAAGAGGAAAAAAAGATGACAAAAAAAGAATAGTACCTATTCAGATGCCCATCCTTGTCTCTTCTTTAATGGAGTTTGGACACACCTGGATTTGTCCCCATTGTTGCCATTTAGGCCTATAAATTAAATGTTACCAGAGCTTTAAAAATAGTAGTATCTTCTTCACCAACTGCTTTTTGACATTGCTGAAGGTTTTGTCTTGATTACTTTCAATAAAAATTGAAAGTAAGGATGACTGTCTTGGCTCACTAAGCAACCAGATTTTATCACTAATTACAATCCTTTATTACCAGTAGTTTAATAGGTTTATGATCGGTCATAAAACAATTCAGCTTGGGAGTACATAAAAGGAATGAGTTATACAGCTGTGACATCTTAATGTCAATTCACTGTAATCATTTTATTATCTTTAATGGGCATGTTTCCTCCCCCTCAGTAAGTTGGTTTGCATTCCTTTAAATGGGATAGTCAAGTATAGGAGGCAGAGAGAAACCACATAAATATACACTAAAATACTTAATGACGCACTTAAAAAACTTTTAATGTCAAAAGTATGTATCGTACCTGTGGAGACACATTATGGGTAATTATAATAAAACAATAGGTGCCATAACAATCTAACTTTTTCAGTAGAAGACAGCTTCTTTGTTTCTACATATGTTTTCTTCATTAATTGTTCTTCACGTTGCTGTAATTGCATGGTGTCAAGAAGGATAAAATCTGGTGCATTTGCTGCATCAGACTCTTCTCAATTTAAATTAAGGAGATGATGGTCTGTTTGATGTTGAGGTTAAGATCTAAATAGGACCAATATGTAATTTAACAAGCCGTAAGAGAGGTAACCCATTCAGACCCCTGCTTTTCCTGCTTCCTTGGGGTAAATGTGTGCAACTTTGGTCCATTCCATGCATTTTTTATGCAGCAAAGATTTTTTAAAAAAAAATTTATTCATTTAACCAAATAATCAAATTATAAAATTTCTGGAATTTTGCTTTTCCCAATACATTTTCTCTAGGCCATGTCATTTGACTGTTTCATATGACTAATTTCACAATCAAAATTTTAACTCTTCATATCACTTTGCAAAGTGATATAAATCATTTTCTTTCTTTCTTTCTTTCTTTCTTTCTTTCTTTCTTTCTTTCTTTCTTTCTTTCTTTCTTTCTTTCTTTCTTTTTTTCCTCTCTCTCTCTCTCTCTCTTTCTTTCTTTCTCTCTTTCTCTCTTTCTCTCTTTCTTTCTTTCTTTCTTTCTCCTGAAGAAAAAGAAAGAAAGAGAAATAAATAAATAAATAAATAAATAAATAAATAAATAAATAAATAAATAAATAAAGAAAGAAAGAAAGAAAGGTAAACACTAGAAAAAAGTTCTCTAGTACTGTTTAATCTCCTCTACCCTCAGAAAGGAACAATGCCTCACATCGGTTTTTCTATCCCAGTGTTGCTCAAGCTTAGCAACTTTAACATGTGTGCACTTCAAATCTCAGAATTCCCCAGAAGCATTCTGGGAGTTGACTTCTACACATCTTAAAGTTGCCAAGATGGAAGCACAGTGGTCTATACCAGGGGTAGGCAAAGCTGGCTCTTCTATGACTCGTGGACTTCAACTCCCAGAATTCTTGAGCTAGCATGATTGGCTCAGAAAGTTTGGGAGTTGAAGTCCACGAGTCATAGAAGAGCCAACTTTGCCTACCCCTGGTCTATACTATGAAAAAGCTTCTGACTTTAGAACACAAACATGGGAAGGGCAACATATGAGGAGGAGGAATACATTTGATTGTTCAATCTTTCTTGTTCATTATCAAGAAAGCATCTGAATATGCACAATCTCCCACAGAATTAATAGATGACAGACATATCTCACACACTGTACCTTCAATTTGTGTTGCTTACATTGTCCTAGTGATTCATATCTATATAATTGTAATTACGTAATAATACACAAAGATGTACATCATATCCTCTTTTGTTTTTGTTTTAATAGATATCAACCTGTATTGCTGGCAAATCCCATATAGCAGGAAGCTCAAGAATTACATAGATTTCAAAAATGCTACGGTAGTTCAGTCAAGACTTAATTGTAAGTTCCCAGATTTACAGAAAACCTAATAAAGCTAAAGTCTGTTTGAAACATTTCCTTTTTGTAGCCTTTTCCCTGAGTTCTGTGTCTCTTTTCAAACCCACCGAGTTCTTCTTCCTTCTCTGCCTGATTCCCACAATCTTTCACACTCACGTTTTTGATGCAAATGTGATCGGCATGCAATCTTTTAAATTTCTAAATCTCCATTTAATTGATGTTAAGGCTATGATAATGTTTTGCATTCATTTCAACCATTTTTATTTCAATGCAATTGGTGTCATCGAGGCACCCTTAAAAATCCATTACTTTATTTCGTGGTACTAATAACATAATACTATAGTTATCACACGAGGTGATCGGTCTGAATATGGTATTCACTTTAGATTAGTCCCATTGGCTGTTAATTAAACATATATAATTTTAAAATTGCTTTGTTTGATTTTTTTTAAAATATTACTCGCTTTTCCACTTCCATCGAATGGAATCTAAGCAGTTTACAAGTTCTACAATGTAACAATAGTATCACATTAATTAAAAAAAACCAATAATGTTTAAAATTAATTCAAGTACAAACTTTTACAATAACTACAATAAAACCTCATATTTGGCCCCATTACTTGTCTGAAGCTGGTGTACTAAGGCTTCTCTTCCACTTCTTCATCTTCAAAACTTGTAAAAATGGGGAGCTGCCTTAATTTTAGAGAACAAGCTATTCCATAAGAGAGAATGTCTCCAGCAGAATGTACACTTCCAAAGTTCCCATTCATCACATCCTAAGGGTGGAGACCAGGGGCGGGTTCCTAATTTTTTTACTACCACTCTGTGGGCGTGGCTTATTTTGTGGGTGTGGCTTGCCAGCCATGTGACTGGGTGAACGTTCCCCCTTCCCTCAGCAGCTTGAGAAGCCTCGAATGTGCGAAAATGCCTAGGATCATTACCGCACGTTAGTGGCTTCTTGGACTGCTGAAGGGAGGAGAATGGAGATAGCTCCTGCCGCCCGTTCTTTCAGCATCTCACACGCTCCCTCAGCCATCCTCCCCTGCTTGGACTCACTGTGGGGTAGATGCTCGGCTTCTGGGCATGCGCAGAAGAAATTTTTTTTAAAAAAATTTAATTTTTTTAAAAAATGGTGGCCCCCAGGTATCGGCAACCGACCACACCGGTACTGTGACATCACCAGTGGGCCGCTTCCGGTGCTATATAGTGTAGGAACCCACCACTGGTGGAGACTTAAGTAGCCACTTGAATGTGCCTTGAAACAAATGCATTTTCTGCAGTTCTGTACAGTACGACAATAAGAGTTTCATCCAATTAAGATATGAGCAGCACTTATGTAATATATCACTAGAAGTTTCTTATTGGTGTACAACAAGCTAAAGCATTCTGAACTTGAGATTATGAGACCTGAATAATATAATCTGAAGATTTATATTGCAGTTTTTTGAAGCAAAATTATATGACAGAAATGGACTCATGTCTTATTCTAGCCACAATTGGCTAGGATAGAATGTAGAGGTACATAATGAAAAAGACTTTGCTATTTTTTTTCAATGAAATTAAATTTGTTAGCATTTATTGTTTGTTTTACTTAAACGGCTTCAGTCAAATAATTATGGTAAGTCTGCTACATCTGATCTGTAAAACCCAGAGAACAAAGAGAATATTTTATATTAGTATTTGCAACTTGGATTTTATCGCCCTTTTTTTTGCAGAAAAGCGCCATATAGAGGTTATATGAACTTAAACATCAATTCTGACTTCTCTCAACATCAGTAGGTAAAGATATTTCAATACTAACTTATTAGTTATATGTATGAAATCTAAAGTGTTACAGAAATGATTTTCCCCCTTTTTATTATAGCACCAGTATTATTACCAGAATGGTTGCTATGGAAGCTGACTGATGGTACTATTTTACAAAAGAGACTTAAAATCATGCTTTGTTTATTTATGTACTTTTTTTTACAAATTGTTTTGAAATACTTTAGTTTAACCTCACAGGGTTGTTTTGAAGAAAATAGGAGGAAGAAGGTATGTTGGATATGTTCGCTGTCCTGAGTTAATTGTAAAAATAATAAAGGCAGGGTATTAATAACCAAATAAAATAAATAAATAAATAACATATTCTAGACATATAACACATGAATCCTTCATTCTGATAAAATTCAATAATAAAACATAAAATAGTTTAAAATCTAATCTCTTTCTATTCTATTAAACTTTATCTTATTCTTAACCCTGCTATTTTCAATGGGACATACACTGTCAAAGTTTATGACAACTATATATTATACACACCCAAGGAATTAACTAAATATTGTCTTTTTGAACAGATCATGTATGATTTATACATTATATTATTTTATTATAATTCAGCCAGACTGAAACTTCTGAACACATAATATTTCAACATTTTAGGATGACATTTAACTGTATCTATTAATCAATGCCTTATATTAATTCTTTAATCAGATTCTTAAGCTTTTTTAACTTAAACAAATGATAAATTCTAACAGAAAACTACAAAGATTGGAGTTTTTCCAACCCCACACCCTCTCTAATTCTCTATAAAGGTCTCTTCCAGATATTCCAGTAATGGAGTAAGTCCAGTCAGGAAAAGAAAAACAAATAAACAAAATGATTTGGTACATATGTATTTTATCTTCATAGTTTGTCCAATGTCCAATGTCCAGTCTGAACAATACACAAAAGTTGGGTTTACACATGTGCTTAATCCAGTCAACCTTTAATAACACAACCCTGTTCAGTATCTAGAGACCCAGTTTGCTGTAGTAGTTAAGGCACCAGGCTAAAAGCCAGAAGACAGTAAGTTCTAGTCTCACCCTAGGCCCAAAGCCAGCTGGATGACCCTGGGGCTTGTCACTCTCTCTCAACCATCAGGAGGCAACTCCCCTGGGAGTTGGGCGGCATACAAATCTATTTAAATAAATAAATAAATGGCAAACCACTTCTAAAAATCTTGCCTGCAGGGACTAAACCAACACTGACTCAAGGACCATACAAAAAATAATCCCTGCCTATTTTTTCTAACACTGTCTGGCAATCCATGACTAGGATTGTACAGAAAAAGTGTTATTGTATTAGTAGTAGTAGTTCTTAAATTGGGGGCAATTACTCTCAATTGGGCAATTGGACATTTCCTGGGGATAATGGAACATTATTAGTCAAGGATCTAGTTTGGGAATGTTGTTGCCAAGACAGAGTCTTTGTTTTGGAGGCGGGGATAGGACTGTTGACATTATTTGAGATCAGGAAAAAGTGTAACTGGGTAAAACCATTTAAGAACCACTGTCTTAGATCAATAATCCTTTCCCCATGGTCAAGGAAAGAAACCATGATGAAATCTGGTCAATATTTGGGAGGCAGGTTCTTTCAAACCACAGCAGCGTCTTCTGTAATGGAACAGCTTCATTCACTCCATCCAGATCCTTTAGTTGGAAAGTGCATTGGGAGGAACTTGAGTACTATCCTACAGCTCAGTGGTCTTTGATGTTTCAATGACACCCCATTCTTGGCACTGATCTGGTTAAGTGTGACTCCAGCCTAAATTATTTCAGCTTCTAGATTGAGCATCTGTCATTAAACTTATAAATGGAAAGTGTTTTACTCTTAATGAAGCAAGGATGACACAGGTCTATGTACCACATTTTATAAGTCTGGTCACCTGTCTGGGACTGAGAATGGAACAGAAATCACTTGAAATGAGTCCCTCTCCAAGCAGGCGCCAAGTGCTATCAGATCTGACATATCAGCCATCTGTTTCCAGAATAGGAGTGGGGGTGGAGGTGGGGAGAACGGATGTTCCTCTTATGTAGCAGTGGAAATTCAGCCCATTCTATGCAAGAGTCTTTGGCCGAGGGCCAACATCTTTGAACTTTTACGTACAACTTGACATCCTTGCCCCAATTTCTCTGACTTATACAAACAGCTGGGAATAAAACGTTTGTCTAGAAGGAACTGGGGCAGGGCTAGATTGCTTTTCATTTAAAAAAAAAAAAGGAAAAAGGGCAGTAGTTTCGAAAAGAACTGTATAAAATTCAGCCAGGGCCAGCAGCAGAGAGAAATTTCTGTCAGAGCACTATGATAAATGAAAGGGCTCTCACGGCTCGACGATTTGTTTAGAACTCTTGTTTCGACTACAACTCTGCTTCACAAAACTAGCATTGAAGTATCTCTCGTTCAAACATAACATAACCTGACAATGATCAGCCCACTGGGCTTTTCTTAAGAGAAGGCCATATTGTTCAGCTCAGGAAAAATGCTCTAGCTGTAGATGTCCTGAGACATGAAGGAAAAGCAGTGTGCGGAAGACTTTCCAGTACATTAGTAGTATATGAAAGGAACTGACCACTTGTACATTAATATTGCCTTGTTCTAGGGAGTGACATATGGGAAAGCACTGAAAAAGAGACAGCTTATTTCCTCCATATTTTTTTGTTTGGTTTTGCTTTGATAACCAAGGCACTGGGCCATGATGGTTGCTCACTAGTAGCACTCATGGCTAAAGATATTATATAATTGGCATAGAGCTTAGCAAATTGTTTACACTCCAAATGACTTCATTTTTTTTCTCCCTCTTCCTATTCACTCCCTCTCCCTCCTAAATTTACAGCACCTACTGCATATTTACTTTAGAAATGGTTGTGACATGAAGCATTTTGTACAGCAGCCAAATCCATTAATACAAAACAGGTTTCTGCTAATGGCTTCCGAGTGCTCTTATTTTTGTGCATACCGTAGACAATTTTTTTCAAAGTGTTGAAAAAGGCATTAAAATGTATGTTCTACAAACATTTGACTTGATGAGCAATGCAATTTTTAGAAGAGTAAACCAAAAAATAATATAAGCCAGGGCATACTTCATTAGCCAGCTTCCCATTGATTTCAGTGGGAAAGGATTTAACATCTGCTTTTCCACCACAGAAAACAATGGAATAATGTCAGGGCAGGGATGGGTTGCATCATAACATTAAAAACAAGAAGACAATTGTGAATAAATGTGCATGCGATTAATAAATATTACCATTTGTGTATATCAACTGTTTTTCCAACTCCCTTTCATTTTAATGGAGTTTATGCAGACAAATTTCCTTGTGGGTAATTAGACTTCATCCTATACATAAGATTTGTTTGGCTGAGACAGATTTAATATTAAAGTGAAGGGGGAAGGGGAGCTGAGGTTTCATTCTGAGTAAGAGCTGCTGGAAAGTTCAGTGGAGCAATTGACATTTCAATTCATATTTTTTTAGCAAGGTTTGCCCACGAGATCTTTCCAGAGGAATGTGGTCATTGCCATCTGAGATATATCATCCTATAAGGACATGAGCAATCTGAGGTTAGGTTCAAATGCTATGGATATCAACAATATGGAGAAAATATACACACGTTCATCTTTCAGACTAAGGGAATGTATATAAGTATAACTTTGCTTGAACTGGGCTGTTTCTTTTCTTATTACAGTAGGTATGTTCCGAGTTTCAAGAAAGAATGAAAGAATGACAATTGCTATATAATAATAGCCGCTAATGACCCTTAATAAGGCACTCTGGTCCCTAAAGCAAGAAACTGCTGTGATATTTCAAATATCAATGGAATGGTCGTTTCTAGAATTATTTTCCTCCTTGACATGAGCAACCAAATTTATTTAATTCTTTATTTTTCATTAATTATGCTGGGAGTACATCACAGAGCCATCTTCTGTAGAACAGATATTACTATGCCCTGAATAAAATCCTTCACAGATGTTTTTCACTCCTATTGATTATCCAATCTGTTCTTCTCCAAACAGTTTCTCTCAATGTAGCCTTGTGTACCGGATCATTATTTAAAAACAACACATCAGTTGGTCTTGTTAATTGAAAGTGATGGAAGTTGTAGTCTATTGTATTTGCAAGCATCATATTGGGGAATAAAGTAAGTTTTACTTATTCCTTAAAAACAGCGATAAAAAGGAAAAAAAACCCCAACTGTCTCCACTTTTTTCAGAAAACACAGTTTAAAGCTTTATCCAACAATATGGATAGCTGTTGTTTTCAGTGTATTATATACCTAGTCGGTAGGTTTGCAATGTACTGCATATTTTTATTTTCAGATCAAAAAAATTGTGAAAAATTCATTTAAGCTCTAGTTAATACCCTTGACTAATAGTATAATTAATTTTGTTGTATGTTGAACAATGTAAGTCAGTATATTATATGATACAAATGAATACCTGAGAAAAATATCCTTAAAATGATTGTGTTCTTTGTGGATTTTTATTTGCATATTAATTGATTTGATAACTTTCTCAATCTGTCCAAAGGATTCAAAGTTCTTCATACTGTACATTGATACTGATTGAACAAGATACATCTTTTCTAGGAGTACAGAACTGAAAGTGATGGAAATTGTAGTCTATTGTATTTGCAAGCATCATATTGGGGAACAGAAATCTTCTTCAGATACGAGGGTGAGTCAAAAAGTAAATCCATTTTCTTTATTTCAGGTGAAGTTTTTGATAAAAATACCTGAAATTTTTCCCAGTTATAAATGATTATATCATTTACGTTCTGAAATATTTTGTTTCTTACTTTTCAGGTTTGTAGACTCGCAAGGAAAATTCAAAATGGCTGCCCCCTTAGAGTTGCGTCAAAAACAAAGAACAGTGATTGAATTCCTTGTTGCTGAGGGGGAAACCTCTGTGAACATTCACAGACGATTACAAAATGTTTTTGAGGACAATACTTTAGATTATAGAGGGTTTGAAAGAGGGTTTGAGAGGCAAACATTATTCCAGTGACGAGGAAGTGAAAACTGCAGTGAAGAAGTGGCTCAAAGAACAGTCAACAAAATTTTACGAGGCAGGGATACATGCTCTCATTCGAAGGTGGAACATTGCTATTGAGAGAAATGGTGACTATGCTGAGAAGTAGGGATGTGATCCACAGAGGACCAGCTTCATTTTTATGTATGCTACTTGTTCCTGTGTTGGTAATTAT
Organism: Diadophis punctatus similis; assembly: GCA_023053685.1. Taxonomy (NCBI): domain Eukaryota; kingdom Metazoa; phylum Chordata; class Lepidosauria; order Squamata; family Dipsadidae; genus Diadophis; species Diadophis punctatus. The sequence continues at coordinate 114,903,073 of JALIGW010000003.1, read as the reverse complement.
ACCTGTCCTAAAGAAAATGGCATTACTGTTTGACTCATCCCCGTATTTTCATTTCTTTTGATGATGGTTGCACTGAAAAGTAGCCTATCATATTATATATCCATTCTTTTTATTACTCTTCCTGATTAAAAGTTGAATTGATGGGAAAATATAGCAAATTTGGCCTTATTTTGATACCTCAGACTGTTTAAGACTAGGTTTACATACGTTAAACCCAGTTTTCTTTCATCATTGTTTGGTTAATAAATCATCTGTCTTAATAACAGATTAAGCTCTAAACCATGTTTTACAAATGGTATCTGGTGGTTCACATGCATGCAAGCCAAAAGCCAAAGAAATCATCTTCATTCTTGGCTTTTCCTAAGAAACAAGCCAAAATGTTTTATGGGTGGTGAAGGTGGGTTTATGCTATTTCTTCATTATGTAAACAGAGTACAATATGTGGAAAATGAAAGAGCAGGGAAATGCGAGAATAATATAAAATCAATATGGTTATTGATAACAAAATATTTGAAATGAAAAGAAATTGCCCATCATTTTTGAAATGTAGTTGAAATACAATAATACTGTTTTCTCAAGTTGGTAAATCGTTTATGTAAAATGGTTAAAATAACTCATTTTTAATTTTTTTTAACTCACCTCTGGAATTAGAAATCTGAGACTTAAATAGGAAGAATTGACTAATAAACTCAGGAATACAAACAGACTGATTACTTTTGCAAAGGATGATTTCCAAGACTTGGCTCACTTTTACTTCAGTACAAAATGAGCAATTATGGGACCACTAAATGCTTCTATTATTTGATTTTAGGAATGAAATTTTTTAAACCGATTTGACTCAGAGCTGACCCTGTCATCAGACAAAATAAGAAAGCAGTCTCGGGTAGCAGATGCTGAAAAAGTGACAAGGTGCACTGGCCAAAATTCCACATCAAAACCAGGATCTCCAAGGTAGCTCACTGTCCTTAGATGCCATCTGATGAAGAATAAAGGTTGAAGATTGAAGCAAGGATCACCTGCTGGTCCAATCAGCTTTTAGGTGTGGAAAGCTACGGCACAGATTTATCTTGCCTTTGTATTAGGTTGAAAAATAAATTGAATCTGTCAAGGATGAGCTGTTTTATTAAAACAGTAGTCATTGATATACATGTTGGAGCAAGTGTGGGAAAAGATGGTGTGATGTGGATGGGGTGAATAGATGATGGAGAGAAAGAGTGAGTGTGTGAAAGGAAGCAAATGATGCATTTTCAACATAGCTACTGTACATTGTATATTCTCATTTATAGTATTTTAGGTTTAAGGCTAAGAGTTGGTCTCCTCCAGGTCCCATCGACCAAGCAATGCCAGTTGGCGGGGCCGAGGGGGAGAACCTTCTCTGTGGGAGCTCCCTCCCTTTGGAACCAGCTCCCTCCAGAGATCAGGACTATCCCCACCCTGCTGGCCTTCCGTAAAGCAATAAAAACTTGGCTCTTCCGGCAGGCGGGGTGAAAGTGAGACCAACTGGACCAGATATGGGTCTCCCCCCTTGGTTATGAATGTTAGATGCTCTTTTTAATTTTTGTAGCTTTTAAATTGTTGTGTCTTTTTATATTGGAAAATGGATTGACATGTTGTGAGCCGCCCAGAGTCCCCTGGGAGTTGGGCGGCATATAAATCCATATAAAAATAAATAAATAAATAAATAAATAAATAAATAAATAAATAAATAAATAAATAAATAAATAAATAAATAAATGTAAAAAAACCAAATAACCCAAATTAGTTTGGCTCAGCTTGAAATATATAGGGTATTTTTAATTGCTTGATATGTTTTGTTTTAATAATATGACCTTTTTCAAAGGGCAAGGTAGGACAGCAATTTGTTCAAACTAGTCTATTTAATATAAATAAGTGAAAAAATTACTCATTTGAAAAATACCATTAATCAAGGATCTTGGTAGGGGTGGTGCCAAAACACAGTGTGACTATACAGATTGAGCAATCTGATGACATCACTCAAGTCAAATAGAGACTGCATAACAGAAAGGCAAATATTTTTGGTCAGATATGCTATGAAAAAGTTGACAAAACTGGCATGGTTTTGATGACGCACTACTCTTCAGACAGCTTTCTCCCTTTCTTTGTGCAAGAAATCCAACCCCCACATGCAACTGTTATAAATAACTGTGACAAAGCATGATAATAATAAACTACACCCTCTGGTGACACATGTGAATAAATTTGGTATCAGTACAATCTGAAGTAGATTAGAGAAAATAGAAATGGCCCTCAGAAATTTTGTGAGCTGAACTGAAACTCTTATACACTCCCTCACAAAATCCTCAAATTTTGGCCCAGGCTGAGACTTCTACTGTGCCCTCAATGTTTGTTTAGTTTTAGTGAAATGTCAACAGCGTGTCCCAAGACACATATAGACATTTCACAAATTTTAGTAAAATTCTCTTGGCTTTTTTTACTGCAGCATTGCTGTTCCTTCAGCCTCAACAACTGGAAGCTCGCTAACTCACACTGAGTCATAACTGACATTTTTATATCATGCAGAAATAAATGGGCACAAATAATGTAAAAGTTTAATTATATAATTATAAAAATTACATAAATCATTAAATATACTATAAATATGGATTTAATGGATTTTTTTTATGTAATGGATATTTTTCCTCCAGACAAAAAATTCAGTTATATGGTTCATACTTGGAGCTCCAGCTGAATTAAACAGCCCAGCCACACCTGCATGGACATTCATTGATGCCCATATACTAATTTCTGTCATACACTGCTAACCAGAGCATACAAAACATTTGCCAAACCAATCCTCGAATACAGCTCACCTGTCTGGAACCCACACTGCATATCGGACATTAATACAATTGAGAGAGTCCAGAAATATTTCACAAGAAGAGTCCTCCACACTCCTCTACTCGCAACAGAATACCTTATTCCACCAGACTTGAAATTTTGGGCTTAGATAGCTTAGAGCTACGTCGCCTTCGATCTGATCTAAATGTAGTTCATAAAATCATATACCGAAATGTCCTTCCTGTTAATGACTACTTCAGCTTCAACTGCAACAATACACGAGCACACAATAGATTCAAACTCAATGTAAACCGCTCGAAACTCGACTGCAGAAAATATGACTTCAGCAACAGAGTAATCAATGCCTGGAATGCACTACCTGACTCTGTGGTTTCTTCCCCAAATCCCCAAAAACTTTAACCTTAGACTGACTACAGTCGACCTCACCCCACTCCTAAGAGGTCTGTAAAGGGCGTGCATAAGCGCACCATCTTGCCTACCATCCCTGTCCTTCTGTCCTGTTGTCCAAATTTACCTATACCTACTTTGCTTTTGTTTATGTTTATATCATACCTGTTATCTTGTACACATGTTGATAAATAAATAAACAAATAAATAAATAAATAAATAAATAAATAAATAAATAAATAAATAAATAAAATAAAATTGTTTCTGCTTGTCATGTGGGATAGCGGACACATACAGAAAAGAGAATGAAACATAGTGTTAGATTTACACAAAGGTGAAGGGAGGGAGGGTCAGCTTTCATGCCCTTGCTTCAAGAAAGGCTGCAGCAGACTGCAACTGGATTATGTTCATTGCAATGTTAAAAGATTTACTTCAAGGGACCAAGGGATCAAGGAAAGATCAGATTTGTATCTAGTGTGCAATATTTACTCATTATTGAGGAATCCATTAAATAGAAGAGTAGTGAATCAGTTTGTTGCGTAAAGCTATTCAGTGGTCAACTGTACGCTGTCAGAGAGTTCATGAAAAAGTCATTAGCTTGCCTCCCCTCCTCTTTCACTGTCAGGCAGCATCTTGTCATAAATAGAGTGACTTGTCGAGCAAGATATCAATCTATCTAGGTATCACCCACTTCCTGTCTCTGGCCATATGTTTCTTTTATTTATGTCAAGAAAATAGCATTTACACAACCGCTGCAAGTTGTTTACAGAAGTTTAACTCCTGTGATATAGTCCCGCTTGTGTTGCATGCTTTTAACCCATAGATAATACATGAGCTTGTACATTTTAAAATATGCTACTGCATGCACAATAGAATAAACACAGAACTGAACTGACAGCACCATCTGCCAAACACAGTTGATGTCAGGGGACTGGTCTCTGCACACTATTCTGCCTCTTTGCTCTTGAGATTATGATATTTGAAAGGCATACAAAACCTATTTTTTCCCAGTTTTATTGATTATTCAAATTCCTTGAAAAGAACTTCACTAAGAAGCAGAACCATATTTGGAGCTATTCCTTTTTATTAAAGGTGATGTACTCTTACTGTGAAATACAAGGGGAAAAATTGGTGAATCGTTTCCCTTATTTTCAGGTCTTCATGTTGGGTGTTACGGAATGGGTATAGTGATGAGTGTGCATCTGTGATCATCTTCATAGAATTATGTGAGTCATCGTGCAAATATTTGGGAAGAAGGGCACCAGACTGGAGAACGCCCATTCAAATTTGGGGGTAATTTTAAACATTGTGACAAATGTTTACGGACAAATTTTGGGGTGTGAAAATTGTGGGCTCTTCAGGCTGCCTTTTTTAAAGGAAGGAAGGAGGGAGGGAGGGAAGGAAGGAAGGAAGGAAGGAAGGAGGGAGGGAGGGAGGGAAATAAGTCAAGAAGGACAATCATTATTGCCAAATGTATATTGACTTTGACTTTGTACAAGTCAAAGTCAGAACACAATCTGCCAAAATCTTTAAAACAGCCCCTGAAATATGGAATGAAGTGGAAACAGAGTCATAAAAACTGAGCCTTTGGAATGATCTTCTCCTGGACATAGCTCCGCTCTACACACCTTTAGCAGTTGAAACCCAGATGTTTCCTAGTGTTTTGTCAGATGAAGTCTTCAAGGGTGAGCTGTAGAAGTTTTCAGTTCTATTTGCCCTTTTATTTTTTAATGTGTTGTTTAATTATTTATGGATTTTTCAATTTATATACACAACTCAATCATATACTTTGATTTGGGCATCCATATGCATGCAAAAATAGGAAGAAAAAAACTTAGATTCATTGATGAACAGATTACCCAAGTGACAATATTTCAAGAGGCAGAAGAATTGAAAATGATTCTTAATTTTACCATTAGCCAAAATGTTCTAAAACTGCTTTGATTGATCTCACCCAGGCAAGTTATGGTTATATTTTGGTTTTTTGAAAATTACAAAATAATTAATCCTTTATGCCATTCCTTTAATCCTTTAATTCCTTTAATCTCCCCTCATGATGTTCAAGAAATGACATAATAGACTTCCGGTTTGGCTCCGACGGCGTCGCCAGCGCTCCTTGCTGGGCGCCTTTCCGATTTCCCGTAAAAGCCGCCAGAACAGCTGTCTGGCAGCTTGAAAATCTCTTCCCCGGGCAAAGGGGAGAGATGAGAGTGGGACAGGTGGGGTAGAGCCCCCTAGTGCCCTAGGAGCCAACTTAGGGCGTGAAGGGCGAGGGCTCCCCAGGCAGCCTGTCTGTTGCTCCGGGAATCCGGAAACCTCCACTAAAAAAGCGGAGCAAGATGCCGCAACCACCGCTGCTTCTACAAGGGGATGTATAATTATTTCAAGCTTAAAGAAAGCAGCCAGAGAAAGGCAGGAGTCCAGAAGGGCAAGTATCGAAATTTTTGACTTTAATTCCACCGCTGGCTTTCACTTCGGAAAGTAACAAAGTAACTTAACAAGCAATAAGAAATGACATAATAGAGCCTTATGAACCCCTTCACTTTATCCAGAAAACCATCAACTATAGATATGATATTTGGCAGAATTGCTCCCTAGTATAGAGACTACCATTGTTGCAAATTTAATCAGGTTTTTCCTCAATTAACACATTGGTCAGCAATTTTTATAGTAAGATTTAAAGATATAGAGTGCTTGGTTGCACTCGGTTGCATCAAACTTTATGAGTATTAGTATCATCCCTTCCAGGATATAGAAGAAGAATTCATCACAGCCTTACACGTTTAAATTTTCCTACAAATTTCATCACCATCAGTTGAAAAGAAAATGGAGGTGGTTCCATTTTTCCCATTCTAGATTATTAAGAAATGGTGCACCTTCCACTTTTATGGTGAATACCATGAATCCTAGTATCAAATTAGAATTCAGTTATAGAGTGATTCAGATTAGCTCATGTCATTTCCAGCACTCTGGTGGACTTTACACCATTCCTAATTCGTTTTCCTTGAAAATACCTAGTATTGACAAATGGCTGTAGTGAAAAAATGTGGCAGGTTCTGAGAAATGAAGTATGTAGAAGTACTTGAGATATATAAATATTAAGTGTATAATCATGTTACTGCCTTTGCATGCTAACCGAGTTGTTTTCATAGTAGAGCCATTATGCATTTCTTAAGCCATAGACTTTCATAGGGTTGAAATGACTATTTCATGTAGCAATATGATATTGTATTACTGAGGAATGATCAAAGCCTTCTGATCCATAAACTATATTTAGCAGGGTTGTAAAACTTTGTAAAAACTTGAGGCAAGGGTAAGGTGACCAGACGTCCCGATTTTGGCGGGACAGACCCGCTTTTTCATCATTTGTCCCGCGTCCCGCCCGTCCTCTAAAAAGTCCCAATTTTTTGAAAGAATGCATGACTAGGGCATTCTTTCAAAAAATTGGCCTGAAAGGGCGGCGTGCGAGATTGGGGGGGGGGAGTTAAACTTTCGGCGGGCACTGGAGGGCAGTGAAGAGGCGCCTGATGCAGCCCTGCCCTCTCGAAACGGCCGGCGTCGCGGTGGGCGGGGCGGCCCGAGGGAAGGAATTGCATCCAAGATGGCCCTCGGGCCGGCGCTGGCTCAGCCGGCCGGGGCCGCCGCCGCAGCCTTCCCGCCGCCGGGGCAGCCGGGACTGGGGGCCCAGCCACAGGGGCAGCAGCAGCAGGCCTCTCAGCTTGGGCCGGCCGTGGGCGGCGTTGGCGGCGGGCAGGCGTCCCGCGTTGTTGACTCCTCCGGCAGCGGCTGGAAGCTGGGGGGAGGGGGAAGGGAGGCTGCTCCTCCTCTCCTTCCCCCGCCCCATCCCTAGCCCCGCCCTCGGAGGCGCCGCTGCTGTGAGCTTACGAGCGGCGCAAACAGCCCTTCCTCGTCCCCCTCCCCTTTCTTCCCCCCGTCGCCTCGCTGCCGCCGTTGGCCTGGGGCCGGGCGGGCGACCGGGAGACCGCGGCGCTTGGATGCTTGGAGCAGGTAAGCTGCCGGCTGCCTCCTTTCCCTGTCTCCCGCCTCCCATTCGTTGCTTGCCAGCCCGGCCGAAGGGGAGGCGGGAGGCGAGGAAAGGCCTCCTGAAGGGGAGGCGGGCTCCCGAAGGGCTGCCGGCTCCTGAAGGGGAGGCCTCCCCTTCGGGAGCCAGCAGCCCTTCGGGAGCCCGCCTCCCTTTCGGGAGGCCTTTCCTCGCCTCCCGCCTCCCCTTCGGCCGGGCTGGCAAGCAACGAACGGGAGGCGGGAGACGGGGAAAGGAGGCAGCCGGCAGCTTACCTGTCGCGAGCTCCAGGCATCCAATCGCCCTCCCGCCTCCCCCCCCACCTCACCTGGATGCCGACATTTGCTGTTTTGCCCTCTGCGCATGCGCAGCGTTCTGCGCATGCGCAAAGGGCAAAACAAATGGCGGCGCCCAGGCGCCCCCCCCGTCCCGCTTAAAAATAAAAATATCTGGTAACTTTGGGCAAGGGGGAAAACATGTATGTACACAAATTAGGGAACATTGGAGTATGTGTAATACTTAGTTTTATTTTATTTTTATTTATTTGTTTGTTTGTCAAACATGTACAAGATAGTAGGTGTTTGTATAAACATAACATAAGCAAAGAAGTACAGATAAATGAGGACAATAGGACAGTAAGACAGGGACAATAGGCACAGTGGTGCGCTTATGCACGCCCCTTACAGATGTCTTAGGAATGGGGTGAGGTTGACTGTAGACAGTCTAAGGTTAAAGTTTTGGGGGTTTGAGGAAGAAACCACAGAGTCAGGTAGTGCATTCCAGGCATTGATCACTCTGTTGCTGAAGTCATATTTTCTGCAGTTGAGTTTGGTGTGGTTTACATTAAGTTTGTATCTGTTGCGTGCTCGTGTATTGTTGCGGTTGAAGCTGAAGTAATCATTGACAGGAAGGACATTTTGGTATATGATTTTATGAACTACATTTAGATCAGATTGAAGGCAACATAGTTCTAAATTGTCTAATCCCAATATTTCAAGTCTGGTGGAATAAGGTATTCTATTGCGAGCAGAGGAGTGGAGGACTCTTCTTGTGAAATATTTCTGGACTCTCTCGATTGTATTAATGTCCGATATGCAGTGCGGGTTCCAGACAGGTGAGCTGTATTTAAGAATTGGTCTAACAAATGTTTTGTATGCTCTGGTTAGCAGTGTAATATTGCCAGAGAAGAAGCTACGCAAGATTAGATTAACAACTCTTAGTGCCTTTTTGGCAACGTTGTTACAGTGGGCTCTGGCACTTAGGTCATTAGATATGAGTACTCCAAGGTCTTTGACAGAGTGAGGGTCGTCTACAAGGTTGTGTCCTCCAAGTTTGCATTTTGTATTCTGATTCTTTTTGCCAATGTGTAAGACAGAGCATTTGTTGGTTGAGATTTGAAGTTGCCAGTTGTTTGACCATTCTGATACATGGTCTAGGTCTTTTTGAAGGGTATCAGCATTGTCGGTGGTGTTAAATAGTTTAACATCGTCAGCAAAGAGAACGCAGTTGCTTATAATATGATCACAAAGATTGTTTATGTAAAGTATGAAGAGTGTTGGTCCTAGAACGCTGCCTTGAGGGATACCACTGTTGACAGGTGCAGGATTTGATAGGGCACTCCCTATTTTAACCCACAACCTCCTGATTGTGAGGCAAGAGCTCCACCTCTAGGCTACAGCAGCTGGCTTCTGCACATGCTCAGAAGAAAAAAAATACTTTTTTTAAAAAAATTAAAAAATTAATTTTTAAAAAATAAAAATAAAAATAAACAGTTCAAAAAAGGATGGTGGTGCCCACAGACCAGCACCAACCAAACTGGTTCTGTGACATCATCATGACATCACCAGCGGGTCGCTACCAGTTCGGGCAAACAGGTCCAAACCGGGAGAAACCCACCTCTGCTTAAAACATTTCCAAGGACATTATTTGAAAATAAAATTGGAATCACTAATTGACTTGTTTTTGGTATTCTATGCTTTCTCAATTATCCAGCATGTATGATCAATAAAGGCTCTTGTTCTCCAGCCTTTTCTAAGACCAGCTTGAACATCTGGCATCTCCCTTTTCATATAGAGTCCTAATCTGTGTTGTACAATCCCAAGCATCATTTTGCTAGCAGTAAAATTGAGGATATTGTACAATTGTTTATATACTGTGTTACAGCCCATTATTAATATGTAGACTGATCTTTTCTATATTTATTGATGTAGTTTGAGTAGAATTTTACTGATTTGTTTTTTTTATTCATTTATCCAATGTATAGGCTGCCTGACTCCCATATGATTCAAAACAAGATCAAAGCAAAATAAAACAAGCAAAAGAACAAAAATGGGCTCCATAATCACAATCCTGTTCCCAAGGCCTAAGAGAACAACCAAGGTCTTCAAAAGTTTCCTAAGCAACCAAACAAATCTCTGGGGAGAAATCATTCTACAGGAATTGGCATGGTTTCCATGTGTTGCAAGATGACATTGTTTAATGAACATGACTTGGAGTGTACCCACCAGGTTTGACTAAATAGGACAGATGGAGATTTAGGTGGTTCCTCAGATAGCCATGCTCTATGACTTTAAGGACTTTAAGGATGACAACCATCAGCCTGAATTGCACCAGAATTTAACTGGTAAATAGTGCAACTTGCAAAGCAATAGAATGACATATACATAATGTGGCACCTCCATCACTGCCTGTGCTGCTGCATTATAGATCAGCTGTAGCTTCTATATCATCCTCACAGAGACCAAATAGAGGACATTTTCATAATCTTAGTAGTGACTAGGGCAAGGTGACTGTCTGAAGGGATTCCCAAACCAGGAAATGATTTACCGGTAACTGGTGCTGTAGATATACCTGTACAAAGGTCCTTTTGGACACAGCTTCTACTTAGTCTTTAAGCAGGTGCTCAGGGTCCAGATTGTGCACAATGCAAAGTGCAACCCTATTAAGAATCAGTCTAATAAGCAAGTGGTCAAGCTAACACTGGAGAGCTCTGTCTACTTCCTTAGAAGTCACTGATTCTTCTGTTGCTTGCCATATTTCTGTAGATATTCCATTGCTTACTTAGCCTTCTGACTTGGATATGACTTAAGTGTTGATCTAATATAATTTTAGCTGCAGGTTAATTGGAATACCTTCTAAGTTATGTTGAAGGTTTACATATTGTTCTGTTCTACAGAATTTCAGATTGTAATACTGTTTCTTGACCCTTCTAACAGCTCTCCAAAATTCTTTAAGTTCCTTCCTGTAAATGATGTCATTCTTGGCTTTAGCTTCACTTCTCTTCTTGGCAGTTTCCACAATTTGTTCTGACACACAGTTTGCTTACACCTGCTTCTTGGTCTTTAGCAGTCTCTTTTCACATTTATTCTTACCAACATCTTGAATTTCAGTCTACAGTTCCTCTAGTACAGTGATGGCAAACCTATGGCACGGGTGCCACAGGTGGCACGCGGAGCCATATCTGCTGGCACGCGAGCCATTGCCCTAGCTCAGCAACAGCGCGCATGTGCGTGCCCGCCAGCTGATTTTTAGCTTGCGCAGAGGCTCTGGGAGGGCGATTTCAGCCTCCGGAGGGCCTCTGGGGTGGCGGGGGGAGCGATTTTTCACTCCCCAAGCTTCCAAGAAAGCCTCTGGAGCCTGGGGAGGGCGAAAAATGGGCCTACCGGGTCCACTGGAAGTTGGGAAACGGAGAAGTGGGGGGGTCATGCACGCATGCGCAGGGGGGTGGGACAAGTGGGGGGCTTTGAATTATGGGTGTGGGCACCCACGTGCGTGCGATAGCGCGCGCACACACTATTTCGGCACCCAAGGAAAAAAAGGTTTGCCATCACTGCTCTAATACCTTACCCATAAGTTCTGAGAATTGAAACTGGTTCCTGATGTTCTCTTTGAAAAAGGTGGTTATATGGCTATGATCTATCAGCCCCTCTAGGTAGACCACATCACCTCCACAGTTAAGGACAAATCTAATTTTATTGAAATTGGCACAATCAGACAAAATTCTTGCATGTTTGCTTGTGCTGTACCTCTTTCTACTTATAGCTCCTCCTCCTTCTTATAGCTCAGTTCTGTTTGAGCTGCTTCCCAATATTATTTGGCCATTTTGGACTTAAAAATATTTAAGCTGTTTGCCTAGGCAACAATTTCTACATATCTTCGCCAAGGTCATCTTCCTTAATCTGTACAAGATCATATCCTGGAAAATGGTTAGTTTTCTTATTCATTAGCTTAATTTGAAACTTGCACACATGGAGTCCATGATGTGTGCCACAATCTAACCCTGACCATGTCTTTATGGTTATAACTGAGCTATTTATCTCTTGTGTCAAAAATGTAGTAAATCTGATTTCTGTATACTCCTCTGGTGCTGTCTACATACATAGCCATTGTTTAGTTATCTGAAGTTGTCTGTGTTAGTAATGAAGAAATTAGTGGAATGCAGAAACTAATAAAATTGTTTTCCTGCTTCATTTCATATAATTTTTTATTATATTGAATGTGACCATAATGTTCATCCACCATCTCTCTCTCTCTCTGCATCTATTGGAGCATACATTTGGATAACTGTCACATTAAAGAGTTTTGTGCAAAATCTAACTGATATTATTCATTCATTGCCTTCATTGTACATAGATACTGTCTTTCTTACATCCTTTCTAAGTATCCTAAGTACCATTTCTTCCTTTTTGTGTCCTGAGTGGTCAATAGTACGATCTTTGTCTGAAAGTGTTCAGTTCAAGTCCATTTCAATTTGCTCTTTGCCCAAGATGTCAATGTGTAGCCAGTTCATTTCATCTTTCACTGTGTTGAGCTTTCATGCTCTCTATGTTCCACATTCCTAATGTAATTCTGTCTTTGCAGCTTTGACTTTGCTTTTCCTGCATGGCAACATCAGCAACTACATGTCCTGAAGGCTTTAATCTAGCCATGCCATAAATATCGTTAGCACTCTGAAAGGTCCTCAGCTCTTCTTTGGTAGCATGTTGAGAGCCATTTGCCCTGAGGGGTATATGACTCTATTGTCAATCACTTTATATTGTCTACCCATGTGGTTTTCTTGGTAAAATGCACAAGTGGTTTGCTATTGACTTCTCCTGCACAGTATGAGACAATGCCTTTGCTGTTGTCACTAAAATGATCATCTGCCTCCAGCACCTTCCTAAATTGCTGCTGCTAGATATAGCAGCTTTCTTGCTTTAGCTGCTACAACCTTCTTGCCTTGGGTGACTCTGTTGGGTGTATATACGCTTGACATACACCCCTAGTGTTCTTCACTCATCATTCCCAAGAAACACTGCACCACCACAATGAGGCAGACTAATAAGATTGGAAGGAGACATCCACATTCACACATATTTTGGGATAAACAATGTTATGAGTATACTAAATTACCCTACATACAATCCTATAAATATCCACTCGATAGTAAATTCCATTGAATGCCAAAGGCATGATTCTCAGAGAACTGCAACCTAATCTTACAGTTTTATGGACAAGTTCATGCTGCTGTGCTCACTTGAAATTAGTTTTAAGTAAATAGATTATAAAATGTTTCAGGTGGGAGTAAGTTCTGCCAGACTCACTTAGGGTTGACTCACATGAAAGTCTTATCACTACATTTCCCATTAGCTGGCATATATTATTTGCATTTTGAACTTACCTCCCGTGGTATTACACAAGGGATGGTCCTTTTGAATGCAGCTTCAAGATAAAGTTAACCTTTTGATTGTCTTCCTGCATATTTACTTAACTGCTGGGCTGTTCTGAAATGGGTTTGTTATTAATGTCACAATTTCAGCAGAAGTCCAATCATCACTGGCTCTTTCATCAAGAAGAGGCTGAAATGATTTTTCATACATTGGTGAATTTAGCTTTAAATACATTTGCTGGCAGGGCAGTGTGCTGGATGCATGGGGGAACAGGGATGGGGGTGGGGTGGGGTGTCAGCTTTTAATTGTAACTGTCTTGCAGAATGGTGTTGTTTTAATATCCTGTATAGATTTTTATGTAATACACTTACTTGCAGGCAGCCTGAAGCAAGAATCAATTCTGTGAAGGATTCTTCTTTTGTTAAAAGCCAATCTTGTTTTAATGATGCATGAAGAAATACTTCGGCATTGACATTTTTCTGTCAGGTTTCTTTTGAAAAATCAATTAAGATAATACTGCTTTGACCTAGTTATCTAGTTAATGCTTATTAGGAATGTAATATGATTTACTGTCAGCATAATAATTTTTTGTATCTTATCCCATTAGCTTGTGCATATTTCAAAGTGTATTACACAATGGTCACTTCTTAAAATGTAATGCAGCAGAATACATTAATTAGATTGACTGAGATCATTAGAAAGACACCATCTCGTTGGGTTCTTGTCTCAAATTTGTAAATCATCTCTATCAAGAAAATTCCTTCTGTTTTATCATTTTTAGAACTGTGTTATTTCCCTGATTAATGGGATAAAATAGTAAGTAAAAAGATTCTAATCTGTTTAAATGTACCTCTGTTTAACTGGGGAACAAACATGCTTCTAATATCAAAATTTACAAAAGATTAGTGGGTCCTATCACAAAAGAGATATTTCTTCTTGACCACACAAAAAGGAAGTCCTCTGCAAAGGGACATATGCATCTGTCAAATGAAAAGAAAAAGACAGGTTTTCTTTCCAACTGTTCCTCATATTCCAGTACAATTATCTGCAGCTATTGACTGATTCATTAATTATAATTAATAGATTGTGTATATGTATGTAAATCTACTTTTAAATCTACTTTTATGTGTACTGAACTACAGTAATGCAAACCTCACATAATTTATTTCCTGATAAGTGGCATTTTGCAGCATTTTTTCAGTATATAATAGTATGTAGAATAGAGTAGAAAATATTTTCAAAATTTGCTAGTGCTTTGGGAGATGTAGTCAATATATTTCAAAGACTCTAGGCATTTTTGTCTGTTTCTCCTAGATTTTGAGGTATTACAATGAGAGACTGTAAAGATAAAATATAGAATTCATCTAAAATGTTTTTTTAAAAAATGGGAAAAAAAATGTTGTGGAAATTATCTCCAGATAAAACAAGGAAAAACCATCAGAACAATATAAATGGACAATATAAACATATTTAATTTAATTTAATTGAACGTTCTTATAGGCCGCCCAACTCCCGTAAATAAATAAATAAAATTATTAGTGTATTTTGCTTTTCTTAGGTACATTTAGGGAAATGTGCAATAAATAAAGAATCTAGATAAAGCACAAATGAACAAACAGACAGAAAAAAAACCCTGTTTCAATTAATTTATTTCCAGATATGGTATAATCTTGTTAATCAAGACCCAATGTTTTTAACGTAGATAAAATATAAGGAAATTAAATCTGTCTATCAGTAAAATGATACCATCATGTTTTCTCATCTGTAAACTTTTTTCAGTTGTTAAGATATACTGTATAATAATAACATTTTGTATGAAGTGAATATTGGAATACCTCAGTGGAAACATTCTCCACCTAACCTATTGCCAATGGCATTAGCCCTTCTTTCAACATCACTCCAAATTTTTGTGTGCTTTCAGGGCAAGAATGGCATTGCAGAAGTTGGAAAATTGATACCACTGTGCCTCTTGTGCCTCTTTAGAAACTGAATCATAAAGTTAGAACTTCTCATTGATACCACATAGTGTAACGTACCATGTTCAATCTAGGATCCAAGTTAAAACACCCCAAATGGATGGTTGCTTCAGAACCATTCCAACATATCCAAAGAAAAGTACTACCACATCTATAGGTAATTATTTTAAGGGACCAACTGCTCTTCCTGTTAGGAAGGCTTTACACACACACACACACACACACACACACACACACACACACACACACACACACACACACACACCATGCATTTGGAAAAAACGTTTCACAGTCAGATCCATTATTCCAGCTGACCAGAGTCTGTGGAGTTGACAAGCATATAAATTATGCACATAAACCTGGTACATAAATTGTAAGGTAAATAAATAAATATTCTGTGACTTGCACTCTGAAATGAGAGAGAACAGATCTTTCTTTTATGTGACATTTATTCAGATATTTGAAGAGTCCTTTATTAATTTTGGTTATTGTTATTTTGTTATCTGTGAACCTGTTCTCTGTTTATTAAGTCCTTAAGGTGTGATGTCTAAATGTGAACCCAAAATTCAAGGAAGGGGCCTGTATGGAATTCCTTGATTTGGAAATTACACTTCTGCTGATGTAAGAACAGATTCTTGTGTCAGACCATTCTTTTTCCCATTTGAGTTTTCTCAATTTCACCATTGATGAACACTCTTTGAATATGATTTTTGAACCAGCTATGTATCTACTTAATTATTGCACCTGATTGTTCTGTACTTCGTTGGACCTTTTTGCTCCTTTCTGAAGATAGGTTATTTGCTGTTCTATGATCATGTGGCAACATGTTACTCAGGGGTGGGTTCTAATTTACCTCGCTGCCGGTTTGCTTCCTCCCAAGCCGTGTGAGCGTGCCTCGTGGGTGCATGCACGCTTCGTGCGCGCATGCATGCGCAGTGCCAAAAAAGCCTAAATAAATAAATAAATAAATAAATAAATAAATAAATAAATAAATAAATAGCCAAAAACAAGATGGCGACCGCATGCACAGTGCCAGAAACTTGGCTTCTGCACATGCTCCGAAGGAAAAATAAACAAAAAAAATCGATTTTTTTTTCAAAAAAATTTCAAAAAAAAGATGGCAGTGCCCACGGACCAGCATTGACCAAACTGGGTCAGTGACATCATTGTGACATCACCAGCGGGTCGCTACCAGTTCAGGTGAACCAGTCCAAACTGGGAGGAACCCACCCCTGATGTTACTCATTCTCCAGGAATTCTCAAAGAGTTTGGTCAGACCATCAACTAGTTCCTTCAATATGCCAGGAATAACAATTAATCTGTTTCTGGAGATATAATCTCATTCACCATAAATACCGTATGGTGAATATTACTGTAGATATTATCTGACCATGTTTCTCTCTGTCAAGCTCTAGGGCTGGGCTTTCACCTTTGCCCTTTGACATTTCCTGATGGAATATATAGCATGAGGTAAGTAAGAGAAGACTGAACCAAAATAAGAGATGACTAGTTACCTATTATCTGTTATAATCACACTTTTGTCATTCAGCAGCTGGTATACTGACTGCTTTCTTTTAATTGTATTTTGAACATGTCTAAAGAAGTCTTCTGGGATATTCTTAGCTTTCTTTGCTAATCTTGGCTTGTTCTGAGCTTCTGGACCTTCCTCTATTTCCTAAATATGTCCTTTTTCTGTGACAGATTTTTGGGAGCCTTCTTAAGTAGCCTAATTGGGTTATTTTGCCATTCTCCATTTTTCTTCTCACTGGAATTTTTTGCAATTGTGCTGAAAACATTCCTTTCTTGGGAAGTTCCATTCACCTTGAGCTACTTTTATCCTGTGAGAAATACTATAATTATCTGTAGCATTTGGATAAGCTACAGCTGGTGCAGAATGTGTCAGTGCAGGAAGTTTTAGGGGCCTCAAGAATGGCCCCTGTAACACCATTGCTCCACAGGTTGCATTGGTTACCGGTCTGTTTCTGGGGGATGATTCTGCCTGCTTTTGAGGAAGAAGTGGTATGCCCCTTGAAGTTCTGACTTTTATCCAGTTTCCAAACTTCCTTGTTTCAGGAGGGTGTGTGTGGCCTATGGCTCCAGAAGACCTAGAAGCAATAGTCATTTGAACAATTTTAGGACTGTGTTGTAATACTGAGACAGCATTTATCACACTTGTTAATGATCTCTGATGAAACAGGAATGGTACTATCATTTAAGTTCTTCTGGATCCTTATGTTATTATGTTAGTTATTATTGTTCTCTGGGTTTGGAGAAAGTTGACACCACATTATGTTGGTTAGAGAGAGACAGAAATTAGAGAGAGAAATAAAAACATAGTTCTTTTATCAATGATAGGATTCAGCATTTTTAGTGTTTATTTAAATCTCCTTTCTAAAAGTCCAAACACTTGAGAATTACAAGTCCTTCTCCTCCACTGTTCTTTCTACTTTCTCTTTCTCAACCAAGAGATAATGCTTTAGTTCTGACTCCAGAGAAAACTTTTTTCTTTTCCTGAGTTGCCGATTTTTCTACTGGATTTTTGACATTTTTCCTCAGTCTAACAGGACACCACTGAAATACTGGAGCCTTCCTTCCTTCCTAACTTCCTTCCTTCCTTCCTTGCTTCCTTGCTTCCTTGCTTCCTTGCTTCCTTGCTTCCTTGCTTCCTTGCTTCCTTCCTTCCTTCCTTCCTTCCTTCCTTCCTCTTACTATTTCTCAGTGATAAGTGTTATGTAATACTTATTCATTTGGGCTATGTGGAAGCTGCATTGAAACCCTCTATCTCAAAAGACTGCTAAAATGATGATGTGATACACCAGTGAACTTTTTTTAAAAATGTAGTAAAACTCAGGGAAAGGGGGAAAATGTGTCTGCCATCTTCTGAATGTTAGGCAAAGATCATAACCACAAAATAACTGTGGCACTCCTGTGGTATATATTAGCAATGATTAGGGAACTGAATCTGGAAAAATGACAGAAGGAATATTTTAAAGCTGGTTGCTGTGTGTATGTACATGTACATTTTGATGCTTTGATTTGGCAAATTACAGTCTTCAAAAAGTATGTACATTCAATAAGAGCTTCCTTCAGAAAGGACAGCAGTTGGCAAGAGCTTTTCTGGCATGTAAAAGTGAGATGGTGTAGCAGCTACAGCAGAATTGTCCATATACTGGTAGTTCTGGGATGTAAGTGCTCAAAATCTGGCAAGTCACTACTTAAGCATCTTAAGGCTACAGTGTCTATCATACTGATATAAAACCAAGGATTACCTATCCTCTGGCCTCTGTAGGAGGAGAGCCACGGAGTCCATGGTAGCAAAACATCAGGAGGAATCTGGTAGCATCTTTTACAGTGAACACATTTTTTTTAAAAAAGCATAAATGTTCATTAACTGCAGCTAGAATTTTAATTGTATCAAGATTTGCTAGGATCAGACACTGGACCTACACGAGAGAACTCACTTTTCTGAAGCACAAAAAAGAAAACAAACTGTCCAAGCTTCCACATGCAACCATTCACCATGGTGGGACAGCTCCATGGACTCTCCACAATATTGCGAATCCAGCCATACACTCAGTCAAGCTAAAGAGTTTATTTTTACATGAGACTTTTGCCCCACTAAACCCACAGAAAATATACAACTCTCAGGAGACCTTGAAACACTGCTTCACAGCTTGAGACTTTATAAATATTTTCAAGACAAGAGAAGACAACGCAGGCATACAGCCTCCATCAACCCAACACATCCTGGAACAACACATAACTACAGATCACATCAAATCCCAAATGCATAAAAAACACACTTTATGATATGCCCAGATGCTGAATTGGACTCCCATATTTAATGCTTTCACCAAGCTAAAGCCATAATCAACAATTAAAAAAACCTCCCCTTACACAAAAAGAACAGGACAAGAAGCCATTAAGCACCTATGAACTTTGCTGCAGCACATGAAAACTTATGCCTTTTAATAAAATTTACATTAAACTAATAAAAGAATAGTTGTTGTTGGATTTGATAAGTTTTGAAAGTTGTTCTATAATGTTCTTGATTTTTACTGCTGGCAGGCAGCACATTTCATGAGCTGATAAGTCTAGTTGTCATACTTTATTTTAGTTCCTCAAAGTAATGAATCATAGACTATTATGGCACTCTTCGTCTTCTTATAAAGGCCAATGCTTGTTCATTGGCCTTTTGGGATCCACTGTGCTGCAGTGTCTGGTTCTGTTTTTCTTCTGTTGAACTCTCAGAGTTTCTGTACTCTGTAAGGGGCTAAAAACTGATTTGAACTCCAGCAGTCCAAAACATTTTTTATGTTTCTCACTTCTAGTTGTTGCTTTGTGCTTGCTCTCTTTTGAATGGCCTCTTTATAAAGATTGCTTCCACCATCCATTTTTATTACAGAGCCTCCTTCCTTAAAGCAGTTGAAACCTCATCCTTTTTCATCAATTCGTTTTGACCATTAGTTTTTCCAATTTTTCATTGTTTCCTTAAGAACTGTGGCCTACTGAAGGATTTTTGGGAATGTGTATATATATAAGTCTCCCTTTATTTTCATTTACCAGCAAAAAATCATATATATATATATATATATATATATATATATATATATATATATATATATATATATATATATATATATATATATATATATATATATATATATATATATATATATATATATATATATATATATATATATATATATATATATATATATATATATATATATATATATATATATATATACACACACACACACACACACACACATATACATGTGTGTGTGTGTGTGTGTGTGTGTGTGTGTGTGTGTGTGTGTGTGTCTTTGGGTATTTGGGTTTTCTCCCGCATGAAATTGGAAGTGTCTTGGCGACGTTTCGATGAAGTCTCATTCATCATCTTCAGGCTGGTGTCTTCTGCTTCCTGCTTCTGGGAGCAATGTGAGATTGCTGCTGTTTCTTCCTTTTAACTGCCAGTGGAGGTTTGAACTGATAGGGTGGGAGCTTGGCTGTGTTCTGATTGGTTGGAGGTGTGTTCTGATTGGTTGGGGGCTTGGCTGTGCTCTGATTGGCTGGGGGTTAGCTGTGCTCTGATTGGCTGGGGGTGTGCTCAGGTTGGTCTGACTTGCAGGGGCATTTGAGCTGGTGAGCTGCATTGCTGCTGTTTGGCTTCTGGTTCTTGGTCGTGCCACATCTTCATGGAGGGTGTCAGTTTGCTTCATGTATGGATTGGAGGGGTTTAAAGTGGCTAATGATGCAGCTGTAGTATGGCTTCTGGTTTGTGGTCGTGCCTCATTGGTGTGGGTTTGGGTTTGCTTATTGCGTGGATGTGTGGTGGTGACATCCTGTGTGTTTTTCGTGAGTGTGGGTCTGGTGTCATTCTTTGTGTTAGGAACTCGTTTGTCAATAAGGGCGGGTTTCCAAATGGCTGGTAGGCGGGAGGTGTCATCTCGTTTGTTCATGCTGTGTGGGCGTTTTTCTATCTCAATGGCTTCTCTGATTATTCTGTTGTTAAAGTGTTCAGTTTGGGCGATAGTTCTGGACTTTTTAAAGTCGATTTCATGTCCTGTGGCTTTGAAATGTTGGACCAGGGAAGAGGTTGGTTCCTCTTTTTTGACTGTGTTCTTGTGTTCTTCAATGCGTGCACTTATTCTTCTGTTGGTTTGTCCAATGTATGTGGTGGGGCAGGCGGTGCATGGAATTTCATATAATAATAATAATAATAATAATAATAATAATAATAATAATAATAATAATAATAATAATAATAATAATAATAATAATAATAATAATAATAATAATAATAATAATAATAATAATAATAATAATAATAATAATAATAATAATAACAGAGTTGGAAGGGACCTTGGAGGTCTTCTAGTCCAACACCCTGCTTACGCAGGAAACCCTACACTACTTCAGACAGATGGTTATCCAACATCTTCTTAAAAATGTCTAGTGTTGGAGCATTCCAACTCCTTGATTTTCCTTGATACTCCTTGATTTTCTAGCTCAATTTTGTGTTTGGGGTTTCTTAGGATGGTGGATATTTTTTGGTTTGTGCAGAATGCTGTCTTGATGTTGTGTTTGTGGAGGATCTTGCTGATTCTGTCTGTGGTGCCTTTTATGTATGGGAGGAGGGCTTTGCCGTTTTCTTGTTCTCTGTCTTGGATTTTAGTGGGGGTTTCTTTTTGGATTAGGTTGGTGATCTTATTTCTTTGGAATCCGTTGGATGCTAGTACGTTAGTGAGAGTATGTAGTTCGGTTTTTAGGTGTTGTTCGTCAGCTAAGCATTTTGTTCTGGAGATGAGTGTCTTGGCTATGGAGTTGATCTGTGCTGGGTGGTGGTGTGAGAGTGCATGCAGATAGCGGTTAGTGTGTGTTTTCTTCTGGTAGATGGTAAATAGATCATAATCTGGCCACACGGGAAAGAAAAACTGGACAACTTTCTCATACACCTCAACAGCCTACACCCCAAAATACAGTTCACCATGGAAACAGAAGCTAACAACCAACTTCCCTTCCTGGATGTCTTAGTCTACAAGAAATCCAATGGCTCCCTAGGACACACCATCTACCAGAAGAAAACACACACTAACCGCTATCTGCATGCTGGATGCGCCCATCTGCTGCTCGAGCTCTGCGCTTGTGGGCTCACTGTACCTGACTGGCCTCGCTGCCTCCTCGCAGGCAGGAGCGCGTTTCAAAATGCTGCTGGAGGCAGCCCAGAGGAGCCGAGCCAGTGCGCACCCGCCTCTCGCTTGCTCTCACTCTCACTCTCCTGGCCGGGAGCCGCTCTTTCTGCGGCGGGCACTCTTTTGGCCAGGAAAGAGTGAGAGAGAGAGAGAGAGAGAGAGAGAGAGAGAGAGAGAGAGAGAGAGAGAGAGAGAGAGAGAGAGAGAGAGAGAGAGAGAGAGAGATACACGCACACCCCACGGGACTGGCTTGGCTCCTCTGGGCTGCCTCTGGCAGCATTTTGAAACATGCTCCTGCCTGCGAGGAGGCAGCGAGGCTGGGATCGATGCTTGCCTCCTCTTCCTCACAGACAGGAGCACGTTTCAAATTGCGGTAGGCAGAGCCCAGAGGAGCCGAGCTAGTCCCACGGGGTGTGCGCACACCCACCTCTCGCTTGCTCTCGCTTGCTCTCGCTTGCTCTCGCTTGCTCTCGCTTGCTCTCACTCTTGCTCCCGGCCAAAAGAGTGCCCGCCGCAAAAAGAGCAGCACCTGGCATGTCCCCCCTTTCCCCGGAAAGTAGTTGGGGTGGCCTTATTTTTTTGGGGGGGGGGCTTATTTCAGCTCATGTGCTGAAAAGTCTAATTGGCATTATGGGAACATGTCTTGTTTTCGGGGAAACACGGTATACACATATACATACATACATACATACATACATATATTTGTGTGTGCAACATTTTTTGCTGATAAATAAAAATTCGACAGAAACACACACACACACACATCTATCTATCTATCTATCTATCTATCTATCTATCTATCTATCTATCTATCTATCTATCTATCTATCTATCTATCTCTATCTATCTATCTATCTATCTATCTATCTATCTATCTATCTATCTATCTATCTATCTATCTAATCAGTGGTGAAATCCAATTTTTTTTACTACCGGTTCTGTGGGTGTGGTGTGGCTTGGTGGGTGTGGCTTGGTGGGTGTGGCTTGGTGGGTGTGGCAGGGGAAGGGTACTGCAAAATCTCCATTCCCAGCCCACTCCAGGGGAAGGATACTGCAAAATCTCCATTCCCAGCCCACTCCAGGGGAAGGAGACTGCAAAATCTCCATTCCCAGCCCACTCCAGGGGAAGGATACTGCAAAATCTCCATTCCCTCCCCACTCCTGGGGGAAGGATATTGCAAAATCTCCATTCCCACCCCACTCTGTGGCCAGCCAGAGGTGGTATTTGCCAGTTCTCCGAACTATTGAAAATTTCTGCTAACGGTTCTCCGAACTACTCAAAATTTCCGCTAACGGTTCTCCAGAACCTGTCAGAACCTGCTGGATTTTCACAGGACAAAGGTAGCTCAAGATGAATACACACACACACACACACACACACACACACACACACACACACACACACACTGCCATGATACAAATCCTGTGACATTTGCACTTAGTTCTGATGTCAGAATGCAAGCATGAAAGTTATGTTGAGTTATGAAAGTTATGTTGAGTTATGAAAGTTGAGTTATGATGTCACTATCCCTGTGCCATTTTAGTGAAATATATTAAACATCCCAGTTTTATGACACCAATAAAAGTAGAAAAACAAAACTGAAAAATAAAAATACAACAGGATACACTAAGAAGACCCAGTAATGAATCAAAGGTAACAACCAATAAATAAACAGTGACATAAAGTCAGTTGTTGTTGTTAATTGCAAAGTCGTGTCCGACCCATCCCGACCCCATGGACAATGTTCCTCCAGGCCTTCCTGTTTTCTGCCATCCCCTGGAGTCCATTGAAGCTCACACCTACTGCTTCAGTGACTCCATCCAGCCACCTCATTCTCTGTCGTCCCCTTCTTCTTTTGCCCTCAATCTTACCCAGCATTAGGCTCTTCTCCAGTGAGTCCTTCCTTCTCATTAGGTGGCAGAAGTATTTGAGTTTCATCTTCAGGATCTGGCCTTCTAAAGAGCAGTCAGGGTTGATCAGAAGCTCACCTAAATAATTTTGTTCTTAACAATTTATGAAAAGTGAATAAAATGGGGTCTGATGAATTTCAGGAGGTATTTTTCTATGGGCAGGTAAGCCCCAGAGAAATAGCAACTGCAAACCTCCACCCTCCATACCTTGTGAATCTAGAGACCCACCCATGGAAGATACATGTTGGGAGGGTTGGAACTAGTTGTATAAAATAGTCTTGGAGAACCGTGGTTGCCCTTGGATCAAAGAGGTCAGAGAGTTTTGTGTATATCATTTTATTTATATATTTAGTTACTAATTGAAAACAATTAAAAGGTAAAAAGATAAACAAAGTTATAAACAATATAAAAAGAAAACAAAAGAAAAATAAATTAAGAAAAGGAAGCTAAATCTACAGGAAGATATCTGTGAATACATATACATGTATATAAAATGGAACTAAAATATAAAGAAGGCCAAACTAAGACTAACAGGCAGAATAACCAAACTTAGAACTGATAATGAAGATATCAAAATGATGGATATCTTCTACCTTTAAGAATCAACCATCAACAATGAAGAAACAAGCAATCAAGAATTTTACCACAGATTAGCATTTGAAGGAATTGAAAAGGATATTGAAATGCCGTAATGCGTCTGTAATTACAAAGGTCGGAATCATGCAAGCCATGGTGGTATTCCTTGTAATTCTCCA
Source organism: Diadophis punctatus similis (assembly GCA_023053685.1). Classification (NCBI taxonomy): domain Eukaryota; kingdom Metazoa; phylum Chordata; class Lepidosauria; order Squamata; family Dipsadidae; genus Diadophis; species Diadophis punctatus. The sequence goes on along the minus strand of JALIGW010000003.1, from coordinate 114,878,857 downwards.
AGGAAGTGAAAGTTGGACTTTAAAGAAGCAGGATAAGATACATATTTATGCTTTGGAACTTTGGTGTTGGAGAAGACTTCTGGAAATACCACGGACAGCCAAGAAAACAAACAAATAAATACAGTAATTGAAAAAAAAAAATTCAACCCAGAATTTTCACTGGAGGCACAAATGGCCAGGCACAAATTTTCCCACCTTGGACCCATTATGCAAAGCTCTAATGCTGAGAAAAGTGGATAGAAATAAAAGAAGAGAATAACTGGCAGCAAGGCTGATGGACTTGGTTGCAATGGTGATGAATGCCTGAAGAGAGACTTGGAAGAAAAGGTTAGGGATAGATCATCATGGAAAAAATCTATTTATGTGATTGCTAAGAATTGTAAAGAACTTTATGGCACATAATCAATCAATCAATCAATCAGTCCATGTATATAAAAATTCTACATAAGCATTTCAATAAACTATCAATTAACTGTGTCAGTGAACTGATTATATTTCATTACAATCATCCAATCTACAGTCTACACTACATTGATGCATATACTGTACAAATCATGACATTGTGCCCATTATCATACAAATTTTGATCCTTCTCCCTCATCTATTTACACCACTGATGCATAGCATATTACCTATTATAATTTGGCATATTAATCATGTAGGTTTCAGTTGTGACCGATTTTACTGTCTCTTAAAATATGTAAAGTGCTATTACTAAGGGCCACACTATCTGACAACACACCCTGGCCTAAAAGATCTTTTCTAGGTGGCTCTCAGCCTTGTGCAAGATTTAATTTCATGAACATAGATCATTCACAAGTCCTGGCCCCCTTAGTATGTCTTTGTATTCACGGCATATAGCAGAGATTAAAACTATCGGATGTAAAGACTGCATGAAGGTACTTAACTGGAAACAGTGCTTATATACACATGCTTGAGTACATTCAATTGAAATGAAAAGATTGTTATAAATTGATTAAGTTATAAAAAGATAAAGTTACAGAGGGCATTCCAGCTTTACCACAAAAAACATAACTTCATTCCTAAGCAGAAGCCATATTCAAGAACAAGCCGGGAACTATTAAGCAGACGTAACGCCATTTAGTATGCTAAACAAGGGAGAGTCATTTCCATTACCAGCAAGAAATCACTTACAGCTCTTGATGAGTTAATCTTTAATGGCCATTTTAATTTCATATCATTTGTTTCTTCTCTGATGCACCCAAATTATCCATTCAAATGGTTTCCAGCAGGTCTATATCTCCAGAAATTCACCACATGTGCATTTGTATTTAACAAAAACAGCCATGTTATACAGCTCAAAATGATGGATTTAGGCTGGTATCTTCCAAAAACAGTTAATCTCCTGGCTGGAACCAATTAATCAAAACTGAAAATCAATGCAGACTTATGCATTTGCATACTGATATCCAAGTAGCATTCCTTCTCCTCACAAATGATTTTCGAAGCTAAAGATCCAATCCAGCTGAAAGGAGCTATAGTGATTATCCTACCAAAACCAGAGTATCAGCTTCACCCCCAAGAGTTAATTTGAATTCTACAAAAACTTTCATTGTGATTCTGCCATTATTAGCATTAGCTAAAATTTATCTAAAGATATAAAACACCACTGAGTTTATTGAAATGCTTTTGTAATTGTCTTCTGATTCTTGGCCACAAAAGATTCTTGCCTACAAAATATATTGCTGGTTTTTGTTTACTTGGTCTTTCTCCTGAAAATCTCAAATTTCTGAAATGTTGTTATAATTGAAATTTCTTAATGTTTAATTTTTCAGCTTGTTCATTGGTTGATGCAAATTTTTTTCAGTTGAGGTAAAATTTGCTGGGAGTGCTATATATTTTCATCAGAATTATGACATTAAAAAAATCCTGTAGGAAGAATTTTTGCTCTGTTCTGTCCCATTTTATGCTGCATGGGGGATGAATTTGCAGTAGAGAAATATATGGATGTATTTCTCTACACAGAACAACTGTCTGCATTCAGAAAACTAAATATCAATGTATCAGAGATGCTGAACTATCTAGTTATTTGGCCCCATATTTGCACTTTAAAGATTCAAGTAAAAATATAGGTTTACTGACTCAGTAAAAACTGGGCACCAATTTTCAAGATTTCACCAATTTCTTATCACTAATTTACGTACAATATGTGCTTAACATCATTCCTATTACATATGTGGAAAATGCATCATTGAAATAAAATCCTGATGGTCATGGTGCCAATGAATTCTATTCAAAAAATCTATTCATTAATTGAGGCATAATTAAAAGCTTGGTGATCGGTTTCAAATAATATGGTCTGCCATTTCAAATGTTGCAAGGAAGCAGGAAAAACAAAGGAGCAAATAAAACCTCAAGTTTTTTTTAATATCTAAGGAATATGCACACTTGTTGAATAAAAGAGTTTCTTAATTTTGAAGGGTGTCCATCACATCAAAAATTCATACTGATAAATTTTAGTTAAGAATTAAGATATTTAATCTTAATCAGACGCTGTTCAGAGGCATCTTTTTTCAGGAAAATAATGAATTAGGTATTTGGTTGAATCTAGACTTAGTCTTAATTGGAGCAGATCAGTTGAACTTAATAGTACTCACATTAGTTACAGCTTGTTTAAGTTCTAAGTATGGATTCCACCCGTTGTTTGAAAGAAAGTGCAAAGACCCCCCCTATTTTCTATTCAGTAGTCAATAAATATTCATTTCTAGCAGAGAAATGAGGTGCCACTTACATTGAACCCCATGAACAACTATTGCTTATAGTTCATCCATGAAAACATTAGCTGATTAATGTGCCAATTGAGTCATTGTTGATTTTCGGACATATTTACAATATCCTAGTGATTTCTTATTGCTTTAACTATATGCCATAACAGATTTAAAATCCATATTAAAATAGTACCGTATGAAAACAAAACCTAAACAGATAATAGTGAAGGACAGTAGGAAAATGGTCAGTGTGCCAAAAAGATCACAGATTTTCCCAAGGAATCTATCCATTTCAGTCTGCAATTGTGGGCCTTTAACCAAAAAGTTACCATTGACCTCTCTGAAACTCACCCTTTCCTTCTAATATTAGAGCTGTCTTCAGTAATAATGCCAGGGGCATTATTGCTTCTCTCTCTGCTTCTTCACAGTATCCAAAACTGTTTCTCCAAATAAAATGCTCATGTCTGAAATTTAGGTTTAGCATCTTGAATTACTAAGAAACAGTCAACACGAGGAAGAACATCTGACATTCTTTGGGATAAATGGACTGGGCAAAAAAAAATGATGGGGAGAAGGTAGGAGAAGGAAAGAGAAAAGGGAGGGAGCCTGAAAGGTGTCAGGATGTAACATTTTCAGATTATAGTTGCTTATATGCTACAAAGGCAAGGAGAAATCAGCCAATGCCATCGGTTCGTTGTATTTGCATATAAAGTCTGGTATTAGAATTCATTTTTAAAAAACATGTCACTTTTTGCTCCTAATTAATTGCATTGACACTGTTCGGGGCTGAGTTTGGTTCTCCTTTTCTCCCTCACCCTAAAAAATAAAAAAAGAAGCTGTTGTGGGTTAAGACTTTTAATCAGATGAAATATTAATCACAGGGTAGGAGCTGGAAAATTTAAATTATTGTTTAATGATCACTGATCAAATGTGTAATCGAGATAAAGAAAATTAGGATGGCAGGAGCATAATCTCCATTTAAATTTTACATTATTAGTCTTCTGCCTAACTAGGCACTTTTTCCTGAATCTCTGGATTCTGCCCCCCCCGCCCTTTTAACTATGCTTGCAGTTGCTATAGCGATGGTATAATTTTGTAATGGTCTGAAAATGACACTGGCATAGATACTGACAGATAGGAATTAATTTGCTAACAAGTAATTAGGTCGTGCAATGTTGACTGCCATGCAGAAGGTGCACTGTGACACATCGACTGTTTTTTCTGGGATGGCAGCAACATTAGCATTGGTCATTAGTGGGAGACATCTCGGCACAGTGTTGCATACCAGCTTCTATGCAGACCTATTTAGTTACCTGTGTGACAGGCTTGTTCAGGACACCAGAAACAGCTGTCCTAGCCTGTATAAGCCAAAATAATTAGGCCTGTCATCTTCTTGCTCTGATTTTCCCTTCAACCTGTTCCACAAAATGCAAATATTTTGCTTTCATTGTCACATTCACCTTGACATGGATATTGCTTTGGCGCATAACCGGATGAGATGACTTGGAATTTGCATTGTTCATTCTAATAAATTTGCTTTCTCCCCTCTACCGCATGGCAGGGCCCATCAGATAAAGTCTCCCAGAGTGTCATCAATCACCATCACTGACAGACGACTTTCGCCTTCATTTGTTACATACGAGAACATGCTTAATTATTTGTCCTGTAATTAGTTGAGAAAATGTCAGGAAATGTCAACTCTCTGTTCACTGTGGAAGGCCTCGGCTTGAAAGCCACAATGACTGAAGTGTCATTAAGGCTGCCTAACAAGACGAGGATCAGCTGGGGAAAAGTGAAAAGCTTCTAAAAAAGTAATCATGGTGAGTTAAGGCAAACCGCATATCAGCACCAATAATAAGATGTGAATCCTATTAGGAAACTGTTCTATTTTCCTCCCTCCATTTTACCACACACACACCCAACCCACCCAAGAAGGAAGAACAAACTCAGCATTGAAGGAGCAGAGCAGACTGGTATAATTTTTATCTCATATTCATTAGCATTTCTTAAGCCCATCATATAGACTTTATTATTCTAGGTAGTATTTAATATTTAGTCTTCAGATTTGAGGCACATTGTTTTTACATTATCCCAGCAGTCTAAACTGCCATGGATGTGTGTGAAGGTAAATATTCTTTCTATATTTCTCAAGCAGCGGAAAAAGATTAAGTGGGTGGGAAATTTTTTGTTGGAAACTTGAAACTGATAAGAACAATGGGCAGTAGGTTTGCTTCTTGAACATTTTTAAAAGACCCACAAATCATGTTGAGCAGAATTTATACTGACAAGAATGATACTGCTATAGAGATTTATTTATTTATTTTGCTACTATTTATATTGACTGACAGAGAGGCACTTCACTTAGGTGGTAAAATTTAAAGACAAATAATTCATAGAGTTGGCTTTTTTCCTACATATTAATAATAAACAATGCATTTGAGCCTAAGTTTGAGACATAACTATCTTTATATTTGCATTGATAGCGATCCTTGATTCTTGAGGTGTTTATTTATCAGTTGTAATAATACTGTTGAAAGTAGGAATGATTTATTTTTCATACATGTGGTCAGCTGCAAGATTTGTCTTTCAGTTTTATTCAGTTTTGCTCCACCCATCTTTTACATTGTCATCCAAAGAAATATTCATGAGATATTCCCCCCTAACTTAATTAGTTCCCTGATTTCATTTTTCCTTGCCAATAAACACTTTATTGTTCTGTCATTTTAGTAAGAATAATTAAGATAGCGTTCTGCCCTTTTACAATTTATTAGCTGTTACAGGTATGGTTAAGCTAATTATCAAATAGTTAAAATTTTATTCAGGATAGGATATTACAAGTGTACTGGATGGGCAAATTCCTTGCTACACTAATTCATTTAAATGTACCCAAGTACCTCCACTATGGGCGTAATATGGGAAGCATAGTAGATTATGGAAATGTAAAACCCAGATAATTATTAACATACTTTTCTGTGCATATAGTGCTGACATATTTACTTACAAATCAAGTAAATTAAGATTGGGGGGGAATAATTATTGAACTACCTCCTGTTCCTTTCTCTTTTTGTGTGATTAAAAACAGATAATACACAAGTAAAACAAACAGGCCCTGTTTAATCTGTTAGATTTTCTCAGTTCATATTATCATTATTCAAGAGAATCAAAATTACTCTGTCAAGTGGCTTTTTAGAATAACTCATTACTGGACTTTAGCCCTCTTCCCAAATTATTTTCTATCACAATTCAAAATAATGAGGCATTATTTCCTGGAGTGGGGGGTGGGTGGGCAAGGAATAGTCCCTCAAGGACTGACAGCTTATGAAGTAAATCTTTCATCCTCTAAGTAGTAAATCTTTAGTAAATCTTTCATCCTCTAAGAAAGATACTCTTTTTCTTTTTTTAAAAAAATATTTATGTTGCCTTAAAAATAATAACATAAAAAGAAAAGAAAAAAGTAACTCAGATATATACTTTCTCCAAAAAAAGAAACAACACATGAAAAGTGCTTTAAAAAGAGTGAAAGAAAAAAATGTAGCAGAAACGAAGTGTAAATACATCATTAAAACAATTACAATTCTATATATACTTATCTAATGTAAATATTATTCAAATACATATATATTTATTTTTAACAGATTTGTATAACTATCATTCATCTTTAACTTACTACATTTTGCATAAATGAGTCCATTGAGTTTCTTTATATACGTGCCATACAAAGTTTACATCTATATAGGCAATCCACTCATAGGTGGCAAGTGCGATCATCCATTGAATGAATGCGACCATACATTTATTTTTCCAATGCCTTAAGAAAGGTATTCTTGTGGGAAACATTTTTACAATACACAATAATCAATTGATTAAAAATGTTTAATTTTTGTAATGCAGCACTAATATGGCTAATATTATTCTATAGCTTATTAGATAAATCCTGAATCTTACAAAATTGAAAACAATGCTTTTTTCACTCTTATAGTGACTGCTGTTAATGCAGAGATCTGTTTTAGACTGTAGCTAGAAATAGATTTTTCTTATGTTTTGACCCCTTGTTACACTTTTCAATTCCAAAAAGAAAAAACATGTGTTTAACTACCCAAAAGCTTAAGAAAGGAATACAGTCCTTTCTTTCGGTCTGTATATGACTAGTTTCACTTAAAAAGGTGGGCACAATAACTACTGGGAAGAACTCTGGGCATCTCACTGCCCTCATCTTGAAGAGTTCCTTTTTATTTTAAGGGACTGCAAGTAGAGACTAAATTGATGGATTGTGCCCTAAATCTTTCTGATATGATGATCTGGTGTTGCTGCAGTGAGGAAAAGCAGTCCCTTGATTTTGAATCAATTCTTGTGACTCGGTTCAGAATTGCAATTCTGTAATAAACCTCTGGATATATTTATACATGCACAAATTATACAGAAAGGTGGACTGTTCTCACATGAAACATTTTCTGCTGTGTTCTGGTTTATTCACAGAAAACCATAAGGAGATTATATTTCAAGATTCCAAGGGACAGACCCAGCATCTACTATCTTCTTATCTTCTGTATTAACTAATGGAGAGAGGAGAGGAGAGAATGTGTGTGTGATAACACTCCCTGCAAGCAATGGTAAGATAGAGACCATGTCATTAAAGCATGGACCCATCCTCACGTTGCAAATTGGACCATAGATCTGTGTTAAGATTAGGAACAATGCGAGCTTTGTGTTGAGTTATAGGTGATCCATTCAAGATGAATCACAGTAAATATGCTAGAATAGCTTCACATGCCCTCTCTGGGATGCTGTGTGACACAATAGGAAACACAGCTGCTCGGTGGCAATAACAGGCTGTCTTCATTTAGCCAGTGCATGGAAATGGCTCATCCCAACCACCCTCCGTGTAACAGGGAAGAGAAGTGCTAAGATGCAATTCTCAAGTTGAAGGCAGAAATCTGATGCTGTTGCTATGAGCCTTGGACCTCTAAGGGTTAGAAATGGAGCCCGTGCTTTTTTGTCATGCAAACACAATCTTTTAAGCAGAAACTGGATTTAAAACTCTTTCTGCTCTAGTAGTGCTATTACTACAAGAGCTAAAATAAAGATTTATAGACTTTCCAAATTTGCCCAAATTTTCACAGTTCAGATTTTGATTTTTTTTAAAAAAGGATTGCAAAAATTGAATGGGGATATTTTAAATATCATTATTAGGAGGGGCATTCCTTGATTGCTTTGGCAAGTCATCACATACATAGGCAACTCAAGCTGTCAACTACCAATTACCAGGAAATACTAAATCCTATTATATGTCAGCTATCAAATAAGTCACATTCAAAATAGAAATACTGTTGAATGTCAAATACTGAAGTCAGATATCATAGCATTCCATGATTATAACCTTGCACAGAAAAAACAGGCTGGTGAAATGTTCAAGAAATGTAATTTTGAAGCTTTAAATATTTTTATGGTTTACGGTGTTTTTTTCTATAGAGGGGAATTTATTATGATCTGCGAAATGCCTTATTTTAGTTTGTAGCCAATCCTCATTATCTGTTTGGAATAGCACAACTTTTTAAAATGTTAATTGTAAATATATAAGCAGTCTATTAGAATCCTTTGCTAGTTTTCTAGCAAAGCTATCTTTTGTAGAAACAAGATGCAGTTTTGATTGCAGCGGTGCATGCACTGAAATAGCCAATATTCTTTGTGTCTAAATTAGACTTAAAATAACAACAATAACAACTTAGGCAGCTTCCTGCCTTATATATTTATTTACAATGGGCTTATTTTAGAAACCGATTAATGTGGTGGAAAGCGCTTGTGTTCACTCTTTTTGGAATTAGCATATTTAAGCACTCATAATAAATTGGGAATTCTCACAGGTTGATAAGATGGTTTTTAACTCCATTATGGGCAAATAACAATGGACTAAGCTCGAAACAATATATTTAAGGCGAAGAGAGAGAGAAAAAACAAAGATGTTAGGTCAGACAATATCGCAAATAACATTTGGAAAAGCCTGCCAATTGTTTGGATAACTGTACAATGCCAAAGCCTCTTATAACATTGTTAAGTCTTTATTCAGTAATACATTATCATGCATATTTCATAGCAGGGATTACTAAGACAGAATTGTGTGTCATTTTTGTTGTATGTCTTTATAATTACACCTTGAAGCCACAACTAGATTTTTTTTTTACTACATATTCATGAAAAGCGGACTTGTAATTTGATAAAGGGTAGCTTGTGTTCTCGACTCCATTCAAACAGCATCATGAAGCAGAATTAAAGTAGGCATCTGTGTTCTCCCGGCATTAATCTCTTCAAGCACATTCCAGCTGCTATGATGTGCAGGCGGGAGATAAGTCCTAAACGGACTAAAACTAAGCAAGCCAGACAACTCTATTATTGGCTTCATAATTGCTTAATTAAACTTTTGTCACTAATCATTATGAGGGCAATAGAGCTGTTATACTGGCTTCTGTTAAGCAAAAATCAATAAACTGTAGGAGTTAATTTCGCCGTATTTTTTGTCCTGCAAATGGAATTCATTGCTGCCGGTTAGTGATCTGTGGTGCTGGCGCGCGACTGATAGGAGCAGCCATCACCATCTGAATTGAGGGTATTCAGTAGCACATGAATATGAACAAATGGCAAGCATAAATCTTTTGCATGAAGTACACCTTCTATCCCTTTATTATGGAACAATTGACCCATCTAAAATGAATTCTAATGCCAGGAAAGCGTTTAGATTTAAATTACACCATGGTCTTCTGGACCTGAAAGATGACGGCATAAAAAAGATTAATATGCTAATTATTTTTCTCCTTATTTTTCCCCCTTCGACATCTATGGTGGGGTATTGTGAAGCGTGTAAATAAGATGACTGTTTTGTCAAGAAATGGCTCTGAGGCACACTATATTCCATTGCAATTTAATTTGTTTATTCAAACCTTCACTCCAGATTTTAACTGGTTTTGCAATAACACTTTATTTTTTCACATAATGTTTTTTTTCCCTCTTCATAGAGAATACCTTGAAAAAAGAAAAGCGTGTTTTGTTTAGTGAAATAGAGTTAATGGTATTATGAATGATGGTACTTTCAAATAAGGTATGCATTTATAAATTCTTGTCAAACTCCTTTTCTCCTTTCAAGGTTTGTTCAGCTTGGTTTAGAAGGCATTAAATCTCCACACAGCCACCCTTAACCCCACACTCTTCTACAGACCCCTCACTGCCACAAACTATATTAGCATAAGCTGCAAAAAATGCTTTGTTTTCTCAAAATATTTTTCTTTCAAGTTGTGCTGATAGTCACTTCTGCTTTTCTTCTAACTGCTATAGTTCAGTCTTCAAGTCATTGGATATTTCATCATTAAACAGAACATACACCACCAGTGGGCTTCAGAAAGGGCTATTGTGGAAAAAATGCGGGAGGAGGGGATGCAAACTAAATAGCAGGAATTTATTTATCAGTAGATCATATTTCCTAAATCACAAAACCCAGTTCTTGCTATCTAATAATGGTATTGATCTGGGAAGCTTCCATGATTGAAGTTAAATAATATTTCAGCCTTCAAAATGAAGTCTTGTGGTTGAATCCAATTGATCCAGCAAATGCTTTTGCTAATAGAAATGAATGGGAGGCTTTTAAAAAAAAATTGTCTTCTCACTAGGCAACTAGATTTTTTCCTCTTCTCTCAAACTAGGAGCTTGGATACATGCAAGACTCTGTAGGGCAGTGCTTCTCAATTATTTTCTGTTATGCCCCCCCCCCCAGGAAGAAGTAAACATTTCGCGCGCCCCCAACTCTCCGATCTGGGCCCCAATGGAATTTTAGTGTTAATATTTATTATTTTACTTATTATAAGCTGCAAGCAAACTATTGGCTGGGGAAAGCTGCTCTACCCACTTGCCTGGGAGTAAGTCACACTGAACTCAGTGGAGCCTGTTTTCGGTTAGGCAGGCATAGGCTACCATGGTTAGGGCCCTCTTTTGACATGGGCCAGGCCATCTTAATCAAGCCGATGTTTTGGGGTCACTGGCCTGGCCCATAAGCGCCGCCTCTGCCGGGCACTCACAGCGAATGGTGTGGAAGGAGCTTTAGGGTGCCATTCGAAGCTTTTGCCCAGCTGCAGAGGATGCTCCTCCTTGTCCAGCAGCAGGTTCACCACGCCATTCATGGCTACTATGGCGCCAAGAACAACAAGAACCCACACAGCCGCCCTGCCCCACCTGGCCACCTTCTCTTCCGGGCTCGGAGCAGTGTGCAACTGGGAAAATACTCTCCGTCCAGGGGAATCGATCGAGAGGGACCACACATGTTCCCTGGGGTCACACGCGACCCCCTGGCATCGCCCCGCACCCACCCAGGGGGGCACGCCCCACTATTTGAGAAACACTGCTGTAGAGCAAAGCAGCAAAAATGTCTTCCATTTCTCTTCTGTACCTGGACATTGAGACTAGGGCAATTGAAATATCTATCTTTCATGAATATAAATTCAGGACAAAAGGAGATGTAGCATGCTAGATATTGCCTCTGGCTTTAATAGCAATAGCACTTAGACTTATATTCTGCTTCATATTGCTTTACAGACCTCTCTAACTGGTTTACAGAGTCAGCATACTGCCCCCACAATCTGGGTCCTCATTTTACCAACTTCGGAAAGATGGAAGGCTGAGTCAACCTTGAGCTGGTCAGGATCGAACTCAGCAGAATTAGTCTGCAATACTGCATTCTAACCACTGCACCACCACGGCTCTTAATAAAGCATATCTTTCTATTTCAACATATTTCCACATACTATCTGTGAGTTCTGCTGCCTCAAAAGATTGTTCCATGGATGGAAAGATCTCCTACATGCATGGAAAAGCACCATCAAACACAATACTCAATTTCCTTTATTACCATTATATGAAACTTGGTCCAACAAGTACAGAAGAGCCAGATATGCCCTTCTCCATCCCAGATCTATTCTATCTATAGTGTTACTATCAACTTATAATCATACTTATCCTATATTAATTATGCATGAACATAAATTAAAATAATTTTTTTTAAAAAAACGAAAAAACCCAGGTTGCATTTCTAAAGAACTTAGAACTCCTTGTAGGTCAGAAAGTTGGTTTTGCCCTTAAGTATAAAAAGATTAATTCTACCTCATAGATAATTTAATTTTTCTACTACATGCCTTACATTGTGTAAAGAAAACACAGGAAATCAGCATGCCTGAAATGCAGATGAAGATGAACCCACAGAAAGCTTGGGCAGGGGGTTAGACTAGATGACCTACAAGGTACCTTCCAACTCTGTTAATCTGTTAAAGCAACCCAGAAACTAGTTACTACCAAGTTGCTAAGTGTAAGTATCAAGTATGAGAATGTTGAGAGAGCAGGAAATGTTGCACTATTGTCCGCCTCACTATTCCCCTTCTCATTTGCAAAATAATTTGTAGAAGGACAAGAAATTCAGGGAAATAGTAAGATATCTATTTTTCTGTAATTCATAAAAAAAAAGAACTTGAATAGCTTAATTTCAGTACCACCAGTTGTTCTTCCTGTTAACCATCATTCTTTTGACTCTTGGTTACAGACTCTACATAAGCATATTATCTAGCACTATGACATTGATCTCACTCTCAAGTCACACAGCAAATTCTCTGTCCTATCATCCTCTGTCCTATCATTATTTTCTCTCATTATCCAATTTCTTCTTTAACTGCTTTTATGATGGTTCTTTGGAGATATTATGCTTTTTGTGTACTGTTGGATTAAATGTGTTGTTAACTTGCAGTTTGCAAACTTCCTGGTAGGATTGGTTTCTATCATATGAGACCCAGCATCTTTGTGATTATTTGAGAAACTGTATCTCTTTGAATTCCACAGAGCAGGTTGCTGGGTTGGGTTGGGTGGGATGGTGGTTGGTGGGAGAAAGAAAATTAGTGACATCCTTTATTCAACCCATTGAGGTCAACAAAAAATTATTCAATAAAAGTTGGAAATTCTCATGGAAGGGAAAAGAAATGGTGGAAGGAAATATGGATAGAAGAGTTGATATTTTTACTGCGTTTCAAGTACAGAGGAAGACAATTTTCAATGTGTACAATAATTTCTGATTTTTATTTATTTATTTATTTATTTGGTTTAGTTTATATGCCGCCCAACTCATCATGGACTCTGGGCGGCTCACAACCAAAAACCAACAAAAACACAATTAAATGTTTGTTGCTGAACAGAACTGTAAGATCACTGACAGATATCAAACTTAAAGAAACAAACATGATAGCAGCCTGCAACTGCTATATTTACCATTTTTCCTTTGATATGAGCCTTATGTCTATCCATAAAACATTTATTTCTCATATGCCTATTGAAACTATGATGTTTTATAAAGAAAAACAGGAGAGTTCCAGCACATACCTTGCCTAATTTTACCTGGGGGGAAAAAAAAAGGAAAATAGACTACTTTCTTACTTTTTTCTGCCAGAGAAGAGCTCAAAACTGAACTAGATTGTGATTGTTTAACTGTTGGTACCATAGCAGTGCTTAAAGAATTACATGATGCATTTTGGTCTTCAACAAAATCAACTATGGCATTATTCTCCCTCTTACCTTCCTCTACCCTCCATGAAGCTTCCCAGCTTTCTGGGTCCAAATGAAGCACCATTAGATTCTGATATCACCTGACAACTCCTAAGAGCCAAAAGTGGCTTTTCCATCTGCAAGCGATGGTGTTCAAACTGAGTGAATGGAAGCTTAGCAGCTCTCACATTTAACCAGTTGCCTGTTACAACAAAGCTAAGAATAGGCAGGCTCCTGGTGTCAAAAACTCAACTGCTTTTCCCCAGTGCTTATTACCAAGGCACTAAGTCTGAAAAAAGTGCAGGTTAAGAAACTTCAATGTTAACACATACAAAATAACATTTGTTAAAATTACTTAGCTTTAAAAAGACATTCGGGAGTCTGATTTCAACCCAAACAACTGTGTTGTTTGTTTACATAAAATGACCCAAGCTTTGCTTAGTTTAGATATTGTTAGAGTGTAGGCCAATAAAAAGGTATCAGCTATGAGATTTTTATTTATTTTTTATAAAATCTTGCCTATTTCAGGAGTGTTTTGGTTGCAAGGAATCTTTTCTATCTTATAGGTCCATTTCATTCATCAAAATACAAAATTTAAAATGCGGAGCTGTCTACAAGATTGTCTGAGTTGGACAGAGGTTCAAAAACATCTTCAGTCATGAGCATCATCCATGAGCAATTAGCCACTCTCTTTTCAACTCAAACTGTATTCAACTTTCTATTTTTCAGATTTGTTCCCACAAAGTCACAACAAAATTAGGCAAGAAAGATAAGAATAAAAATGCAATAGAAAGCTGTTTATGCCACCATTCACTAACTATATCATAAATAACACCGATGGATTGGGTTAACACTGAATAGCTTTTTCAAATTTATATTAGCTGGGTACCAGGTTGGACAAGGGCGATAAAGAGAAACACAGCTATATAAAACTTCCCACTGAAGAATATTATTAAATATCCTGATTTTTTTTTTCATCTCAGAAATCCTCAAATGGTTCTTCTGGGCTTGGACCCACCATCTTCATATGGAACTTTCCAGAAGTAAAAGCGAAGTGGCTGATTGTGCCCACATGGGCAGAGCCAGCCCAGAGCAGCTGAGCTAGCCCGGAAAAAAAAAGAGAGAGATCTGATTTAATGAGTCAAAGAGGGGTGCTTTGTACGTGTTCCCACACATTGTGAAGCACCTCTTTCAAAAGATTTACACAGCAGCATTATTATGTGTGGTGTTTTTTCTTCCTGAGGAAGATGACCTATGTGTGTTCTTGAAAAAGGGATGAACCCTTATGAGAAGGGCTGAAATAAAAGCTTTGTGGCTGAGAAGCTTACACAGAAGGGGCCTATCCCTAATTCAGTTTGAGGATGAAGAAGCTTTTGAAATGCAACATTGTGCTGGTGACTTTCCAGGCTTAGAGAGACTTGGGGAAGCCTGCGGCTCTTTGCATAGCAGGTTCATAGTCAAATTATATTTGCCATATGCTCGTAGCAGGTTCTGAATTTATGCTAGCTAGCATGGGTCCCCACTGCCCTCCCTTCCCTTCTTCTTAGCAATTCAGCCTCCTTCCAATGCAATAAAGCAAACTGCATAACTGTAAATAACAGTAAACAATGCTGCTTGAGACCAGAAGAACAGCTGCAAGAAGAAAGGAATGGATGTTTGAGGTAAGAAGATGTGACATATGATATCACACCAAAATATTCATTATTATGAATGACCATTTCTGGCCAGTTCATTTCAGATTTTTCATCAATAGCCTCAGTACAGGCAGACTCTTATCACCTGCCCTCTGAGGCCGAAGACGGGGCTAGTTTCAGAGAATTGGTGATTTGATGCAGGAGCAGTCTCTTTTGTACACACATTTGCTCAGATATAATTATTTGTTTTATTCCTATCTGTCAAATCAGCTCTGAATTAATTGGGTAATAGGAATCTAATAATAATAATAATATAGCAAGCATAAAAACTTTATAAATGCTCAGAAGGACTCCTGCATAATGATGTTGCCATTCTGACAATAGGCTAACAAAGTATGTATGCAAGTGTATGTTTCTTTGTGTGTGTGTGTGTAGTGTGTGTGTGTGTGCGTGTGTGTGTGTGTAGAAGTATTCATTTGAAACAGAGAATACCACAAGCCCCCTATTGGGGTCATGTGGACATGTAATGACTGTATACAATTCTCATACATTACTATAAAAAATAGTCACTCCCTAACTTACACTAATTGAATTCAATTCAGACATGATCTGAAAGCAACTTTTCATTCAGTCATCTACTTCCTGTTGGCTTTGTTTCTGCTCAATCTTACAATTTAAATTTAGTTTCTCATAGAGATGAAAACCTTCTTCAGATCAAGCTCAATTCCAGATGAGTTTATGGACACATATAGACAGTTTCCTCAAAACAAGAAGAAAGTAAGAACCTAACATTTTTATCATCAAATACGTGTGTACTGCTATATTAATCAGAGCTGTGCAAATTTTCAAAGTGTTGTGAAGAGAAACTGCACTATCTCCCACTTTTAAAAGTGAACAGTTACATTGCTTTATTTCTTCTCTCTTCTGAGGCCTCCTCAGAGGAGGCAGAAATTCTACTGATGTTGCGGTATATGAATAGATGCTACAGACCTTATCTTTATTATGAAATGTTCTAGGCTCGTTGCTAATTCTGTAAGCTCCTATCAGCAAAATGGGCATAATAGTCCTAGCTTACCTTATCAGGTGATATAAAACTAGCCAAAAGGCATCCTTAAACATATTTATGCTTTCAAGTCAATATTGAATCCCTGCAATCCCTTTCTTGGAAAGATTTTTTCAGAAGTGGTTTGCCATTACCTTCTTACTAGGGCTGAGAGTGATTGACTGGCCCAAGTTCACCCAGCATAAGGTGGGACTAGAGATCCCAGTCTCCCAATTTCTACGGTGGTGCCGTAATCATTCAATCGAACTGTCTCTAATACTACATTTTCAGATGCTTTCCTTAATGACAATGCTAAATATTTGAGATTACTCATCAGAGCCTGATATCAGATTTTCAAACTTTATGACAAGAAATACAGGCTGTTTTTTTCCTCCTACCAACAGTTTGGTGTGTGTGTGTGTGTGTGTGTGTGTGTGTGTGTGTGTGTGTGTGTGTGTGTGTGTGTGTGTGTTTGCTACTGGTTCTCACCGGTTCAGCGAACTGGTAGCAGCGGCAGGAGGAAGCTCCGCCCACCCACCCGGACATAATCAAAAACGCTCTATGCATGCGCAGAAGCATTGCACATGTGCAAAGTGTGCACACTCATGCACTCCCTTTCCGAAATCGGTAGCAAAGGTAAGTGGAAACCACTACATATATATATATACACAGTTTCTTTTAAATCTACATGGATATTTCTGATGACGAAGAGATTGCAAACCTAAATATATTTAAGCTATGTATTGACTGTGCTGTATATTGTGCTATATAATGGACTGTCAATCATCAGACTAGAGCTGGAAGGGACCTTGGAGGTCTTCTAATCCAACCCCCTGCTCAAGCAAGAGACCCTATACTATTTCAGACAGGTGGCTGTCCAGTCTTTTCTTAAAAACCTCCATGATGAAGCCCCTACAACTTCTGAAGGCTAGCTGTTCCACTGGTTAATTGTCCTCACTATTTTAAAGTTTCTCCTTAATTCCAGGTAGCTTCTCTCCTTGATTAGTTTCCATCCATTGTTTCTTGTCTTGCCTTCTGATGCTTTGGAAAATAAGTTGACCCCATCTTTTTTGTGACAGCCTCTCAAATATTGGAATACTGCTATCATGTCACCCCTAGTCCTTCTTTTCTCTAGACTGGCCGTACCCAATTCCTGCAACTATTCTTCATGTTTTTGTCTTCAGGCTCTTCATCATCTTAGTTGCTCCTCTTTGCACTTTTTTCAAAGTCCCAACATATTTCTTGTAATGTGGTGACCAAAGCTGGTTGCAGTATTCCAGGTGTGGTTTTACTAAGGATTTATAAAGCGATACGAATACATCATGTGATTTTGATTCTATGCCTCTGTTTATACAACCAAGGATTTTATTAGCTTTTTTGCCTGCTGCTGCTGCACCTTGCTGGCTGATGTTTAAGTGATTATCATTAGGACTCCAAGGTCCCTTCCACAGTTACTGTTTTTGAGCCTAATCTGTACTTGTGCCTTGCTTTTCTCCACATTAAATGTCATGTTGTTGGATAGAGTCCAACAAGTACCTTACCAAATGTATAGGCTATGAGATAAAACATTAGTCTCCTTTGATTTGAAAATAAGGTTTTAACAACCAAAATATTGCTTTGGGTATACTGGACACTTCTGAGAATAATAGACACAGGTTGATTCCATTGCTTTGTTGCTGATGCAGTTCAAGGTTTGGAACATAAACTCATATAATCTGGGCTTGTCCTACTTACTTTGAATTGAAATATAAAGGAATATTGATATGACTATAGAAAGTTCATTGTGTCCTGAGAATGTGTATGTATGTCTCAGCTATAAAATTTACACTATAAACCTGCAGCTGATTTGGACTACAAACATTTTATAAATGTTAAAACAGTTACACGTTAGTGAAATCTTTTCCCCCTTGTCTGTAGTTAAACATAGTGAAGTATTTATTTATTTTTTAAAATAGCTAGATGCATATAAAAATACATATAACCAATTTTTCAGTGCTCATACTGGAGAAGGGTCTATAGTCTTTTAAAGCACATTCATATTTCAGCCAATATATTGTGGACACATACACTACATTACCTACTTAATGAAGTTAGCTCAGCAAATTTTTATAATTTATTGACTATAGATAAAACATTACTCATTCATTCTGAGCTGAACAATATTTATTGGCACATTAATTTTCAGGAAATTTTAAGATAATTGACAGTTGGATAATGCCCAACCCTTGGGCCCCAAATACACCTGTCCCCTGGCTGTATTATCGAATGTCAATTGTGATACTTTTATCAACTGTTATGTATTTTAATATTTTTATTTATGGTGGTTATTTTTTATTTTTATTTAATATTCTTTGCTTCCCAGAGTAACACAATGATTTAATAAACAATTATCCATCTGTCATGAAGAAGGGAAGAAGGGAAGTGCATACATATTTTAAAGTGGAGATTCTGGAGTTTATATCAAATAGGTTCTAAACTGATTCTAGAATATAATGTTTTATAACATTCTAACTGTACTAACTCAGGAAGATAGTTTCTCTAAGTATGGTTCCCTAGGTTGTCTTGTTATTTGACTTGTACAGTGAATAAGCATTGTACAAATCTGCTTAATTTTGTTTTACTAATCTGTTTAGGAGAGTCTCGTATTATTAAGGTAAAACTATAAATAATTTTGGAGCTGCACCTGTAACTTTGGTTTCTGAGTTATTTCAAATGTCATAATGCTAACATAACAAAGGTTTGAACTCGTTACCTCTGAATGCATTTTCTCAGCCATTTGATAATAAGAATATAAGGAATTAAAAAGATCAACCACTGCCAATGGCAAGCAGTATGATGCCTTTGGATCTGGTACTGTTATTACAAATCTAGACTTCTGCCCTTAATTAGCGGTAGATTAACCCTTTCCTTCTAGTGAAATTTAGGAGGTGGAAACTTTAGATTGGTGTTGAACTCTGTAGTAGAGAAAACATCTTTCAAATCTATTTAAACACAGTAGTTCCCTGTGATAGTCTTGGATTTTGGAACAAGAAGACAGCATTGTTCAATCATATTCCCTCTTTTTTTCTTTTAGGAAAAAAAACTAATTTTCTTGATTTTGATTCTAGGCCCAACTTTCAATAGACAAATAGATAGACAGATAGACAAATGATCTCAAGTATTTTGTTGTTTGTTGAAAACAACTAGAACTGGGAGGAAGATCAGTCAAAATACAAGTAATTGTCATTTAATGACTGCTTTGATTAGCAACCCCTTACAATTACAATGGTGATGAAAAAGCAACTTTGCAACCAATCCTCACACTTACAACTTGTAAAGCAAAGAAAACCTGAACTAGGACCATAAACACAGTCATGGTTTTATTTAGTGACCATGTTGCTTAATAACTGAATTGCCAGTTCCAACCATGGTTGCTAAATGAGGATTACCTGTAAATAAATTAATCTTTGTTGGGGGTATGACAGAATATACTTTATGAACTGGTGAAAGCCTTTCTTATCTACCCATAGTCAAAACTATGCTTTTAAATTAAAAATAAACCCAAAATTACCTTTGAGAACTGGAATTATTGTAAAGCAAGTAAGAACTGCCCAACATTATCAGAGGAACAATTACAAGATGATGCTTTACAAGGGGATTATTATTATTATGGTTTGTCACACAGTCAGCCAGATGTTCTGATTGGATTTTGCATTTTAATTCACTTTTTGAGTCCTTACCAAGAACCTGGAATAGGCAGATGTTGATATTTGATAGTGTTAAAGGTATCATCACAGGATGTAAACTGTTCTGAGCAAAACTGCCCTTTGCAATTGGCTGATGGTGATTTTATCAGTGCCGATGCTGTTCAAGTGGTGCTCCAGTTATTTTGTTGTTATTTATACAACAATGTAAAATCACAGCTGCAGTTAACTAGCATTGACCTTCATAGGCAGCATTCTATGAACCTAGGATGTCATAATGAATCAGTGTAGTTAGCATATGTGTTAATCCAAATGGTGTGGCTTTTTGTAACTGAGAAATGGAAACTTTGTCAATGCACAGAATTTTTAAGTATGGTACCTATTGCGCTGATAACCACTGGGATTATCACATGTGGTTTATGCCATAATCTTTCAACTTCAGTTTTTAGATCTTGATACTTTGTGATCTTCTTGAGTTCTTTGTCTTCTATTCTACTTTCCCCTGGTAGTGCCACATCAATTATTTACACTTTCTTCTTTTCAACCACAGTTAAATGTGGTGTGTTATATGCCAATGCTTTATCTGTTTGTATTAAAAAATCCCACAATCTTTTAACCTGCTTATTTTTGACTACTTTTTCAACTATATATTCCATCATTTTTTCATTACTGGCCCAGGATAATTTTTATAGATGTTCCAGTGAATCATTTTGGCAATTGCATTATGTTGTTGTTTATAATCCGATTGTGCGATCATCCTGTATATGATCTACTATTCTCATGTTTTGTTTCCTGTACATTCAGTAATTTCCAATTTTACCTTGTGTCAATGCTTGTTCTTGGCTGTCTTTTACATCATCAGCCAATGCTTGCATTTCTTCCTCAACACTTCATTCAACTTATAGTAAACTGCTGCCTCCATTTCTACAAGGAAAGTATAAACTATCAAAATTACTACGGGGATTTAAGCATTATGAATTGTCATCAGTCATCTTATTTTTTGGCCCAAACTGTCTAGGTCCGTGATGGCAAACCTATGGCACACATGCCACAGGTGGCACGTGGAGCCATATCTGAGGGCATGCAAGGTCTTGCTCTATGTCAGCTCCAGCACGCATATGCATGCTGGCCAGCTGATTTTCGGCCTTCCGGAGGGTGGGGGGAGGCTGCTTTCGCCCTCCCCAGGTTTCAGGAAAGCATCCGGAGCCTGTGGATGGCGAAAAACGGGCCCAACGGGCCTACCGGAAGTTCAGAAATGAACTTCCGGCAGGCACGTTGGGCCATTTTTTGCACTCCCCAGGCTGCAGGAAAGCCTCCTGAAGCCTGGGGAAGGCGAAAAATGGCCCAACGGGCCTACTGGAAGTTTGGAGGCTACAGTGAGGCCTGCGCACATGCGTGGGGGGGGGGTTGTGCATGCATGCACGGGGGGAGGGCATTACATTATGGGTGTGGGCACATGCATGTGTGCTATCACGCGTTTGCACGCCCTTTTGGCACCTGAGCAAAAAAAGGTTCGCCATCACTGGTCTAGGTTGTGTCCAGTTAATAATTCCAGCAGTGTCCAGTATCACAAGTAAGACCTAGGTGTTGATGGTGTTTCCATTCTTCAATTTTATCTTTAGCAGTCTTCTCACTCTTTGGATGTATTCTTTACTAACCATGTTTTAACTTGTCCATGCTTTGATGTTATCCAACTGTAAAATGCTCAGGTACTTGTAGGGTCTATCCTGATGGCTATTGAATTTTTTTCCCATTTGGGACTTCAATTCTAGTACTGTTTGTAATTTTACCCAGATTTATTGCACATTTCTCAAAGCCAAGTTACATCTGTGATTTAAAAAAAACCAGTCGTACGGTATTTGTTAATGACTGGATTTTGATTTCTGATTTTGCATAAACCTTCAGATCATTCCATATAAAGCAAATGTGAAATTTTATTAGCATTTTTTGCTGTTTGATAGCCAAGATTTATTTTCTTCAAAATCACTGAAAATTGGATCATAGCAATGGCAGGGATAAGGGCGTTTAATGAGTCGCCCTGGAAGATTAGTATTATTATTAATAATTATAATTATTATAATTATTATTATATTTTCCTGATTGACTGGGAGTCACAGTTTTGAATATTAAGTTATCTGGTTTCCAATCCAGCAGCATCAGAGAGATAGCTTTGCTCCATCCTTAGCTGAGGAAGCTCACAGCAAGGGCTGGATGACAGGCCCTTCTCAGCTGCTCTTCGTCCCCAGTAATTAGCCTGCGATGGCAGCTACCTCTTGTGGCTTTGCCTGAGAGAGACATTTGACACAGCCGACATCAGAGGGATTTTTCAGGAGGCTCTTGTGGAGACCGAATGGCTCTTAATTAACCACTTAGGTATCCTCCTTCACTCTCCCGCCTGGCACTTTCCAAATGGTAGGGGGTTGCACTGCGGATCTAAACACCGGGGAAGCACACTATCAAAAGATCTTGTAAATGAAGGCTTGTGTAAATTATTTTTAATGATTCCCTCCTGGCACATCATTATGTTTGTAGTTACACACAGCCACTTCAGAGATGGCTCATCTTCCGTGAGGTCAGCTGCAGGACCACCATAACTAGCTCCAGTCAGTAAATGGCTTATTAATTAGCCCCGTGATTGTACATTGCTAAGAGCTCTGATGTATGGAGTTGGAATTGTAATTGTGTAGGATCGAAATAATAAGCCATCTCAGGGCTCCTTATGCAAATTGCCACATTATGAAATCATTACCTATCTAAACACTGAGTTTTAATAAGAATTACAATGATGAATTTTATGATAATTGACACTCATAATTTAATCTTGTGGATTTTTTTTATTGTTTTGATGGTTAAAAGTGTGTTTCTAATTAAATGTTACTTAAAATGCAAAAGGGCGATTTAACAATTCTATTCAGTTCCTGTAGTTCAGATCAGGGTTTTTTTTTTTCTCTCTCTCTCTTTGGTCAGTGAGAACAGGCTGTTTTCATAATAGGTACGCAACATTATGTGTTGGGAAAATGTTTTATGTATTCTTTAAAAATATGGTTTTGATATTGTCAACTCTGAGAAAGACGAAAGCATATGTGCCACTGAGTATAATTTTCATCATCATCATCAAAATCAGCAGCAGCAGCAGCAACAACATATTATTTAAAAAAATGAAGTTCTAAAATCACCAGCAATCATTCTTATAGAATAGGTTTGTGAGGGCTGAGTAGGAATTGCATAGAACTTAAAAAGATGTTTTCTGTGTCTCCAACCCCTAATACTCTCCTGGTAAAAACTAGTCCACTGCCAGTGATAGTCCACTTTAAACTATGAAACATTTTTAAAGTATTAATCACACTGCATAAATTAAGCAGAAAGAAGTGAAATAAAAACACCATTTCCTTGTTTCCACACAAAAATGAATGTATGAACATGGTAATTGTAACATTTATGTTCCAGACATTTGCTGTAATTGGAGCCAATAGTTCTGTATGACCGTGAAGTAATTTGACAGCCAGAGGAGGATCAGGAGTCCCAGGTTTAAATGAGTGGCTTGATGTCTACCACATTTCTTCAATCCCAAAGTGCATATGGGCAAAATATTTCCCAGATCAAAGCCACAATGTACAATATAATTTTATAGCATAATATACCATCTTTGGGGCTAATCTTCAAGGATTGCATGATCTGCAGTACTGCTGATCACCTTGGCCTGCTATAAATTCAGCCAATGGCCAGTTGGCAAGGAGAAACCCAAGTAGATGCTTCTTCTTCTTCTTCTTCTTCTTCTTCTTCTTCTTCTTCTTCTTCTTCTTCTTCTTCTTCTTCTTCTTCTTCTTCTTCTTCTTCTTCTTCTTCTTCTTCTTCTTCTTCTTCTTCTTCTCCTCCTCCTCCTCCTCCTCCTCCTCCTCCTCCTCCTCCTCCTCCTCCTCCTCCTCCTCCTCCTCCTCCTAAGCCTGGCACAAAAATAGGAAATACCTGGCCAATTAGCAGTTAGGCAAATGCCTCTTTCCTGTACTCCATGTGCACAGAGGTTTTTCATATGTTTAGATGGACAGCTGACATATGAGCTTATACAAAGAAGGTCACAAAGAGTGAGAGATGCAAATTCTTTCTTTCCCTGGGGTTGTGGATTTTCTTTGGAAAGCCATTACTATATTCAATTTGGGATCAGATGGGATCATTCCGAGCCATTTGGGCAAATTAATTCTTAGCAATTTTCCCGTGCTCTGTTATTACAACCTGTGTGGATTCATGCAGGATTATAGTTTTTCAATTGCAAACATAGCAGTTTTTCTTGGAAATAAAATCTGTAAAAATATTTTTGGTGAGCGTCTAGCAGATTCATTTTTTAAGGCCAATTCAATTATAATAGATTTTTTTAAAGAGTCATTGAGTATTGGCTGGTATACAAGTTTAATAAATTATTATTATAATTCTATACCATTAACATCTCTTTTAGCCAGATTACAACAGTGGCATGTATATGTTTTGTTTTCCTTTCATTTTACTTCCCAGCATCAGCATCTTTTGTACTAATTCTACTTGGAATAAAAAATGAACAATTGGAGCAAGTTTACAAAATAGAGGTAGAGGTAGAGATAGAGGTAGAGGTAGCGGGAGTGAGGGAGTGAGGGAGTGGGTGAATAAGTGAGGAAGAGAGAGAGAGAGGGAGAGGGAGGGAGGGAGGGAGGGAGGGAGGGAGGGGGAGAGAGAGAGGGAGGGAGAGATATGTTTGTGTGTGTGTGTGTATGTATATGTATATATTCACACACAGACACACTCACACAGAGACACACAGAAACGCTTTCTCGATAAGAAATTGCAACCACAGAACTCACCACAAGGTGCAGCAGTTTTTAAATAAAATGCCTATTCCACTGAAAATAATTCAGTATGATTGATTGATTTATAATTTATTTATATTTATAATAAACAGGCAGCCTTTATTTTTACTTCATTTGAATATGTATATTTGTCTAAAATCCAGCTAGTGAAATATATAAAATAGATTTAGCATGAAGGAATGTTTGGCAAGATGCCTCAGGTATATCAATTTGCCTTCACTCTTTTTGTTAATTCCTGGCTAAATCCTTGCAAATGGATTTGTTTCTATTGGAAGAAGTTGGGGGAAAGTGCCAAAAAATAAAGCAGTGTGTTAATTTTTTGCAATTATTTTTAAGCGCATCACCATTTATCTTTAATTATTTTCACATGATTAAAGAGAAATTATCTGATAGGCTTACTAATGCTTATAAATATCACATTAACTTGGCAATCACAGAAATATATAATGACAATACATTGAGTTTTCATCATGGTTTTCACTTACCATATGAAAATCTGATTTTCAGTTTTTTGGGGTAGACCAGTGGTTCCCAACCTGTGGTACGTGTACCACTAGTGGTACGCGAGGGCCTTCCAGGTGGTACGCGAACACTTTCGGGGTCATGAACGATTTTTAGTTAGTTATTTTTTACTTCACAAAAATGAGATGTTGTACTCACCTGAGACGTCCATTCTCATAGGGTGGAGCTAGCCGCCAAGATTGGGTATTGGCACAGCCTTCTAGCCAATTATGACTGAGTCTGGAAAAAGTATAAAAGGTGGCTCTAGGCCTAGATTCCCCCTCTTTTGACGAGGGAAAAGAATGCAGACTCAAGTGCCATCAATCCAAAAAGTTTATTAACTGTGTAATCAAAGAAATCTATACATGAGCAACCGTGTGGAATTCCTAAATGCCTAAATACCTAACCTAACTACCTAAAGACAGAAGATAACTATGTACATTAAGATACCTAAATACCTAATGAAGCAAGGAGCAAGAAATACCTGTTCAGCCAGAAACACGGTTAGAAGGGAGGGACTTGGCAGCTAACTCCACCCTACGAGAATGGATGTCTCAGGTGAGTACAACGTCTCATTCTCCATAGTGGGTGGAGCTAGCCGCCAAGATTGGGACATACCAAAGTAATTTAGTCCCCAGGGAGGGCCTCCTGATTCTGGCTGGGGTCACCGCCCTGCAATGTTACCTGTTCCAGCACCCTGCGCCCAAAGTCAGCCTCCTGTGAGGCGAAGGCGTCCAGTCTGTAGTGCCGGACAAATGGTGTAGGGGACGCCCAGGTGGCAGCTCGGCAGATTTCCTTGATGGAAGCCCTAGTGTTCCATGCTGCAGTGGTGGCTGCACTGCGAGTGGAATGGGCAGTAATCCTGGTGGGTCGTGGCAGAGACATTTGTTCATATGCAATGTTAATGACATATCTAATCCACCGACCCACCATAATAGAGGACGCCTTCCTTCCCAAGGAAGTATGGTGAAAAGAGACAAACAAGGCCTCAGTTCTGCGAAAGGCAGATGTTCTCTGAATGTAAATGTCCAGTGCACGCCTCACGTCCAGGAGGTGCCACTGTCTTTCACTGTCTGAGGATGGAGAAGGGTAGAACGATGGTAGTACCACCTCCTGAGCCCGGTGGAAATAAGAGTTTACCTTTGGCATAAAGGTGGGATCCAACCGCAACACCACCCTGTCCTGGTGAAATACACAGAGGTCACTCCTGATGGAAAGGGCTGCCAGTTCGGATATGCGACGGGCGGAAGTGACAGCCACCAGGAAAACCACCTTGTATGTCAGGTGGGCCAGAGAGGCAGACTCCAAGGGCTCAAAGGCGCCCCCCGTGAGAGCTGATAACACCTTGGACAAGTCCCAGGTGGGATACCTATGCACTACAGGAGGGCATCTATTCACTGCACCCTTCAGGAACCTGGAGACTAGGGGGTGAGTGGAGAGTTTCCCCAGAGAGGGACAAGACAGTACCGTGGACAGGGCAGCAATCTGGTGTTTGAGGGTACTTGGGGAAAGACCCTTGGCTAGCCCCTGTCGTAGGAATTGAAGGACATTTATGACTGATAGGTCCAGAGGGGAATGACTCTCCCCAGCACACCATGAGCAGAAAGCCTTCCAAGGGGCTGAATAAATACGATGTGTGGATGGTCTGCGGGAGTCAAGCAAGACCTCCATGACGTCCTCGGGGATCTGACGGCTCCTCAGAGTGAGCCGCTCAAGCGCCAGGTGGTCAGTTGCAACCAGTGAGGCTCTGGATGCTGCACTGACCCCTGGAGCAGTGACCACTCTGTTGGAGGGATCCTCCATGGGGGCGAGACCGACAGGGAGACCAGGTCAGCATACCAGGCTCTCCTTGGCCAGTCGGGTGCCAGAAGTACCACCTCGGCTCTTTCCTCCAGGAGTTTCCGGATGACCTGTGGAATGATGGGAATGGGGGGAAAGGCATAAAGTAACCCCCGAGGCCAGGTGCAGCGAAGGGCATCAACCCCTTCCGCCCCCTGAGTTTGATACCGGGACAGAAACCTGGGCAGTTGGGCATTCCCTGGGGTGGCGAAGTGGTCCATTACAGGCTGACCGAATTGACCCACAAGTTGGTGGAAAAGATCTGGGTGTAACCTCCACTCTGAGTGGTCGAGTTGGTTTCGGCTAAGCCAGTCCGCGCAGGTGTTGTCCACCCCAGAGATATGTTCAGCAGAGAGGGACAGTAGGTGTTGTTCTGCCCATAACCCCAGCTGCATGGCCTCTGACATCAACTGTGCAGACATGGTCCCCCCTTGTCTATTTATGTGGGCCTTGGTGGCCACATTGTCAGTAAGGACCATCACATGAGAGTTCTGTAGGATGGGGCTGAACTGCTGCAGGGCCAGGAACACAGCCCGTAGCTCCAACACATTTATGCTCAGAGTTGTTTCGGTTAATGACCAGGAGCCCTGTGCTACCTGTGTTTCGGTGTGAGCCCCCCAACCCGACAGGCTGGCATCTGTGGTGACTAAGATATACCTTGGGGGAAGGAAGCAGGTGCCCCTGTGGACTGCAGAGGTGGTCCACCAAATCAGTGATCTCCGGACAGAAGTCTGGAGTCTCACTTTGGCTGGGGAGTGAGCTCTTCCCTGATGCTGGTAGGGAAGGAGGAGCCATTGGAGGTCCCTGGAGTGTAAGTGAGCCCATGGGACAATATGGATGGCCGAAATCATCTTGCCCAGGAGGGAGGACAGATTCAGTGGGACTGAATTTTGTCTCAGAACTTGCTGGGTTAATGCCAATAGGCTGTCTCTCCGTTCCTGGGACAAGTACACCTTACACTCCAGGGAGTCAATGATCGCCCCCAGATGGACAATCCTTGGCTCTTGGGTTGATTGACCAAGAAGTCAAGGTGGTCTAGGGTGTTAAGCACTACCTGAACATCTCTCTCAGCCTGAGAAGGAGAGGCAGAGGAGATGAGAATATCGTCCAGGTAGCACTGGATCCTGATGGGAATGGACCTGAGGTGAGCGGTCAAGGCCGCTAAGACCTTAGTGAAGACCCTAGGCGCTGATGAAAGGCCAAAGGGGAGCGCCCCATATTCATAATGCACCCCTGCATAGCAAAAACACAAATATTGGCGGTGAGATGGCCGAATTGGAATGTGGAGATAAGCCTCCGAGAGATCTATGGATGACATTAGATCCCCCTTCCTAATACTTGAGAGAATGGAATGCAGGGTGTGCATTTTGAATTTCTTGTGGACTATGAACTGATTGAGGCGCTTAAGGTCCAGTATTGCTCTCCACCCTCCCGAGGATTTGGGCACCACAAACAAAATAGAATAGAAGCCCTGCCCCTGTTGGTCCTCAGGCACCTGTTGGATGGCTCGAATGTCCAACAGGTGCTGGATGGCCTGATTCATGAGGATTCTTTTTTGTGAATTTGCTGAGATGGGGCATCGGAGGAAAAACCTCGGGGGGGGTGGAGAGAAACTCAAGAGAAAGACCTGATTTCAGGGTTTGACAAACCCATGCGTCGTTGGTGATTTCCTCCCATTGACTGGCATAAAATGCCAGGCGACCCCCTATGGGAGGAATGGCCGGAGAGTTACTTATTCCGGCGGAAGGGGCGACCACAGGCCCCTCTAAAGGGCTGCTTGTATTGGTTCCCCTGGAAAGGACGGTCAGAGGAGAACCTCTGGCGTGGCCCGTATTGCCCCTGAGCCTGCCCTTGGAAATTTCCCTGAGTTTGGGCCTGGAATCTGTTCTGGGGTTGATAGGCCCCTCTATAGTTCCTCCTGGGGAAGAAGGGTGACCTGGGGAAGGCCTTGCGGCCACTTGAGGGAAGGACCTTCTTTTTGTCCTTTGTCTCAACCAAAATTCGGTTGAGAGCCTCACCAAATAGGTTCTGACCCGCCACGGGGCTAGAGGCCAGCTTCCATTTATACTTAACATCCGCAGACCAGTTGCGCAGCCAGGTCATGCGGTGCGCCACTGCTGCAGATGCCATGGCCCTTGCTGAGAATCTGGCTGACTGAAGGGTGGCATCAGAAGTAAATTGTGCCGCGGCCAGCAGCTTATTGAGGTCCTGGTGGGCGCGGAGGTCGGAGGGTGGCAGGTGGTCCTGGAGAGCGTGAAGCCACTTGACCGATGTCCTGCAAAAGAAGGAAGCAGTAGCAGCTGACTTCAGGGCCCACGCAGCCGACTGATGACCCCTCTGGAGCGTCGCCTCCGTTTTGCGGTCCTCCAGACAGAGAAGTTCCTCAGGCTCTCCGGACATCATGGTGTTGGTGAACAGAGCCAGGGCCGGGCTGTCCACAGGAGGCACTGCAAGGTGCTGGGCCAAAGCAGAGTCAACGTTAAAGTATCTTTTGTCAAGGGCGGTGGACATTGACCCTGTAGTGGGGTTCTGCCACTGCTTTAGAACAGTCTCAACAAAGAGCTTTGGGGCAGGCACTACATCAGATTGTGATGCCGTGGGCTCGAACATGGGGTCCGGCTCAGCTGTTTGTGTGGTTGACCCAGCGGGTGGCAACAGGTTGGCCGTGGTCTTTGCTTTGTGCAAGAGTGACCTAAATAAGGCAGGCTGAAATAGGGCAGAGGAGGCCACTGGCTCAGGGGCCAAGTCCTCATCATCGGACATGGCCAGTTCTGGGAGAATGGGCCCCAGATCTGCTCCCAGGTCGTTGTCATCCTGGAGGTCGGCTAGGGGATCGGAACACTCCTCGTCCCCCTCGTCGTTGCCCTCGAGATCAGAATGTTCTGGACTGTCCCTGCTTTGGTGCTCTCTAGTGGCACAGGCTTTATGGGTTGTGGACTGTCCTGCCATTGCCCTAATTCCTGCCTCCACCCCCTTTCTGATCGCTTTATTGATCCTATCTTGGATCTCTTGTGATTGTAAGGGATCCAAATTGGGGGCCGCACTGGGTGAGGCAGCCCTGGAGGGGCCCCTGGGGCCCCAAACATTTCCTTCAGACCTACGCAGGTTTGCCCCATCGATTGAGACATTATCAGGGGAGTGGGACTGAGATGTTCCCCGGTGACGTGGGGTAGCTCCCTTGTCGTGCTTCGAAAGGCTCTTGTCCCCCGTCTGAGAGGAATGCTTGGACTTAGAGACCCTATCTTTGGCAGGTGGAGCAGGGGACTGGGGCCTAATGGGGGATCGATCCCTGGATGGAGAGGGAGATGCCACCATAGTGTGATCAGCCTGATCCACAGTGGCCCTTGGGTTTTTAGCCTTCGCCTTGCCGGACTTTTGTACTTTGTCAGCCATGATGCAAGAAAAAGCTGTTCAGTTAAGTAGTTGCAGTCAAAATGGCCGCCAGCCACGAGGGTGGCCCAAAATGGCTGACAGGGCTGTCTGAGGAGATGACAGAGTCTCAGTGTGGACAAGATGGCCACCTGTCACCGGGCAGATTAGCAATGACAGAGAAAGGCTGCTTATTGTGAAGACAGCCTGTAAGTTCAGTTTTTTTTCCAGGGAGTGCTATTAGCGATTGTCAAGTGCACTCACAAACCAGCTGTCGCTTGTCCTGGGAAGGCAGGCTTCTGGATGGACGTCTTGCTGCGAGGCCTGCTGTCTGGAGTGGAGTCAGGCCTCAGAGGTAAGGGCACGCCTCCCCGTCAGTCAGGTATGCTGGCAGGCTGCAGCCGACGAGATCCCAGCAGGCACGGCTCCTTTCACGCCTCCGAAGCCACGGAGCGCTTTTGGGCCGGCAAAAAAACAATTAAGGGCTGCCGACAGCTTGCGCGAGTCGGTCCCAATAACGTCAGCTGTTTTGCGGCTTTTTATAGCCTCCGGGGCCTTGCGCGAACCCGGAAGGCTACAGCTGACGGTCGGCAGTTAATGAGGGTGCGGGTGGCTAGCGCTGGTCTGCCCCTGAGCCGACGAGGCCTTTCCGCTCTTCCGATCCCCTTGACAGTCAGCTGGGGATCGGAAGGCTCGAGGACGGCTCGGCCCGCTTGCGCTGGGCCGACCGAAGCAAGGGCACCACAAAAAGGAGAAATTAGCGATCTTCCTGGGTCCGTATGCCTGATGGCCCCTCGGCTCTCCCAACGGCAGTTCACGAGTCAAGGGGGTGTAGTTAACCCCTCGTTGACCAGACCCGGTGCCTGACAGTAAAAAAGGCCTCAAGATAAGCCCAGATAAGCGGTGGTGCCACCGCTGCCCCCCCCAATATTCAGGGGCCCTTTCCCTCTCCCTCAGCAGCCGGTATAAATTAAGGAATGATCATGAAGTAAAAGAAAAAATTACAAAAAGGAGCAGAAAAAGGAATTTCTGCACTGGGCCTTCGGCTGGAGGGGCGAACGACAGTCAGACTTGCGGCCAACTGCCTCCACCCTGGTATATATTGCTGGAAAAAGGACCAGGGGAGCTCGATTAGGGAAAGAAATAGGGTTAAGTATAATCAGAAGAAAAAAACTTACAATTGGAATAGAAGTTGGATTGGAAAAAGGCACTAGTCAATGGCTATGACTGAGTCAAAAGAGGGGGAATCTAGGCCTAGAGCCACCTTTTATACTTTTTCCAGACTCAGTCATAATTGGCTAGAAGGCTGTGCCAATACCCAATCTTGGCGGCTAGCTCCACCCACTATGGAGAATGTTTACTGCCTAACACAAGATAATCTGGCAACGATTTGCAACTGTTGCCACACGCCACCCACCTGGTCCCAGCGGCCCGAGAATCCAGTTGCTGGATGCGCGGGGCCAAAAAAGGAACGGTACAATTATGGAAATAAAGTGATATCTGATCGAATTTAGTTTCTCTGGAACCAGGTGGTACGCGGCGACTGTACGGGACCTCCAAGTGGTACTCGATCACAAAAAGGTTGGGAACCACTGGGGTAGACTAATTTGCTTTGCATTCACCCAAATGTGAATATTAATGAAGTCACGTGATGTCAAAATGGCTTTTATTGTTATGATAGTTGGAGAACCATAAAATTTGCTCTCCATCCCATCTAAAGTTAGGATGGACCCCAGTAATGGTGCTTGGAATGAAAATAATGAATGTCACCAGAATAAGCTTGGAGAGAAAAAATGAAGTACCACTTAATAATAATATAATAATAATAATAACAACAGAGTTGGAAGGGACCTTGGAGGTCTTCTAGTCCAACACCCTGCCTAGGTAGGAAACCCTACACTACTTCAGACAAATGGTTATCCAACATCTTCTTAAAAACTTCCAGTGTTGGAGCGTTCACAACTTCTGGAGGCAAGCTGTTCCACGGATTAATTGTTCTAACTGTCAGGAAATTTCTCCTTAGTTCTAAGTTACTTCTCTCCTTCTTTAGTTTCCACCCATTACTTCTTGTTCTACCTTCAGGTGCATTGGAGAATAGTTTGACTCCCTCTTCTTTGTGGCAACCCCTGAGATACTGGAACACTGCTATCATGTCTCCCCTGGTCCTTCTTTTCATTAAACTAGACATACCCAGTTCCTGCAACCGTTCTTCATATGTTTTAGCCTCCAGTCCCCTAATCATCTTTGTTGCTCTTCTCTGCACTCTTTCTAGAGTCTCAACATCCTTTTTACATTGTGGCGAAGTACTTAAGCTGAGTAAACAACTAAATGATATTGCTGTTGGTCTGTTGTTTAGAATAAATTTATAGCAATAGCACTTAGACTTATATACTGCTTCACAGTGCTTTACAGCCCTCTCTAAGCAGTTTACAGAGTCAGCAAATTGCCCCCAACGATCTGGGTCCTCATTTTACTGATCTGGGAAGGATGGAAGGCTGAGTCAACCTTGAGCCGGTCAGGATTGAACTCCTGGCAGTGGGCAGAGTTAGCCTGCAAGACATTCTAAGCTACGAGAGCAAGTGATATGCTGAAACTGTGGTCCCATTCATGGCATAAAAATCTCAAATAGAAAATAAGGAATCCCATTTTTTTGATGGAAGATCAAAACCACGAGAATCTGCTCATAAGCATGAAGATAATTAGAGATAATGCTCAGAGAAACTTTATGACTTTTATGGCGCCACAGGAAAGAGTAAACCTAGCAAGTTTATGATCAACTGAGACTGAAATATATAAAGAATTGCTTGTCAAAAGGGTTGCAAATGGTGATTGTCTGATCCCAGGATGTTGCAACTATTGTAAATACATTTTGGTTTCCAAGTCCTGAATTGTGAGCACATGATCATGGGAATGCTGCAAAGATTGTAAATGTTAAGACCCATTCAATGGGTCCCATTGTAAGTAATTTTTTTCAGTGCCATTGTAACTTTGAATGATCACTAAACAAATGTGTTCTAAGTTGAAGACTACTTAAAGAAGAGCTGAGTTCAGCAGATCATGCAAGAGAGTCCCCTGTTGAATTAAGATGACAGAAGAAAGAGCTGTTTATTGGAATGCAGAAATAGATTCAGAAAAATGCTATATGACATTCTGATGCCATAGAAAGAACTTCAAAATAACTTAAGAAGAAGGTAGGCAATTCTCCAAACTTTCTTCAGAAAGATGAAACTCCAGGACTATAGCCTGAATCAATATAATCAGCAGCAGCAAAATTTGCAGATCATTCTCTTGTGGAGAAGGAAAATAACTTGCCAGGAACATTCAAAGTCCCATCCATTCCCTTCTCACCACTGACATTTATTATAGATTTTTAAAAGTTTGGGAAATCTTAACATGTTCAATTATGGCTTAGTTCCCCAACCCTATTTTTTTCATACAAGGTCCTCAATTTAACAACTGCAAATTCTCCAACCTCGAGGGTTTGCAAGAATAGGAAGCTCACATTTAGCTAGGGGTTACAATATAATACTGCAGATGATTATGTTATGATTATATCTGAACTACAAGCTTTGTGCGTGCATTAGTTTGTGATTATCTAAATTAATTGGACTACACTTCTAAATCTACATTTAAATTAATTGGGGGAATATGGTGTTTATACAGATGAGTCTATTGCATGATTGGGGTCAGACTAAACAGTATTTACTTACTGTATATAAGTATTCTAGATTTTAATTTTAAAAAAAATTGAAATGCAGGTGTATGACTTTACAAAATTCATCCTGCCTGCCTGCCTGCCTCCTTCCCTCCTTCCCTCCCTCCCTCCCTCCCTCCCTCCCTTCTTCATTCATTCATTCATTCATTTATTCATTCATTCATTCATTCACTCACTCACTCACTCACTCACTCACTCACTCACTCACTCACTCACCAATTAGTTCTCTTGCACAATTCTGCATACAGAGATTTGAGAAGGATGAAATAGGCCTGCGTACAGTTTGTGTACTATTCTTCCAAACTGTCTACATTCTGGAATAATTTACTAGTGTTACAGGATACAATTCGTCACACTAATAAACACTGCTTTCTCAAATATCTGCCATTTCCTCCCCTTGCCAATGTTACATTCTCTTGATGACATTAGTTGAAGAACTCCAATCACTGGAAGCAAGTGTTTGTGCGTGTGATCAAGTGAATTAGTTTATTTCCCATACAAACCATTCATAGTTCTCTTAAAACAATGTGGGCTTCTGAATATTAGAGGAATGTGCTCTAAAATACATGTTGGGAATGGCTGAGCAAGATTAAGGTTTGAGAGTGAGAAAAAGTTGTATTTAGTGATTGCTAAAATAGAAGATTAAATTAAATTAAAATTAGGAGAAATTAAAATCAACAGTAGAAGATTTCCAAACAAATATTCTCCCACCACCGCAATATTTCAAGGACTTATTTTGATAAGCAATTGCCATAACTAATGCTTTGCTAGTCTTTAGCAGCAAAGGGAAACTGTTGTTTTTCAGCTTGGATTGAAAGGATACAATTTGGTTGTGTTTTAATGTGGCAGAGCAAAACTTAAAACCAAATGCAGACAAAGTCCAAACTGTCTCCTCAGTGGTTTTGCTGCTTGACATACAACTTTATAGGCATAACATGATAAAGTCTTTTTACAATCTCTTAAACATTCCTCTGTGGGTTTTGGAATGTTGCATGGAATGGAATGCAATCAACATCTGCTAATTTCTGTCCTTTAAATGTACTATCAAAACAAAACACATGATGTTTTATTTGTATGGCTGAAATGAGACTGGCGGCTGATCATCCATCATCTTCCTGTCATATTTTTATATGTTGTCTATCCAGTCCCCTAGACAGTTTGGGGAAGCATAAAGCAAAGCCTTAGTTAAGTTATTGGCCAGCTGCTCAAGTGTCCAGCTGAAGAGGTCATTGTGAGCTTTCTCTTGAATCTAACAATGGTTCTCTGTGGAAGCCAAACATAATAGAACATGGAAGTCCCAAGAAGGTTGCAGTTGAAGTATAATGTCAAAACGTTCTAACAGGCCTTTTACCAATAAAATAATAAAACATAGAATAAAATATAGAATAAAATATAAACTATAGAGTAAATTATAAAGTGAAATATATAATAAAATATAACATAAAATATAGAAAATAAAATAGCATAAAATATAAATAAAATAAAATAAAATGTAGCACTTTACAGTAAGGAAGCAAAAGTTTCAATATCTTGAAAAAGAACTGAAGATCTTGAAACATGTTACACTCACTTATAGATCAGCCTACAGGCATGCTTCTGTTTAATTTTGTTTCAATTTTTAGACCAAGAAATTTGTAAAGAAACTTTTGATTTATATTTTACTTGTAAATAACCCATGCCCCTACCCTAAAATTTAGCCTTTGGTTCTCAAATAAACCTTTTGGTATAAGGGTATCACCCCCAACATGGTCTTCATAGCTTATAACCTATCGAGCAGAATGTATCTTTGATTGGGAACTGCCCAGATTTTGTCTTTGTTATAAGACATCTATATATAGATGTTTAAAATAAATACACATTCTCATCAGCTGTATGTGAGGGTTTCGGGGGGGAGGAAGAGGAAGAGAGATATATATTTTATTACTTTACAGAGGTAAGGGTTGGAGAGAGTAGGATGTTTGTACAAAACAAGTCCAAACCAAGGCTAAATGTCTATGAAGATTCTTAAGAATCCAGGTCATGGTTGTCCCAAAGGTGCTTTTCCAAAAGGCACCTGGATTTCCTTAATTTTTTTTCTCTTTGAAAACAGTTCACTTCTCATCCAAAAAGCTTATTTGGTTCTAACAGGACTGAACTTGAGTTAGAACGAAGAAGTTTCTTGGATGAGAAGTGCAACATTTTCAAAGGAAAAAAACCAAGAAAGTCCAGGTGCCTTTTGGAAAAGCACCATTGGAAAGTCCAAACTAAGTGTGGAAGACAAATGTTGCCAAGTCAGTTGCGTCGAGGAACTGTTAGTTGGCAATGCCACACTAGTTCAATTCTGGGATCCTGCTCTTCATGTTGTTATATGGTACACTGGCAATATTCAGTGGGCATGCAAGCAAAGTAAAATAATCATTTAGTCCCACCCACCATAATTCATTGGTGGCAGCTAGGAAATGGCACTTGCTCTTGTTCACTAGACTTTAGTATCTCAAGGTAGCAGAGCCCATTCAAGTGATATATGGCAGCCACATATATGCTATCAATGTACCCCATGGAACAACTAGAAAATTATTAGTTCTTCCAGGAAAATAACTAATCAGAATGCACCTATGGGCAGTCTTGGCTATCCATGGATGTTTAATACAAAGAGGCTGCCTTAGTCTCCTGGTGCAGTTGTCTTGTAGCTGATGCCTAATATGTGTGCAAATTGTGAGTTGTTATGGAAAGCCCATTTGGATTTTTATTTCTTAATGTATTTCTCAAATGGACTTTCGGCATGGCTAGAAATTCCTCCTTTGAGGCCAAATTCTTAATCCCACTTATCTGTACTTTCACCCACTGTTTCCTAAAGTGGTCTGCTTGAGATCATTTAGCATCTGCATCTTCTTTAACCACCTAGATTTCTTGATTCTCGGCCAATACAGCTGAAAAAGGGTCTGTGTTTAACCAGTCGACTGGGATCTTTAAAAATCTATGTTATAAAAAACAGCCATCCCCTTGGATTTCCTTAGAATTTCAGTCCCATGGCAGCTACTCCTCAGGTTTAAAGCAGCCAACTCAGGGAATTTGTTTTGATCAGGGAGCATTGACTAACTTCTGCAAACATATCTGGCACATGCATTGGTTATGTACAGTGACTAAAAATAAATTAACATCAGGGCTGTGACTGATATCCATATGTTGCATGTAAACAGCTCATAGTATACAGTACCATAGCTGCACACTGACAGTACCCAATTAGAAAGATGGGTTTTCTGATGAGGCTAATAGAAAATTATTTTTTTCCAATAATCTAAGTTTAAGGTAGCATTGTTGATGTTTTCCAAAATATAAAAACATATACACAGAAGCTCAGGAGAAAATTTATATAAAGTTCCCTGCAAAAAAATTACGCATAAGGAATACCAAATAAGTTTCTCAATCTTGCAAGGACATAAATGCAAAATAAACACATTCAATATATTAAAACAATCACACAGCTAATACAAATGTACGTATCCAAAGCACAGGAAAAATAAGATCTTCCTAAAAATCCTTCCCTTTAGGATGCTTTCCACTATTATCTCTACAATCTCCGGAATAACTTCTATAATTTTTATCTTTATCTCCCTTCACATAATTCAAAACAATGTTATTGCTTCTGGCCATTTGCCATTTTTATTTTCTCGGGCACTTGAGGTCCAAAAGCATTCATGGAAACAGTAATGATGCTTGAGATTGGCATTTCATTTTGCAGTGTGCCATCCTTCCAGTTATTTTTAAATAAACAAATATCAAAACAAATTAAGAATGAGAAAAGAGGGACAAGGATTGGCAGTGCAAAAGGAAAACTATGCAAACATACAATCTGAATTAGCATGAGTGAAAATCTGTCAATAATTGTAAGATGTATGATCTTTCATCCACCAAAGAATGAGCATATGCATTCCGAAGTATGGGGGGAAATCAGTTTTCAGGTGAATGGAACATTTTAAGACAAATTGAGACATGAAGAATGTGGCTTTGCAACATCTAGCTCACAATAGCCTGTTGTAAGTTTTTATCTGAACATTCCCATTGCAACCCCTGTATCTCAAGTTCAAGTTTTCAATAAATGAAGGGGTTTAAATTCCTTGAAATATAATGTATGATTCACTGAGCCCAATACAACCCAGCATCCATATATTTTGACATCTTGGTTCTTAACCAATTATTTTGTAGTCCCAGGTTAAAGATGAAATTGGGAGGCTAGGGAATAACAAGGAGATAATAACTGAGGTCATGTGTAGGAATTGAGAGGTATGTAGGAATTGAGAGTGATGGGTGTATAGGGGAAAAAACTAGAATTGAGCACTGACATTAAGGTTTGTAGAGTAGAGTGAACACAGAAGAGCTTAAAAGGACCATAACTTCAGACAATTCCTTTGTCCTTCTACCAAATCATATTGAAGCACATTAGCCATTTGCCATAATACCTTGATTAGTCCTGAGTAATTCAAACCTTTTATTATTAAAAAGGAACAAAAGAGTGTAAATGTTGTGATTCTTCAGCCAAGAACTCCTAGCAATATCTTTAAATATGTCTTGAAGGAACAGATCCACCATTATGTGGGAGGCCCAAATGCCACTGGTGACATTTTACCACCATCATCTTGTTTATTACCCATGCTCTTCCTAGTTAGTGTTCACATGGATATACTGCTTCTGGATTAACAATGTGTAAACTGTAGTATTATAACAAACAACATGAGTATGTGAATCCAAAATACAGTAAAATATATACCCACCAATAAGGAATTAAACGACTGAGTGATTTGCTTATTTCCTCCTAAAGGCATTCTGGATGCAAATAGGTGATGTAATATTAATGAAAAAACACAAGGAACTAACAGAATTTCATCTAGTTCTATAAAATCGAACCATGATCTATCATAGTTCCTGTGCATGAGGGGCCAATTTTAGGATATTAGCCCATGTGATTTGGTAATTGTCTGACTTAGAGCTCATCTATACTTCCTGCTTTCTGCAGAATGAGAACTGGCCATCTACCATTTCAAGATGGCCAGAAGCAGGTGACATTATTTACAACCTGCCTCAGCCTATCAGGAAGACAACCTCCAGCAACAATTTTTGCCCCATGTCAAAAATACTGCTAGTACAAGTAGGTTAAATGTACTTGCTTCATTCTGTCCCTACAAATGCCTCTGTTTCATTTGCAATGTGTGCAGTGGTTGGCATATCCTCATGTTGGTCACTGTTCTCTGGCCATTTTATTCCAGGTTGCTGGGATGAATGCCCCTTCTGAATGCCCCCTGTGTTCTCTGAGTTGGATAAACATCAGCCTTGGGAGTTGGGAAGAAATCAAGCACTCAATGTTGTATTAGTCATCAATTATCCAGAAGACGTACAAGATGACTCAGTTGATGGAGGATCCAATTATGAGAAGCTGTCAAGCTCAAGACCATACCAAACCCAAGAACACACAAACCACCAACAAACTTAAATGGGTGTGACCCATGCTGGCCTATATCAATGCAACCATCAATGCATTCCATTCTTTGAGAATCTCAGTTTCATGCTTTCATGTCTTTAAATTGCATGTGTTATCTGAGTCTTGGCTTGTTGATCCCAGACTGGTTGACTATCTTTCCATGATACACTTTGGCATTAGCCTCTACAGACAAGACTTTGCTTTCTGGTTTAATACTAAACCAGAATTACTGGTTTAGTATTACTGGTGCTTTGGTATGCTTCCTCATGCCAGGACTCTAGCTGCTGAAGCCTTTAAACCCTTGGAAACCTGAAAGTAAACTCCATGCAATCCCATCCCACTTGCTTATGCAGCCTAGAAAAGGGCACCTTTAGTTAGAAATAAATGTACACTGATTAGAATATGTCCAAACCAAAAGCCACACATATGCCCAGTATTTCATCACTGTCTCATGCTCTGGTATTGCATTTGGAAGGGATAGCTGCTGAAACAATCAGCAGAAACTGATGGGTGCTGATTTGTTTGAGAGTTATACAGCAAGCATATTCCCATTTTTGTGACATAGATCTCTGAATAATTGGATAAATTTGTGGGTGTCAATCAGAGGTGGGTTCCTCCCGGTTCGGACAGATTCGCCTGAACTGGTAGCGACCCACTGGTGATGTCACGATGACATCACATAACCGGTTCAGTTGGTGCCGGTCTGTGGGCGCCACCATCTTTTTTAATTTTTTAAATTTGCTTTTTTAATTTTTTGGGGGGAATTTATTTATTTATTTATTTCTTCTGAGCATGCGCAGAAGCCGAGTTTCCGGCACTGTGCATGCGTTGCCATCTTGTTTTTAGTTCCCCCCCAGATTTTTCAGCACTGCTCATGCGCGTGCGCGCAGCGTGCACACCCATGAGGCACGGCCACGCGGCGCAGGAGGAAGAAAACCGGCAGCGAGGTAAGTTAGAACCCACCTGGTATCAATACTGCATCAGTGAAAAAGGTGAGTGGAAAAAAATGACAGATATGTAAATTTAAGGGTAAGATAGAGATAATTCAACACACACAAAAGGTGAAGAGACCGAGAGACTATGACTGGAAGACTTGCTCAGGAAAGCAGTTGGCTTTCCCAGGCTGACTGGGTGAAGAAGCAGCAGTCTGCCAACTGAGGGCCATGATAGATTTGTCCCAGGTGAAACATCTTACGGTCATTGTGTTCTCAGCAGATGAAGAGGTTGAAATCTAGAAAGAGTCTTCTTAAGATTACTTCATTTCTAGCTAGGTTCATTATGGAAGACAAGTAGCTTAACAATGCAATGAAGAATTACTTAAGACAGGACTGAGAACTCAGCATGAAGTTTGCTTCTTAAATTGGGCCATTTGTTCTTTGCCAATCTAATTTACTTCACATTGTTGCTGTAAGGGCAAAATATAGGAAGTAATTATTATATATCATAGTTTGGGCTTTAATACAATGTTCTCTAATTTGCACTTATGAAACTAAAGCTGGAGTAGGAAACTTTTGATAACTAGCAGCACAAACGCAGCAATGAGTAGGAAGAAGATACAAAGTGAGGAAAGCAACAATTTTTCTTTCTCTTGGATTTTCAAACAAATGAGAGTTACCAGTTTTCGGTTTGTGCAAAGATTATTTTAAGGCTTACAACAGACTTTTCCTAGTATTGATTTCTAGCATTTGCTATTGAAATGGGCTACCAAAATGACAAAAGAGAGTTGGAAGTTGCTTATAAAGGCATCCAAATGAAGGTGGTGGTGGAGTCATGTGATCAAAGCCTCCCCCTTTAAAAATGTGCATTTTAATCTTATAATCTTATCTTTAATCTTATAATTGTGAGAAATTTTGAGATACATCTTGACTTTTTAAAAATATCCTCCATGTACATGCACCTATTGCCTATGATCTGGGAACCACAGTTTATCTACTGTTACTACTAGGAAAACAACAACAACAACAACAACAACAACAACAACAACATAGTTATACATTGATATCTATCTAGCATACAAATTTGCTCTAAAGCTTGCAGTTTACCAAATGCACATATTATTGGAAATATACTAAGATGTGAATATCACAAGGAATGCACATAAGTAACTAGGAATTTTGTGCTGATGTTAACTAAAATCTTAAACTGAGGTGGGAATAGGAAAAAGTTTAAGATTAGGAAATGAGAAACTGAATGAAATAAAACTTGACAGGTTCAACCATCACTGCTTGAATTTCTCAAATGAAAAATGGGAGGAAAATGTAGTAAAGCAATCAATTCTGTTCTTCATGAGTCAGCTTGATAGTTCACCTCTTTGCCTGTTTACTGCCAATTTCTCTTTTCTATCCCAGCTTACATAGTGGGTGATAATAATGGTACCTAGGACTACCACATATTATGCCAACAGCATTTCAAAGAGCAGACGTTATGCCCCTGAAGTACCACATAGTGCAGGGTTCAGCAATGATTGCTAGGGAATCAATCAAACTAAAGCTGCATTTTGTTTGTCTTCCTGAAAACTTTTTGCCATTCCGTTCAGGACAAGTTAATAGCCTTGTGGCTAGGATATTATCCACTGAAGAATGCCAAGACCCAGTCTGCATCTTTTAAAAAAATCCCAATTTTCTAAAAAAAAAATCAGCAATGTAGCTCAGTGTTCTTAGATTAGATTTACTGTAAGTTCAAATCCTTACTTAGGTTATCTATAGTAAGAGGATCACTCCATAGAGAAAGAGAGTGATGAACTACCTAATTATTAAAATCAGCCAGTAGGAAAGGAAAGACAAATTGGTGGGTGCCTTGAATCACAAAAAAGGCTACAATATAGGATTAGTCTGAAGCAGGGGTGAAATTGGCGCAGTGGTTAGAGGCAGTACTGCAGGCCACTTTAGCTGACTGTGATCCGCAGGTCAGCGGTTCAAATCTCACCGGCTGATGGTTGACTCAGCCTTCCATCCTTCCGAGGTAGGTAAAATGAGGACCCAGATTGTTGGGGGCAATATAAAAATACATTGCTTACTGGTGTAAACCGCTTAGAGAGTGCTTGCACTGTGAGGCGGTATATATATACGCATATATACGCATATCTCTTAAATCCAATCTTTAACCTTAGGAGTGCAATATTTTTTCCAACTACACAGACCTATCCCTTTGATGTAGCCACTGCTAAGAAAGCCTCCTCATAAAATATATATTTTGGAGTATAACATTATAAAACAAGATAGCCTCTGTTTAGGCTTGATCTCTTCAGAACTAGATTAACTCAATCCTTTTCATATAAAATGCCAATTTAGTCCTACCATTTATCTACTTGTCTTGACTGTGTTTTTTCCACAATCTCCTTACTCAATCTCATGGTAACGGTGATCCAGGTCTGATTGATATAACTCTGTGACTCTGCTTCCACCCCTATCTTAATAATGCCCTGCCATTTCTGTTACTGTAAGTCTTTGAAGTACAGCCCTCTTTTCCCTCATTATAATCTGAAGAAAAATAATGTATCTGTTTAAAATATATGTGGACTCCTTCTCCTCAAAAAATTCTCTGCCTTTCACTCTCCCATTAAAGTGTGGGGTCTTTTATCCTCTGTAGTTTTACTTCTCTTACTTGCTTATGGGTTGTTGTTGTTTTTAGGTATTTTGGACTGAAAAGTTTGTTTTCCTTTACCCCTTGATTAGCAGCCCATATGGCAGACAATTAAAATACACAGGCCTTGTGATCAATACCCATATATTTCTGTGTTGAAGGCTCACATCCAAAGCATATTCCTGTTGATCTGAAGTGCCAACTTTGGGATGCATCTTTCCTTCCAATTGCCATTTGTCCCTTTGGCTTCAGCTTTTAGTTCTACATGGATCTTATTAACATATACCTGCTGTCTATATTTTATCCAGTGGAAGGAGATATTTATCCTCGCCTTACTTTTTTTTCATTCTGTATTAATTCTTCTCACCAACTTGCTCCTTTAGAATGTACCTGTGCTTTTATGGTTCTTCTTCCTTTGAAAATGCTAACAGTTATCTTCTGCAGGCAGAAAAGCCACCAGAGAGAAGGATAAATTTACTTGGGTGTAAAAAACCATAACCAAAATTAAAATTAAAAAGGAAACCACCATAACTCAAAGTAAAGAACCTGCCTCCATATTTATCTATTGTATTTTCCAGATTAATCTTAGAAAATAAAAATGATGAGTAGTTTGTTGTTAAAGTTGTCCAATCTGAGCTGCAAAACTCTGGAGAACCATTAAATGACAACAGAGAGATTCAAAATACAGATACAGACTCTAGTGGGCATTTGTATCTTGGCAGCCTTGTTAAGTCCTCGGACTTACAACCATGCCAAAATACCCATAGCGGGAAATTGGGGCATCCTGATTGGTTGTCAGTTTGACAGCTCAACTATAAAAGGAGCTGTCAAACGCCAAGTTGCTGTTCTGTTCACTCGTGTTGCCTGTGGTGCTAAAGTTAGAAATAAAGTGTTCCTGTTCAGAATTCCATCTTGCCTGTGTTCCTGTCAGCCCGGTAACCTCATATTTAACACTGGCGACGAAGGAGTAGGACTTCTGACAAGAACGGCTGGCCGAAAGCCAGAGAGAGCTCGATCGTGTAGGGCAGCCCTCACAGCGAAGTCACTCTGAGCTGAATCACCTCAGAGCTGGTCACTAGCCGGAGCGACGAGAGGTCGCTGGGCATCTACCACTCAAATCCGTCCTTCTCAGGATGACTGCATTACTGGCTTTCTCTCCCTTCGAGCCTGCTACAGAAACATGGGATGACTATATCACACGCTTTGAGTGTGTTCTTCACGCAAATGACTTTGCGAAGCTCTCCAGCACCAGAAAGCTTGGCTATTTTCTCAGCTCTTGCAGCAGAGAAATGTTTACCACTGTGCGAGCTTTGACAGCTCCTCAACCTGTCTATGAGGTGCGTTGGGAGACGCTCCTGGAGAAGCTTTGCAACCACTATGCTCCAACACCATCCCGCATCACTCGATGGCATGCCTTTCACCATCGGTTCCAGAAAGAAGGCGAATCCATTAATGACCATGTGGCTGCTCTTCACACAGCCTCCCTAAACTGTCAATTTTCAGACCTGGATGTTCTCTTGCTAGATCAACTGGTCTGTGGTGTCAGAGACCTCAGGCTCCAAAGTCGATTTTTAGCCCGCCCTGAACTGACCCTACAGACTGCGTTAGATGAAGCCAGGGCTTCTGAGCTCTCTGAGCAATCAGCCTCTGAATTGCAGAGATACGCTCCTTCCAGCTTGCAGCTCAGCAGAAGCCTCCCTGTCCATCATGAGGACTCTGACCTCGAGGACTTTTCTGAGGTGGAGGAGGAGGACGTCTGCCGCCTCAAGGCAAGAAACAAAAGAGCTCCTATAGCGAAGTCACACCAGCTGTCCTGCCTGAGCTGTGGAGGGAACCAAAACAGGGCTGAATGTAGGCTCCGCTCTGCCACCTGCCAGCATTGTGGCAAGAAGGGTCACCTTTCCAAGGTCTGCTGGGCTGTTTTGCCACCCATGGAAGCGTCCCCAGACCTCACCAACCAACGCAGACCCTATCGCAGACCGCCTAACCGTTGGGAGGACTGTTTCTCTGTCACCAGAGTTCACAGAGCTCCA
Organism: Diadophis punctatus similis; assembly: GCA_023053685.1. Lineage (NCBI taxonomy): Eukaryota > Metazoa > Chordata > Lepidosauria > Squamata > Dipsadidae > Diadophis > Diadophis punctatus. The sequence continues at coordinate 114,833,880 of JALIGW010000003.1, read as the reverse complement.
GCTGAGGACGTCAGCCATGTCTCTGCAGCAACATCATCCTCCAAATTGTACCTCTCGATCCTGCTGGAGGGCAAGTCTTGCAAGATGGGGGTAGACACTGGCTCCTCCAGGTCCCTCATCTCGTGGGCAACAATAACCAGATTGTTGCCCCATTTCACCAAACAGCATCTTCAACCATGCCCCGTCGCTCTCAGGGATTACCAGGGCAAGTTGATCCCGATTGTTGGCTGCAGCTCCTTCGAAGTCACTCACAAGGCCTTTTCAGGCCTACTGCCACTCATTGTGGTGAATGGACAACTGCCATCCCTCCTGGGCCTCGACTGGTTCTTCGTCCTAGGGCTCACGGTGTCAGGCGTCCACTCAATGACTCCAGATGCGCTTACCAACATCACCGCTGAATTTGCAGACGTATTCGACGGTGGCCTGGGTAACTATATGGGGAGCCCCATTTCATTTAATTTGGACCCCCAGGTGCCCCCCATCTATTTAAAGCCTAGGGAGGTGCCCCTTGCCCTATGCCCCAAAGTAGATTTAGAGTTGGATAAGTTGATAGCCCAGAGGGTATTGGAAGCAGTAAACCATTCCAAATGGAAGACCCCAATTCTATTTCCCTAAAGCACGATGGATCCATTAGGATCTGTGCAGACTATAGAGCTACCCTTAACAAGGCCCTTCAGCCTAATCCTTACCCTGTGCCAGTAGTGCAGCACCTCCTGCATTCCTTGGGACAGGGGTCTATATTCACCAAACTGGATCTCGCCCAAGCTTATCAGCAGCTCCCGGTGGATGAGGCCACTGCCTTGGCCCAAACCATTGTTACCCACTGGGGCGCTTTTAAGTGCAAGCAGCTCCAGTTTGGGATTAACGTGGCCTCTGGCATCTTTCAAAGCCTCATGGAACGGCTTCTCCAAGGTCTGCAGGGGGTGGCGCCATATTTCGATTATGTTCTCATCTCGGCATCATCTCTGCCAGACCTGCTCCCTAAACTCAGGCTGTTCTCCTCCACTTCAGGCAGGCTGGCCTTAAGCTTAGAAAAGACAAATGTATGATTTGGGGTGCCTCGGGTGGAGTTTTTAGGATTTCTTATTGATGCCTCTGGCATCCATCCGGCCCCATCCAAACTAGAAGCTATCAAGAATGCTCCTGCTCCTGTGTCTAGGGCTCATCTGCAGGCTTTCTTGGGCCTGCTTAACTTTTATGCCACATTCTTGCCTCACAAGGCTTCTGTGGCTGAGCCATTACACAGGCTTCTAGACACTAAGGCTGTTTGGCGCTGGGGGCCAGCTGAGGCCAGGGCTTTCCAGGCTGTTAAGGACCTGTTAACCTCACAGACTGTCCTTGTCCAATGCAGTGACTGGTTGCCACTGCTTTTGGCATACGATGCCTCTCCCTATGGGGTAGGGGCAGTGCTTAGCCACATCTTGCCCGACAGATTTGAGGCCCCCATAGCATATTACTCCAGAACCCTGTCTCAAACCGAACGCAACTACAGCCAACTAGATAGGGAGGCACTTGCATGTGTGGCTAGAGTACACCGCTTCCATGATTATCTCTATGATTGCCACTTTCATTTAGTGACCGACCATAAGCCTCTCCCAGGCTTACTCCCGGGGGACCGACAAAGCCCCCAGATGCTGTCGCTCTGCATGTCTCGGTGGTCAGAGTTCTTAGCTGGGTACAACTACCAACTTCAATATAGGCCTGGCAAGCTATTAGGGCACGCCGCTGGCCTAAGCCGCTGCCCATTGCCCAAAACCATATTGGACCCAGCTCCTGCTACCTCTGTTCTTTTCGTTGAAGAACTACTAAGCCCCATTTCTGCTAGACAGATAGCTTCCCTCACGAGCCCTGACCCTATTTTGTCCCAAGTCCTGGATTGGGCACACGGGGTGGCCCCAAAGGCATGTCCCTTCCCCATTGCAACCCTTCGGGGCTAGGCAACATGAGATCTCTATTCAGCAGGGATGCCTACTGTGGGGACATAGGGTTATAATACAGGTTATGGCTTGCCTAACCCCTATAATACATAGGGGTTAGGCAAGCCATACTTACGTCCCTGCACTCCGCCCACCCTGGCATTGTGTGGATGAAAGCACTGGACCGCATATATGTCTGGTGGCCCAGGATGGCCCAGGAGATAGAGGCCTGGGTATCCAAATGCCACACTTGCCAGCAATCCAGGCCTGCACCACCTTCTGCCCTGATTCATGAGTGGGAATCCCCTAGGGCACCCTGGGCCAGGCTCCACATGGACTTAGCTGGGCCAGTCCATGGACACACATTTCTTGTGGTCGTGGATGCATATTCAAAGTGGGTTGAGCTGGCATCACTGGCTACCACCACTTCTGAGGCTATTATTAAGATTTTAGACAAACTGTTCACCATGCATAGGCTCCCTGACACAGTGGTAACAGACAATGGGCCCCAATTCACTGCAGCCTCTGACCAAACTGGGCCCCCACAGCGCCTGCTGATCCTGTGGTCAATGGCCTAGCTGAAAGAGCAGTTAGGTCAGCAAAAGAGGCTTGAGGGTGCCTGGGGTATGATAACTGGCATCACAGCATGTGCACCTATCTGACCGCCCAGCACACTACCCCTTGCCAGGCCCCCGGGCTTAGCCCTGCTGAGTTACTCATGTGCCGCTGTCTCCGAACCACCTTGGACCGTCTCCACCCCAGCTTCGACTATGGACAACCTCCAGTTCCTGACTGACGGCCCAGGGAATTCTCAGTGGGGGATCCCATATTCGCCCTTAATTTTGGTGCTGGCCAAAAATGGTTGCCTGGACATGTGACTCATCTAACTGGACCCTGCTCTTATAGGGTCCAGTTCCCCAATGGCTGGCTGTGGTGCCAGCACATCCACCAACTACGACAACAGGTTCTCTGCTTAGAGCCTGCTCAGCCGTACCAGGCCCAAGCCTTCCCGGCAGTTTCCACCCGCTCCCAGACCCTGGTTTACCGTCCCGACCTTCCACCATCTTCAAGCCGTGAGTGTCGTTCGTCTCCTACCAGGCCTGCCGAGTGCCCTACTCCAGCAATGCCTTCCATTCCAGACGACTCCACGGCCGGGTCGCAGGGAGTTCCAGAGGACCCACAACCAGCTCCTCACTCTTCAGCCACCAGCCCTGAACTAAGGCAATCAGGGCAGAGCCGAAGTCACCTGGCGCACCTCGCCGACTACGCCTGCACGATCTGGGGGGTGAGGGGTGTTAAGTCCTTGGACTTATGATGCCACCAAAATATCCAAGCCCACTGCAGGTCGAAGCCTGATTGGCTAAGACGTGAGTAGCCAGCTAGCGGGAAATTGGGGCATCCTTATTGGTTGCCAGTTTGACAGCTCGATTATAAAAGGAGCTATCAAACACCTAGTTGCTGTTCTGTTCACTCGTGTTGCCTGTGGTACTGAAGTTAGAAATAAAGTGTTCCTGTTCAGAATTCCGTCTTGCCTCCATTCCTGTCAGCCCGGTAACCTCCTATTTAGCAAGCCTAAATTTCATTGCTGTACCAGGATTTTATTTATAAATGCTGTCACACACCAGTAAAAAAAGATGATAAATTGAGGATTAACAGTGATGGAGATACTCTCATAAGTTAAAAGTAACAGGAGTAATTCACCATTTTGCTTTCTGGTAAACTTGATTTGGGCCTGGCAATACCTATCATGGCAGCCATTTTGTCAATGTGCAAGTCTCAACAAGGCAGCCATTTTCTTTCATGGCATGTTTTCAAAATATCAAATATGGTCACTATTATGTATCCATGGTACTAGTAAAGTAATAACAGTAGTGGGGTTTATAAAAGATATTGCCTAAGTTTCTCTCTTCTATCCTTTTGCCTGGAAGTAATCTTTGCATTCAACAGAGTTCATTTCCGAGACGATATGTTTAGAATTGCAATATTTTAAAATATAATGGAGCTGGCTATGTCTCAACCTATTCCATATTTTTAATAGAACCACCTGGCATTCTGGGGGCAGGGGTGGGAAATGGGTTTAATTTTGTCCAACATTTGCCCTTACTCCTCTGAGAAGCTTCTCCTGATTATAAGAATAGCAGGGTTTTTTCATACAGACAATTTAAAAAACCAGAAAATAAAATGCAGATTATTATGACTAATTTGGGTTTTTAATGCAGCCATATTTTATTTCAACATTAGATTACATCATGAAAGACATTTCACATTGTTTTGCCTATGGTTAGAAATTATGTCTGCTTAATCAATTCCATTATGCATTCACCCAACCATGACACATCAAAGGCTAAGAAGAGATGTTAAAAAAGAACAGCAACAAAAAAAAGCAACTTTACTTGTTTAAAATGCTCCCCATTCAGATCAAGATGCAGAGCACTAAATATTAATTATTTTAAATAAATATCAAGCCTCTCCAAATAATACAAATAATTGGCAGGGTTGACTGCCCATTGCCCGGCTTCTAACAGCTGGTGACACTGGCACCCAGCACCTTCTCAGCAGCCTTTGAGATAATGACTTGGGCATCTGCCGGTGAGTGTTTGCAACTGCCCACAGAATTTACAACTCACAAGTGGGCTACAGAGGCTCTGACAGAACTTTTTTATGCAAGGTCTTTGAAATTTATTAATGTAATGCAAACACAAGCCTTCCAACCCATTAAATTGTTGATGTTATGCGAATCCACTCTGGAATTGCAGATCCTCATTAACATTATTTGCATGTTAATCTGCATCTTTTTAATTAGTGATATTATTTATGCACATAATTTTCGCCTACTGGTGCCAAGGCTGAAGCGCATTAATTAATCTACTGAGATGCCAAACTGTTTATTTTTCCTCCATACTTTTATTTGTTTACATGGTGTTTTGGATTCAGGGAAAAATAATAAAAAAATTAAAAAGCCTGAAGAATAAAAGCAGAAAGACAAGAGTAACTAAAAGCACTTTTTGTTTTCATAATTTAAATTGTAATATTAGCCAAATGTTGTGTTTCTTCCCTCAGAGATCGGTTATTCAGTTACATTACCTTGATGTATTATTAAAATTTATAATGGACTCTGGAGGCTTTTTTTTAGTTCTCTCCTTCATTTACAGAATATACTCAATGTTATTTTAATCTTCATACAACGCTGCCATGCATAGGCAATGATCGGTTTTCCCTGGCGTCTCTCTAGTGCTGCTCCACTTTGCACAACTGATAAACATTTAAATAAGCCTTTTCCAAAAAGAAAAAAAATGAAAAAGAAGAAAATCCTAGCATGCTAAAATCATTAACCCATTAATGGAGTGTGGCATTTGCCTTCTCTCTGAGTCAACCAAAGCCCCTCTTTTGATATACAGAACTGAAACGATCCCAACTCTTGTACATGGACCTGTGAACAATGCTGAATGCTGATATAATTTCATTCTTCCCACTCATTTGAACAGTTGCACATTCCAAGGGCAGCCTTTCAAAAGGTTAGATTCCTTAGAGGAAAAGCTTTTGGAGATTTGGGCGTAAGATGTATTCTGAGCAGTTTGTGTATATGAACTTTGCCACGCTGCAGCCTATTGGGAATGCAAACTGATCCCCAGTGGAGAACAGACCTGACCTGCTGATCCTTTACGTCACTCCGATTGACTCTGTTTGCGAACCACAGCCTGGCATGTGAGGAAGGGTGGGGGAGCAGTGGAGAGCCAGCTTCTTCAGTCACAATGAGAGGAATGGAGACAGCGCTGACAAGTGTTTACCTCTTGATGCAGAAGTTCACAGGATGAAAAATAATATTTCCACAGACAGCACTAGTGGTACCCAGGAATTTCTCTACCTGCAATAAATCAGCAGCAACTTTGAGCAATAGGAGCACCTTCAGAAGCACACAAAGAACTTTCTCAGTGTATTTTTTGGCCCCTATATGTAAAAAAATGTTTTATATCTCTTTCCCCACCAATTTGCACCATAATCTTGTTTAAACTAAGTCAGAGCCAGCAGTAGAAAATCCTAGCAAACATTTGTGCCATTACCAGCACATTTTCTTCTGAAGTGCCCTGATCCAGAAACGTGATTGTTTCTATACTGTATTTTTTAGAAGTCAAAGTTCAGTAGCAGTGCAAAATGTATATTAATAATTATATGTGCATCATTTTAAAAAAGGAGAGGAGATAAATGAAAAAGGAGAGGAGCAAAACAGATGGCTGAGCTATCATCAGAATATAAGCACATATATTTGTCATTCAAACCGTAAAGCTAAAGTAAAGTGCCTTGCATGCTTTTCCATGAAGGCTTTTAATGGAATCTCTTCATTCAGTTGGCCATGGATGTGATTATATACCATGGAGCCACAAATATACCATGACAGAAGCATTGAGATGAGATTTCTTTCACCCCAACATATGTATGGTCAATTCAAAGCAAAACAAGTCCCAGGGGGCTCTCATCTTTCTGAAATTCATCTTCATTTACATTATCTGATATCACGCCTGTCTCTGGTAAGTTGTCTGCTGAAGAAAAGTTAACATTTCTTCAGAATGTGCAGGAGAAAGTGGCATCCCAGATGAAAGTTGGGGAAGAGATTGAGGCAATCAGCTCTCTTATAGAAGGCACGTCTCTTGCTAAGGATGTGTCGGAATCCATGCCATTTGAAGTCCAAGAGACTGGTGATTGCTGAGGTTGCTGGAGCAAAACAAATCTGCATGTCTGACTTCAAGACTTGGCAGGATCAGGACTTCTCCCCTAGAATAATTTGGCCTTTTCAGGATGAGAGGAAGAGAGAGGGCCCTTGCTTTCCATATATATGTCTGCCTTTTGATTTCCTTCAGGGATGTTTGCAACTGAGATTTTCCCCTCTGAATAGAATGTCATATGTAGCAGGATCTTAAGACTAACTTTTGACTTCACCTTTTCACCAAGCTCTTTAAATTATACTTCAGCCACTGAATGCAGTAAGATCTGATTATGAACAGTGGAATATACTATCCCTGATAGCATTTTATCTGTGACTAAAAAGAGGCTATTATTTGTGTGTTCTAGTCAGCTTTTTTTAAAGCATAAGGCCAGCTCCAGCAATTAGTGATTCATAACAATTACATCTAGAAAAAAAATCTAGATCTATAGCAGTCCTTCTCAAATAGTGGGGCGTGCCCCAAGGGGGGGCTCTGAGCGATGCCAGGGGGCGCGTGTGACCCCAGGGAACATGTGTGGTCCCTCTCGATCAATTCCCCTGGACAGAGAGTGTTTTCCCAGTTGCCCGCTGCTCCGAGCCCAGAAGAGAAGGCGGCCAGGCGGGGCGGGGCAGCTGCGTGGGTTCTTTTTGTTCTCGGTGGGTGCTGCGGTAGCTATGAACGGCGTGGTGAACCTGCTGCTGGACAAGGAGGAGCATCCTCTGCAGCTGGGTGAAAGTTTCGAACGGCCCCCTAAAGCCTCCTTCCACAACATTCGCTGTAAGTGCCCGGCAGAGGTGGCGCTTATGGGCCAGGCCGGCGACCCCAAAACATCAGCTTGATTAAGCTGGCCTGGCCCCATGTCAAAAGAGGGCCCTAACCACAGTAGCCTATGCCTGCCTAACCGAAAACAGGCTCCACTGAGTTCAGTGTGACTTACTCCCAGGTAAGTGGGTAGAGCAGCTTTCCCCAGCCAATAGTTTGCTTGCAGCTTATAATAAGTAAAATAATAAATATTAACACTAAAATTCCATTGGGGCCCAGATCGGAGAGTTGGGGGGGGCGTGCGAAATGTTTACTTCTTCCTAGGGGGGGGGGTGTAACAGAAAATAATTGAGAAGTACTGATCTATAGCAAGGGGGCTATGGAGAATAATTCTATCAGGGCATTTCACCTTTCAAATTCATGTAGCAGGTTAATTCAATGGGCATTATGATACTATATCTGTATGTGTAACAGGATAGGGATGGATAACACTGGACAACACTTTTTTCCCCAAAGCTTTGCTTCCTGAAAATTGTTTGGTGATTATGAAACACCTCTTCAGAACTAAATACAAATATAATTTCAGAATGACTGTATCATGCAGGAATCTTGAGAAATATGAAATAAACTTTCAAAGTCTATAATATATTTAATTGCATAATGTTTCCAACATGCTACATGACTTCAACAGGGCTAAAAAATGTTTTGCTGTTGATTTTCATTTGTAGCCCATGTCTGCTGCATCTCACTGCTGTGTCCAATAATATTCAGCAAGTATTGATGGAGTCCAGTTGCCCCGAAACCATGTTCATCACTGACTGCACCTAGAGTTTTGGGAAAGAAGTCCAAGTGTAAATGCAGAAAGTGAATCTTCAATTGACATATTGTACTTCATGGTTTTGTATGCTGAAGGACAGTTGTCAATCAGCTGAATGTAGTTTGGTGCTGAAAAGAGCATCCTTGAATGCTTTCCAGATGATTTTCTCTGGCTCCACTAACAGATCTTGGAGCCATTTGTCATTGCTGATGTATTTGATCAGATCTGTCTCAAATAACTAAAACCTTCACCTTCCTTGTTCATCACTTTCACAAATTTTTTCACCAGTCTGAGTAGTTTCTGAAGCAGAAGAAAAATACCTTTGTGAGGTTAACAAGTGGTGCCACATTTTTCTGTCCTGGAACCAATTCTTTCAGAGTGGCCATTTTTAATATAATGCAACCCTCTCTTGTGGTTGTCCCATTCACATATGTAACAACCAAGTATTTGGTATAGCAGAGCTGCATTCCAAGCAGCAGAGCCACTTTTAGATCTCTACAGATAGTCTAGTTGTATTGGGTGTACTGAATGTGGTTCAACAACATTTCCATGTTTTTGTATGTTTCTTTCATGTGTGCAGCATAGCCATCAGGTACTGAAGGGTGTACATTGCCATTGTGTAATAAGACTCCTTTAAGATTTAACAATGATGAGTCAGTAAAGAGTCATCATTCTAGTGGGTCATGCTCACAAACCAAAGCTGTGAACAAGCCATCAATATCAGTAGACAAAACAAGTTGCAAAGAAATTTGTTAAATCATCTTGCTGTCTTTGAAAGACAGAAATTTGTGTATCTTATAACCTCAATCCTAACCCTAGAGCAGGGGTCAGCAAACTTAAACACTCAAAGAGCCACAAAGGTCCTAACCGGAAGCCCCCCATTCAGTTCTGGAGCCAACCGGAAGTCCGGTTCCTCCACCATAGAGTCTCCTCCTAGCATGGCGTCCTTTTTCCTCTACCTGTCCTAACCGAAAGCCCTATCAATTGTGGAGCCGACCAGCAACAGGGAGCCGTAGCAGAGGGATGAAAGAGCCACATGCGGCTCCAGAGCTGTGGGTTGCTGACCTCTGCCCTAGGGAGTCTATCATAAGGCATAACATAAGCAAAAGCAATTATTGACGTTTTTATTAGAGTAATATTTCAAAGCATCTGACTGGTTCAAGGTCACCCAGCTGGCTTTCATGGCTAAGGCAGAACTAGAACTCATAGTCACCTGCTTTCTTTCTTGCCTTAATCACTAGGCCAAACTAGATCTGTAAGCTTAGAAGAGCTCAAAAACTAATTAATGACAGCAATAAGAAGTAAATTTGGTCAGTATGTGTCAGAAGCTATGAACAACAACAGTAACAGTAATAACAGCAACAGTAATAACAGTTGTAGAATAAGATTACTATTTTATGCATCTGACACAATTTTTAGCTCATGCTATTAGTCTTTGAAGTACTACAAATCTTTTATTTGTAGTTATTTGTAGTTACAAAAATAATAACTATTTGTATTAGTTACTATTAAAACTATCAAGTCTGGAGCATTTTAATGAACATACATTTTCAAGAAGAAATGCATACTAAAAATCTTAGAAAGATATTTTTTCCACATAAAAATAAAAGGCTTTATTGATAGTATCAGCATCTAACATGCTCAACACTGCTACCTATAAACATGATTAAAAAGATTTTGGCTTCCTACATCTGATTTTACAAATACACAGATGTTAACAAAAAAATAATACTAGGATATGTAGATTGAATTTCAGTAAAATCTTGAGAGAAAATGACACAGTTCTCAATGCAAGAACCAGATAAGATTAAATGTTGCATTTTTGTACTTACAAAATGATGGTGCACTTTAGTTTTAATAATACACCAGAGTTATCAAACTGGATTTCTTTGAGGGCCAGATCATCATTGTAGTTCTCCTCTGCTGAGAGAGATGGGATGGACGGCCTGCAGCACTCTGCCAAGCAAAATGGGGTGCAAGGAGGCCATGTGCGGCTCCCCGCACCCCATTTTATTTGGCAGGGTGCTGCAGGAGGCCGTCCAGGCTGAAAATGGGGTGCAGGGGGGGCGCACACAGAATCCCGTGTCCCATTTTGTCTGCCAGAGGCACCCCAGGCTGGTCCTTTGCTATTTCCAGGCCAGCCCCACAGGCCAGATTTAAGCACCCCGAGGACCAGATTTGGCCCGTGGGCCTTGAGTTTGACACCCCTGCAATACACAGTCTCCATTCATGTTTTGAATACATTAATTCACCACACAGTTGTGCATTTAAAATACTGCAGAGTTCAATAATTTCCTCTGCTTCAAAAAATAGCCGCATTTTATCTTGGTTCCTTTAAAGAGGTGTCTAAAAACTGGCCAGAATGCAGAATATTTGGCTTTTCTACTGAAACTGCCCCTCTAACCTCTAAAGAACAACAAGACATCTGATAAATTACAAAAAGGCTCTTAGCAAAGTCAGACTGAAAGTTGCATTTTATAGTCCTCAGTTCCAAAATTTCATTTCAGGAATAAAGAATTCAATCCTCAACAGTCTTCTTAAAGTGTAATCGTACTGAAACTAATGTGGGATGCAAGCAATAACTTTAAAACAACAATGGAAGTTTAGATATTAAAAGAAAGAATCATTTTTAAATGGGTGCATCTGTTGAATATACTGTAGAAATATCTATGATTGCATGAATAGAGTATATATGCTGTTTGAATTAGTAACATTTTCAAGAGTCATTGACTGTATGGTATCATGACAGGACCCTGTTGGGTCTAATTTCAGGTACTGGTTGTGGTGTTTTCCAGCAATAGCAACAGCACTTAGACTTACATACCACACCATGTTGCTTTACAGCACTCTCTGGGTGGTTTACAATTTCAGCATATTGACCCCAACAATCTGGATCCTCATTTTACTGATCTTGGAAGGATGGAAAGCGAAGTCAATCTTGAGCCAGTCCGGATTGAACTCCAGACTATGTGTAGAGTTAGCCTGCAATATTGCATTCTAACCACTGCCATCAGGGCTCCTGGATTTCGAGATTTGTGGCATGCAATTCAATGAGCACATTGAATGGCACAGAAGAGCTGTGCAACCAGGGTATTTGGAACGTGAACCTGGGTTACTTTAATTGCCACCTATAATTCATCCTCTTTCACAGTAATTTTATTAAAGATCCTAATTTACAACAATAAAAACTAATTCAAATTAAAAATAAAGACAAAATAGAATGTGCAGAAAAGAAAAAAAGAAATGGAAAGGAAAATAGAAAAGAAAGTAAAAATAAGAATACAGTAAAGAAAAAGAAAAATATATAATGAAGTGACTTTCCCCTTCATCACAATAAATAAACAATTTTAGTAACTTATCACCATCTTTTAAAATACATCAAATAATGTCTTTTTTCCATATCCCATTTCTTATCTATAGTATAGTATGCCAGGTCGGTTACCAACAAGGCCCCCCTGATTCGGGATCTAATCCTGGAAGAGGGGGCGGACCTGGCGTGCATTACCGAGACCTGGCTGGGCCAGGAAGGGGGGGTGCCCCTTTCGGAAATATGCCCGGACGGGTTCTCGGTTCAGCATCAGCCGCGACCCCAGGGAAGGGGTGGAGGAGTGGCTATTATAGCTCGCCAGAATCTGTGTCCTCGAAGGAGCCCTGCCCCAGAGATTGTTGGGTGTGAGACACTCCTTCTGAAGTTGGACTTAGGGGTTCAGGTGGGCCTTTTGCTAACGTACCTGCCTCCTAGCTGCGTTGCAAAGGCCCTGCCTGTTCTGCTCGAGGCGGTTGCAGGGCTGGCGGTTGAGTTCCCCAGGTTGATGGTGCTGGGGGACTTTAATCTGCCATCACCCGGCGAAGCCTCGGGGGCAGTCCAGGAGTTCATGGCTTCCATGACAACCATGGACCTGACCCAAGTAGTTCAGGGTCCGACTCATGAGGGTGGTCACACACTTGACCTTGTGTTTCTCTCGGGGCAGTGGAGAGATGATCTGAGGCTGAGGGGTTTAGTCACAGTACCCTTGTCGTGGTCAGATCATTTCCTTCTGAGGTTGGATTTCATGGCACCACCCCTCCACCGCAAGGAGGCGGGACCGATTAAGTGGTTCCGCCCCAGGCGCCTAATGGAACCCGACGGATTCCAGAGGGAACTTGGGGAAATACCTGAATCCCTGGTACACAATTCATCCGAGTCCCTGGTCGCCGCCTGGAATCAGGCGGCAGCGGGGGCTCTGGATCGGATTGCGCCTTTGCGACCTCTCCGTGGAAGTGGATCCAGGAGGGCTCCTTGGTTTACTGAGGAACTCCGGGAGATGAAGCGCCACAAGAGACGTCTAGAGCGACGATGGAGATCTAGTAAAGCTGAGTCTGACTGGACACTTTTAAGAACTTTCATTAAGTCTTACTTAGTGGCGATAAGGGCGGCAAAATGCTCGCATTTTTCCGCTCTTATTGCGTCCGCTGACTCCCGCCCAGCCGCCCTGTTTAGGGTGACCCGCACCCTTCTTGCTAAGGAGGAAGGCGGAGACCCCTTGCAGGGTAGAGCTGAGGAATTATCTCGGTTTCTGGCGGATAAAGTCACTCAGATTCGGACAGACCTGGACTCTGATTGGGCAGTACAGGCCAAGATGACTGGGGTAGGTCTTAGTCCGGTTATATGGGATAGGTTTGAACCGGTGATTCCTGAGGATGTGGACAAGGCCATAGGAGCTATGAGCTCCGCCACTTGTTTATTGGACCCGTGCCCTTCCTGGCTGGTTTCGGCCACCAGGGAGGTGTCACGCGGCTGGCTCCAGGCGTTGGTCAACGCTTCTCTGAGAGAGGGGTCCGTCCCGCAGCCCTTAAAAGCTGCGGTGGTGAGACCCCTCCTCAAGAAGCCTTCCCTGGACCCGGCGGATTTAAAGAACTTCCGTCCAGTCTCCAACCTTCCCTTCACGGGGAAGGTTGTTGAGAAAGTGGTGGCACTCCAACTCCTACGACTGTTGGATGATACTGATTTTCTGGATCCCTTTCAATCTGGTTTCAGGCGCGGCTACAGTACGGAAACGGCTTTGGTCACCCTGATGGATGATCTCTGGCGAGCCCGGGATAGGGGTCACTCCTCTATCCTGGTGCTACTTGACCTCTCAGCGGCCTTCGATACCATTGACCATGGTATCCTTCTGCGTCGTCTCGGAGAGGTGGGGGTGGGCGGCACTGTTCTGCAGTGGTTCTCCTCCTTCCTCTCTGACAGGACGCAGTCGGTGTTGACAGGGGGGCAGAGGTCGAGCCCTAGGCCCCTACTATGTGGGGTGCCACAGGGTTCGGTCCTCTCGCCCATCCTGTTTAACATCTACATGAAGCCACTGGGTGAGATCATCCGATGACACGGGGTGAGGTATCAGCAATATGCTGATGATACCCAGTTGTACATCTCCACCCCGTCTCAATTTGGGGAAGCCGTAGACGTAATGGGCCGCTGCCTGGCCGATGTTAGGGTCTGGATGGGGAAGAACCGGCTAAAACTTAACCCTGACAAGACTGAGTGGCTGTGGATATTGCCTCTAAGGACTTGACCAATTGTCCCTCCTTGGTTCTTGGGGGGGATAAATTAGCTCCCTCAGAATGGGTTCGCAATTTGGGTGTCCTCCTAGACCCACAGCTAAAATTGGAGCAACATCTTTCAGCTGTGGCTAGGGGGACCTTTGCACAAGTACGTCTTGTGCACCAATTGCGACCCTACTTGGAGAAGGAGGCACTTCTCACAGTCGCTCATGCCCTTATCACCTCACGGCTAGATTACTGCAATGCGCTCTACATGGGGCTACCCTTGAAGAGTGTCCGGCGACTGCAATTGATGCAAAATGCAGCTGCGCGAGCTGTGGTGGGTGTACCTAGATGCACCCACGTAACACCGATTCTCCGCCAGCTGCATTGGCTGCCCATTAGTCTCCGGATCCAATTCAAGGTGTTGGTCATTACCTTTAAAGCCCTACATGGCTCAGGGCCAGGTTACCTTCGGGACCGCATCCTGCCGCATACCTCCCTACGACCGGTTAGGTCCCACAGAGCGGGTCTCCTCCAGGTCCCGTCGACCAAGCAATGACGGCTGGCGGGGCTGAGGGGGAGAGCCTTCTCTGTGGGAGCCCCCTCCCTTTGGAACCAGCTCCCTCCAGAGATCAGGACTATCCCCACCCTGCTGGCCTTCCGTAAAGCAATAAAATCTTGGCTCTTCCGTCAGGCGGGGTATGAATGAAAGTTATTTTTAAATCTGGATAGTATTTTAATATGGCTTTTTAACAAAATTGTTTTTTACTTGTTATGTTTCTATACATGCTGTGAGCCGCCCAGAGTCCCTCGGGAGTTGGGCGGCATAGAAATTTTAATAAATAAATAAAATAAATAAATATACAGATGATCCATAAAATCTCATAATTTCAGTCCTGATGTCAGTAAAAGTTGTTACCAGAGATAATGGCAAGGACCTTCTCTGTGGCAGCACCGGCTCTCTGGAATACACTACCCCCCGAGATCCGCATTATTCCCACCCTACCAGCCTTCAGAAAAGCATTGAAAACCTGGCTATGTCGACAGGCCTGGGGCCAATGAATTCAATACTGCACTGAGAACTCTTGGTCCCGTGAATGAATGAATTGTATGGGGTTTTTAAAATTGTTGTTTTTAATGTTTTTTATGCTTTTCTAATAATTATTGTTTTTAATGTTTTTTTGATGTTTATTGTTTGCATGTAGATTTCTTATTGTTGTGAGCTGCCCAGAGTCCCTGTGGCATACAAGTGCGAATAATAAATAAATAATAACATACCTATTTTAACCTTGATCAATTACATTATTATAATTGCAATATTTATATTACCTCCTTTTACTTTTAACAATTTTGATCTTTAGTCTCTTCAAATAATGCTTCCTCTTCATTTTTTTCTTTGTCCCTTCCCACAAAATTCTTCAAGGTTTTAACAAGCCTCAATAATGTTCTGCAGCTGAAGAAGAAAGTAGAAGAGACAGATTAAAGAATGGGAATTATAATTTGTTTCTCCAGCATTTACTTCTACCAGTTCCAAAACAGCTAAGTATTTACTATGCTTTCTGTTAAAACATGTCCTTTAGTTCCCATTGGTTAATGGGACGTGTTGGTGATATGGTCTCATCTTTTCCTGATCCTCCTCTATACTAAAATTTTCCAGGGTTTGTGATTTGTTACATTTTTAAACATTTTGCTTTCTTTAATTGCAACCAAGATTTGAGTGAAACCTATCCCTTTTTTATTACGGCTGAAGCCGAATTGGAAGCTACACTCTTTGCATTTCTAAACTGAACCTTTTCCGGCTTTTATCCCTGTGCCAAATGAACAGCCTGTCTTGAACTTACTAAACTTTGAACTTTTCCCTGCCAGCCACAACTGGCAAGAGCTAATTTGTTCTCCATCCATGTACATTGGAAGATAGGCACACTGTAACCTTATCTGCAAATGAAAATACTTGATTTTTCATGTTCTACCACAGGGCATTCCTGGGAGCTACGGAAAATGTTGTACTGTTTGACATTTTTAAAAATATGGTTTGGATGTAGTTGAATGGTTTCTAAAATTATGTTGTAACTTTTCTGCCAATAAACAAGCATGAACAAGGGCCAGGATCCAAATGTATTAACTTACTCTGGCATAAACCACCTCACAGAAATCAGAGACAAGCTGTAAACCACACTATTGACTCTGAGAGCCAATTATTCCTTCTCCTAAGCCCCAATGCAGAAATAGAGAACAAAACTTGCTTTAGGGAGCAAGAAAGGGCAGGATGGAATATATGAAACCAGGTAAACTTAACCACTTGAATTTTGTAATACTGAAATACTTTTGCTATTTAAATTCTTGTGTAAAAGAATCTCAGCTAATTAGTCATACATGCTACATTAGCTGAAATGTCATCTTCTAATATAGTTTGACCTGAATCCAGTCCATGTTAGTATGAATGCATGGCCTGTCTTCAGTCAATAGGACTGGCTGTTTGTGGAGCCCACTATATGTATATTACAATATGTTATGGGAAGTTTATTTGGGGCCTCAGTCACATTGTTTATTCTATTTTGCTATATATTATGGTTTTAGCTATTGTTAACCACTCAGAGTTACTAAGCTGAGATAGGCAGGCTTAATTTTTTATAAACAAATAAATATATATTCCTAGGTATTCCTCTCAAATTTTAAATGAATTATTTGAATAAAATGCATAAAAGCCTTCAATTAATATTGCATGTTATATCGGTAATCCTCACTTAGTGACCATTATTGGGACTGGTAACTCTGTTATAAAATCCACAGTTCCTAAACAAAAAAAAATCATGTCAACATAAAGGATTTACTTCCTGTTTTGTTGTTAAGCAGACAGTCATTAAGCGAGAAATCCTGTGACTGCAACTTACAGTTTCACTTTTGTGTTTTCCATTAATTCTGCTTATCCCATTAATTATGAATGGATCTGGAGATATTTTTGCGTATTTACTAGAATAAAATGTGGGGAAATTGTTATATGTATAAGAGCCTGTGTTTATGCATGTCTATACACCAGAATGAGAATTCAGTCATGTTACAGATTTTAGATTTTAGATAAAATGTACAACAAATATTCACTGAAGTTCAGTAGGAGAAGAATAACATCAATTTTTAAAAATATTTTTGAGGGAGTAGTCCATCATTGAATTAATCTATTCTAAGTTAAGAAATCTATTTAATATTTTTAATGTCTGAAACCATTCCATAAAAATAATTTTCAACTGCAAATTTTTGATACATATTTCAAGTATAGCTTTACATTTTTTAAAAATTGTCTGTCCTATTGAATTGATGCTTTAGCCTAAAACACCCACCCCCCAATATTAAAAACTCTGTAGAAGCTGTCAAAGCATTTGGACCAAACAAGGGGCATATCTGAATGTATTTCCCTTTATTCTTTTTTTTGGATTAATTATTTTCCTACTGTAATATTTGAAAGTATCTTTAAAAGTATCTTAAGAGACCCATACTTCGATCATATCATTCTTACAAGAGAGCTACTTTGGTGTAGTGGTTGAGAGAACAGGCTAGAAACTGGGAGATCTTGGGCCAGCCACTCTCTCTTAGCCCCAGGAATGAAGCAATGTAAATTACTTCTGAAAAAACTTGTCAAAAAAACCTGCAGCAACCTGTTCACGTAGTTTTCAAGAATCTGATCAGAAGGCACCGAAAAGGAAACTTACTATGGTGAACCAGGTTCTTTGTAGAAATGTAAGGTTTACAGGCATTATACTATTGTTTCGTTATGAGATGGGCAGCAAATAAATTCAAAAATTAAATATTCCTTTTTGAAATTTTGAATTTTTCCATTTATGAATAACTTTAGCTTTAAGTCTAAACATTTGTAGAAAGACTACCACATGCTTTTGAAAGAGCATTTGCATAACATGGTTCACTGAAATCTGTCAACGCTTAGGACTTATGTAATAGAATTCTTCATTTTGATTTGTTTTCCTTGTATTCACATATTTTTATTTTTCAGAAATTTGAAAAAAATAGAAATGAACAAAAATGACATATAATAAAAGCTTAGTCTTTCATGATAGTAATTGATTAAAAACACATTAACACAAATTCCAAATGGTTCTAAACCATCATTCATGATCTTATAAAGTCAGATATTCTATCGTCTTCAGTTTTACTGGTTTGGAACACCATTTTTAAAACCAATTAGGAAAGAGAATGAAAAATGAATAACTGTTAAAAAGAAACAATGATTATATTTGATTTCCCTCTCCCCCCCATGCCATATAATAGTGTTTCTCAGCTTCAACAACTTTAATATGTGTGGACTTCAGCTTCCAAAATACACCTATTAAATCAATAGAGTTTAAGCTGGGCATGATTAACAAGTCTCACTGAGCAGCATTAATCTATAAACCTCTTATGCAACAAATCAAGAAGGATCAGGTAAGTCCTTCCAATAAGATTTCTTATTCCACCTTAAACAGCCACAGAAGCTTTGTCATTAGATTCAATTTAGGCCTTTTAGAAAATGTTTCTATTCACTTTCATTTATTTTAGGAGTTATTGTACAAGAAATTGTTTGTACTGTCAATTCCTTGCAGCCTTTCAAGGCTTCATTTTCTGGCTTTTCTTATAGGCCTAGATCAGGGGTGTCAAACCCATAGCCCGCAGGCCAGATGCATCATGCGCTGGCCATGCCCACCCAGGGGGGGGAAGGGGGGGAAGTCACGATACGTCATGTGATGGCAATGTGACACTGCGAGTTTGACACCCCTGGCCTAGATAATTTGCATTTCATTCTCAGTAACTAGCCAGTTGCAAGTTTCTGGATATTTATTTATTTATTTATTTATTTTATTTATTTTGTTATTCTTATATGCCGCCCAACTCCCGAAGGACTCAGGGCGGCGTACAACAGGGAAAAATACAAGAATAATCAAAATACACATAATTAAAAAAATGAGTACAAATTTTTAAAAACAGTATTAAAACAACAACATCCATTCAACATCATATATACTTGGGGGGTGATCTCAGGTGGATTAAGCTGTCCCCCCTACCTGCAGGAAAAGCCATGTTTTAACGGCTTTTCGGAAGGCCAGCAGAGTGGGGATGGTCCGGGTCTCTGGGGGTAGTTGGTTCCAGAGCACGGGGCCGGCCACAGAGAAGGCTCTCCCCCTAGGGCCCGCCAGCCGGCATTGCTTGGCCGATGGGACCTGGAGGAGGCCAACTCTGTGGGCCCTAACCGGTCGGAGGGAAGTATGAGGCAGAATGCGGTCCCGAAGATATCCTGGTCCTAAGCCATGAAGGGCTTTAAAGATGGTGATCAACACCTTGAATTGGACCCAGAGACCGATGGGCAACCAATGCAGCTGGCGGAGTATTGGTGTCACGTGGGTGTACCTTGGCACACCCACCACAGCACGCGCAGCCGCATTTTGCACCAGCTGAAGTCTCCGGATACTCTTCAAGGGTAGCCCCATGTAGAGCGCATTGCAGTAGTCCAAACGCGAGGTGACAAGGGCATGAGTGACCGTGAGTAGAGCCTTCTTCTCCAAGTATGGCCGCAACTGGTGCACTAGGCGGACCTGTGCAAAGGCCCCCCTAGCCACAGCAGAAAGATACCTATTGTAAATACATCTGTGGACAAAATTGCAATCCATACATTTTGAAATCTATAAATTATTGAATCTATGAATTTCTTACATAGTTCTATGAATATTGGTAACATTTTTAATTTTTAGAGAATTCAGCAAAAGTGTGAGGGTACTGTTGTGAAAAAGTGGATTCTTCACAACCTTTTCTTATAAACTTTTCCCAAATACCATAGACAAGTTCATTCTAGTAAATGAATACTTACATAAAATCTTTGTCTATTGGTTAACAAAGGCCAACAGTGGACGGCTTTTTTAAAAAAAATAACGATACAAATCTGTCTCTCCATACTTAAAGAACATGTTCAGTAACCTTATTCTTGAAAAAAAGGATTATAAAGCTTTTTTCTTTGTCATGATTTTTTCATGTAAATATCTAGATTGAGAGACTGGTGGTTTCTAAGAATTCTTTTGGAATCAGCTTATTTCTCAGAGGCTGCCAATGTTTTTATTTCATTAATAATGTATTTTTGTTGTTGTCAAAATTTATCAGTATTATGGTCCTTTCCTAAGTAGAGTTCATTAGAAATCACTTCACAACAATGCCATGTTTTGCCAGGGCTAAGCAACCCAGCCATTCACTGTCAAATAGAATTAACAGTCAGGGAAGTCATGTCTTTTGGATAGAAAAATAGGTAAATTAGTTTATGGAAATCTGTTTTTAAGTATCAGCATTTGTTGACATAGAAAAATGAACAGTGTGTATTCAGGCAGAGAGATTAAAGTTACTGGAAACATTTCCTAATTGTTCTTGTTAGCTAATAAGAAAGGGATGTTTGAGCAATGTCAGTTGAGGCTTGTACCTCATGTAAAATAGACATTTTGAGAAACCTTCACATGAAGTCACAATTATTTAAAAGCACATTTTATCAGCTACAGTATATTAATGCAAGTTTCATCCATTTTAAATACTACTGTTTACCAATACTAATAAGGAAGAAATTTAGTTATAAAGATTCTGACTATTACATCAAATAGTCATCTTCTGGGTTTTTAGATAGGTCTGGTTATTTTTCTCAGACTTATTTACATGCCTCCAATTCATTAAAAAATCACAATGCCCATGGGAAAAATCTTACATAGTTGGCACATTCTTTCTTAGAAAATAATTTCCCATTGGTTAATGTCAGGAAATTTCTCTTTAGTCCCAGGTAGTTCTGAAAGCCCCGAAAAAAATTTTTTTTTAGTGATTATCCATAAGTAATGAAATCCTCCCAAAATGGCATATTTCCTTTGCAGATTGGAAGTAATCTGCAGCTCCTTCTTTTTTTGCCATGTGAAAGTGATCTTCTGCCTAGGCACACTTTGTCTTAAAGTGAGGCTGCTGATTGAGGATGATTGTGTCTGCTTTGCACCAACATATTAATTACTTTAATTATCATAGCATGATTTAACAGAGTCATTTGTAACAGGTATTTTTTAATCTCCTCCAAAGACCTCAGACCAGCATAGATGGAGCAGTCACACTATATCTTAGGAAGCCAGACAGACCCTGAGGAAGCTAGACAGACCTAGAGGAATTAGCCCAAAGGCACTGAGTATCATAGCTGAATGGGGTTTGAACTCCAGTCCAAGTATAACATTATCTCTATTGACTTAAATCACTATATCAAACTGGGTCTGTACACGATGCAGCTATGCAAATATTCATTTTTTTCTATTGAAAATCCAATAGTACTGCTGCAGCAAATGTCTAAATGATTAAACAAAGCATGTTTGTGGTTTTTTGTGTGTGTATGTGTTTAAAATTAAAATCCTGATTCAATCAATCTATTTTTTGTCATAGAATAGTTTTTATGAGGCAATCCTACCTGTAATTTTGCAGAACTCTAATCCAAGAGCCTTTGAGTCATCTAAAACAGGGGTCTCCAACCTTGGCAACTTTAAGACTTGTGGACTTCAACTCCCAGAGTTCCTCAGCCAGATTTATCTAAAAGACTGTCAGCTCTAAACTTGCACGATGGTGCAAGAGAGTTTGAGTTTGGGTTAGCTTCCTTGCCAAGACAGAAATATCCTTTACCACAGATCTAAACAATTTCTCTCCATATTTGAGTCTCATATAAATCTTAAAGCTTGAACTAACACCAGCAGACATTTAACAAAGAACATTGTTCTTCACTCCCTGTTCCCTTTCCAAATTTTGGAGCTCTAATACAGAAGAAAGAAGAACTGTAGAAGGTGTTTTGTTTTAATTTTATAAGGGAGTTCCAAAGTTGGACTGTACCTTCTGATTTTGTACCTCACTCACCCTTGGAGACTCTATCTCTGAACCATCTGTTGGTGACCAAGATATTATCTCTAATGGATTGCAAGCTTACTTAGATTTTAAGCCTTTCAAAATATAGTTTTAAAAATAAAGTTCTTCATTCTGTTTTTTTTGACAAAGCAGAAAATGAAAGAAACCCACAAGTAATAAAATGAATACTATTGATCAAACATACCTCCTGCAAACTAATCCATTATATCACACATAGTTCCCATACAAAATGGAGGGAAAAAGAGTTTTCCTTTTGAACGCTGCCTTTGATTTTTGCACAGCAGCCTGTTGAATTACATTGGGATCTAAGAGCTGTCATATATTTTTTATTTTATTTTTTTCGGTTGTCAGCAGACTTCTGAAGTCCTAGAAACCTGTCAAATATTCTTTTCTCTTGTATTGTGAAAAGGAAATAAACCTTTGGATCTGTAATTCATCTTTGACCAGGAAACATGGGCTTGCTTATGACAATGGCTCTTTGCCTGAATAGATCATTTTTCCTTGTAAAATATAAGACTTTTTAAATTGTGTATCAATCAAAGTAATATTACCCATGTGCCATTGAAATATATGACAAGAATATGGAGCTGGGAATATGCCTGATAGATCAGTTGGTTTTAAGGGCAATATGATATATAAATAAAAGGATTTCTGCCCCCAAATTTGTCCTTTCTTAATTATTTTATGAATGATAACATAGAATTTCATAGCATAGCAAAAGATGGGAATGTGCAAACATTTGCTATATGGATTGTTTAATGTATTTTATTATTTATTCATTGGAGTAAATTGAAAGCTATTTTATCCAAAACTCCAAGACTTTTTTATGGCCATGAGGTGTTTTTTTTACAGCCCTAGAATGAAATAGTGTGAAATAAAACCTGGAAGAGACTGATCACTGAAGAAAGTCCAGTAACAAATAGCAGCATGGTTCTTTTGAGTAACAGCCAATCTTGTGTCTCATTGAGCAGGACCCAGGACAGCTCCTAATGGGAATTCCTGGGAATCATGGCTATTTCTTAGCAAGAGACCTTGGGAATAGGCCCTGGCTATTGATGAAAAAAAAAACCATATTTGAAGTGAATGAAAGTTTACAGATGTCAGTTTATACCATAACCTATTATATGTCATAATATCCTTGATTTGTAACTGTGTGGCTTATGCAGAGCAGAGTTCTACTTTAAGTTAGCCACTTGTTTCATTTATGCAAATATTATGACAGAAATATGGAAAGAAATTACAAGAAAAGAGCCATTCCATTGTGAATAAGCATGGATTAACCTATTGTGGATTGAATACATATTTCATTATTATATTAAAACCAGAAGGGAAAGTAGGATCAGTTGGTCCATACTATGCTGTACTTTGAACTAGATTATCTTATTGGTCTTTTCTGGAAAAATCCCCAGTTTGTAAATGCTAAATGATATTTTCTCACCTAATAGTATTAATTGCTATGAGCCTCAAAGATTTTACAATTGGAAACAAAATAAAAAACAAGATAGATGAACCCGGTAAGCAGAGTATTAAAGTAGGTAATGACCATCCATCTCAAAAGCAATGGATGTACAACTGTTGGCTTTCATGATTACATGTTTTTATTATGATTTTCAGTATGAATGAGGGGAACCTCTACCAACAATATTTTTGTACCCAACATTAATTTCAGAATTTGCTTGTAAAATATACATATCTTGTATTATGTCTGGCAGACCAAACAGCTTAACTCCCATGTAAATTATTGCTGCATTAACTGTTAATACCAAGTTATGTTTTTTTAAAGAAGAGGGCCAGTTGCTGACCAGTATGGACAGAGTTCCTCTTCAATTACCAGGGGTAAGGTTCAGTTGCTAGTGGTTGCAGTTTCTTTCTTTTAATACTTCTGTCAGGCATCTCTGAAACCTTGGGAGAACGAGGTCCATTATAGGAGATCCAAGAAATATAGTAGTGCCTGTAGAATGCAGGGGAATAGAAAGTTAAAAAAAACGTTGCTTAGTTAGCTCAAGATATTATTAAGGTAAGTGCCAAGAACTAGAATCTAACATCTTCTCAATCTTTTGAAATTTCATCCAAATTTCCAGACTTCTGGGAATACCAGTGAAATAAAATATTGCTAGGACATTTAATCAACAAAAAGACCATAACTGCAAGCAATCTAAAATGAAGAACATGCATGTATGAATCTATTCCTTAATGACTGTCAGCCAAGTGTCTCCATTAACAAGTGTTTTCCTTTAGAAATGGATGTTGCATTAAATAAAAGCTCAGTGAGATTAGACTGCTGCCAGCTCATTCACACATGCAAACCAACACTTAATGTGATAGCCAACAACTAATAGCCATGTATGTGAGCCAACCCTTGGAAACATGAATAATGAGGTAACTAAATTTAGTGGCTAACACATATGCAACAGCTGCCTCTCTATCTTTTATTCCCTGAAAGAGATATAAAGTCTTGCTTTTCCCTTAAGAGCTATCTCTCAAGCTATGGGCCAACCTCTCCAATTGCCTTTAATTTGAGACTCAGACAAGCTATAGACAACAGAGCAATGAAAGCTGTACATCATATATAAAAGAATTGTGTCTAATTGACTCAGTTAATGCACTGTATCTGCTGAAGTGATATTAAAGGTAATTCAGCACATCATGTCTCGAAACCAGATACCAAGGGGAAAGAATGAGCAAACTGAAACTTCTTGTGGGAAAAAAAGGAGAAAATCCTCACATTCCTTATTGTATTCACATGAAATGACTAAGATGCTTATAAATCACTTTAGTGACTTTGAAAAAAAATTAATACAGGATGGATATTATGAAAAACAAATAGTGTGGCAAAGAAGAAGCAGGAACATCAAATTCCAAATAAAGACATGTATCATTTCAATGTTGGCGATATAAAATAATGCTGGTGTAACTATCTGCTTAAAGACTTAGGCAAAAACATGATTAATGGCTGAGGGTAAAAGAAGTTATACTGCATGGCATATGAAAGACACCAGGTTGGGGAGAACCGAATTAAATAGTAAATACATATAGAGAGGTAGAAACACAAGAAACAACACCATTTAGTTTGGAATGCCAAAATCCAGGTCTAAATCAGGTGGGACTAGAAGGATCTTTGTTTGAAACATAAATTGCATAAATTTTCCTTCCAAATAGTTCAGACCATCCCACACTGCAATCAGTTGGGTGTTACATTTCAGAGACCTGAGTTCAAGCCTTTTCCCCACCATGCCAGTTAGAGATGTATTGGGATCCAGCGGATTTTCAGTCCCCGGTCTATGACTTTTCAGAGAATTGTTCTGATGGTAAAATGGAATGATTATTGCACCCCTAACTATCACAAGGAAAAGATAAGGTAATAATTGGGTGGATAATTTGTGTAGAATTTTGAGATGCTTTTATTTATTTGCCAATGTTCACCCTTGGATGCCTTACAGTTACAATGATTGCCTTTCTTAATCTCTGCGTAAGATTGATAAGGACTAGAAATACAAATAATATAGATTGAACAATCAATTTCAGCCTTCTCTATCCTGGTGCCCTCCAGATGTGCTAGAGTCCCAGGGGTCTCCAACCTTGGCAACTTTAAGACTTGTGGACTTCAACTCCCAGAATTTCTCAGCCAGCAAAGTCCACAAGTCTTAAAGTTGCCAAGGTTGGAGACCCCTGAGCTAGACTATAATCTCAATAGTTTTCAACCAGCTTGAAATCTGTCATCCAGTATGTCCAGAAAACAGTAGGTTAGGGAATGCTGATCTAACACATATGCAATAGTTATTTTTAATGGATATATTTTATCAATTATTATTCTAGCCAAAAGCTAAATAACCACTTTATCTGTTACCATTTTACACTTCCCAAACTTTTCTCTGCATATGCAGTTATATATCCCAAAGTGCATTTTCCAAATTGTGTGTTATAATTCATTACTTGAAATATGGCATACAATGTGTATATATCAAATAAAGTCTACACAAATATGCATTTGTTTAGCAAAAGAATTTGAGTTAGTATAATATTCAAACCTGTGATATTTATCAGCCCTTTAACAGCAACAAAAATATACTGATCAAGTACTCACTATTTATTTCAAGTCACTAGGATTTTTTCTCAGTTTCAAAAAGCTGCAAAAACTATTCCTTGTAAAATTCCTTGTAAAAATAACTATATTTTTCTAAATAATAGTAAATAAAAATAACTATTCCTTGTAAAAAATAATCCTTGTTACTACATCACATCTGTATATGAACCCAGGAATTATGATCTAACTTATAAAATTATTGTCATTATGACAATAACAGTTATACAATTAAGATCATCTTAACCAGAAATCAAACAGGATTTTTTGCTGATAAATGAAAATAAAGGGAGACTATTATAGATCTATTTCGAGCTTATTTTGCTCTCGTCAGATAGCCATACCCCTTACTGGGATTTGAACCCGGGTCCGCTGCCTTGCAGTGCAGCAACTTAACCATTAGGCCATAGGCTCTGTTCCCAATCAGCTCTTTCACCAGGAAAGGGTTATATATGTTTTTCTGTCGTGTTATCCTGGTGTACCCAAATATGGGAGAGAAAGCATCACAGCTTCCATTTTTGCCTTTCAGCCCCTCACTGGGACCGTCCAGGCAGTTTTTTACATAGCCGACACACTAATCTATATGTGTAGGATTTTTTGCTGATAAATGAAAATATATATATAAAGTGGAGGTTTTAAAAAATGGCAAAGCTTTATGTATATATGTCAAACTGTTTTAAGGAACCAGAGACAGGCAAGTAAAATGGAAGTTAGCAATTTCACCATCTCATCTTGAAAAAGTAGATTCTGCAACTGATAAAGACAAGCATAGTAAAAATTGTCAGTTAATGCAGCCTGGTATTAACATTGAACAGCTGTGCCCTTGGGGTAAGGGATCAGATTTGTCTTGTGTGACCATCATCTACACTCACACACACTCTTCTTTTTAGAAGTGTGTTGACTAAATTGAATGTGAAGATTTGTAAAGCTACCAACTCAACATGCCTCTAACATTAACCCAGGATCTTTCAGTGGGAAGGAAAATAATTACATTGGCTGAAGGCCAAACGAGGACATGGCATGATCTATTGATAATAATACGTATGGGATGAGACAAAACCTCTTTTCCTCTCTCTCAGGACCATCCCGGGAAATTCAAACAGACTGAGCACAGTTCGCACTTAGACTTAAAGAGTCAAACATACTTCAGACTATGGATATATATTTTCCCAGTCGTGAAAAGAATCCAACATTAAGCACTTTTAAGTCTCACTAATTCTGAGACAAGTATTAAGCATGTCCTTCAGTTTATTTCTTTGCAAGTAATTGGACTAAAAGCTACTTAGCTCACAAAGACTCAGATCATGATATAGGGTTAATTCGGCTATTTATTAACATACTAATTAAGGCTGCATGTTTGTGTTACATGCATATACTTGGCAGCAAGACCCATTGAACACCTTTGTGCTGATTTTTAAGAAGGCATGCTTAGGATAGATCTGATATATATTTAATAAAGTTAAAAAGAAAGACTATTGACACATACTAGGTCCATTTAAAATAATTTTAAAGTTAAACAAAGAATAGGTAAAATAGTAAAATGAGGTTTTTTTTTAATGCCCCTCTTCATACTAAGAGAACAATAGGAGAAAATTGTTAATGGAAGGTGTCCTGTTATACTAAGAAAATTTTATCTTTCCAGGTTTTTTCTATCTTATGCCACATTTACATTTGTTTGGTTGTTTTTTTAAAACCTCTTTGTAATGGTTTAAGCTTAGTGTATGCATACATATATATTTACTGTTGTAAGGAATATCCATCTGGGTTTGGTTCCAAGTGGGGAAAAAGACACTGGAAGCATGGTGACTGCTTGGGAAGATGGTTTAATGGTGGACAGCAGGACCACATGGTCTGAGGTCCTGGGGAAAAGGGGGATCACATGCTTTGAAGATGTTGAAGAAGAAGAGAAGGTGTGAGATGCTGAGAGTCCCTTGGTTTTATGCCCTTTCTTGGGCCCCACCCGAGTGCCTCCTGCTCCTGTGCAAGAAATGCACTCTGATTGGCTGTCAGACTCCCATGGGGCCATGCAGGGGCAACTCTGTAGGCTGTCCTGAATCCAAGTTTGCTTGAGTCTTGCTGGCTGATGCAATCTTCCCAGGTGCCATGTGGTGAGATGGGTAGAGGACTAATCCTATCATGTCCTAAGGGTGAAGGTCTTAATCTCATCGCCCTGGAGTTGAAGTGGGGGCAGGGAACTGCAGGAACCTGTTTTGTCTTTAAAACATGTTTTTTCTCATCCAGGGAAATATATTCTTCCTTTTCAATATTTCCTAGGATATTTCATTTTTTCTAAGAGAGGGGTGGGTGCTAACTTCCTACATTACATTTCTATTCTGTTTCTGATGATTATTTTCTTATTATTCTTTCTCTGCAGTACCTTTGAGGACTTTCTGGGTTCTGAATTAAAACTGTTTTTATTTAGCCATGTGTGGTTACATCCACACCAAATGAATGAGGTTCACCTAGAATTTCTGAGCCATATACACACCACATGGAGAGGAAGGAGGAGCTCCATATTTGATAGCTTCTCCACATTTTGAAAAAGACAATCTCCAAACAAAGAAAACTGGATGTCACAAAGAAGAGTTGCAGTCTATTTTTTTCCCTTGTGTCATCATTTTATTTGTGTAGGAAATTTCTTTCATGGCAAGCATTTGACCATGCAGTTCCTCACTTGCAGTTTGAAATGGTACACTTCAGGGCACAGGCCATTTGTTGGTGTTTTTTCTGAGCTAGACCTAAGACACAAGAGACCAAACATATGTGAGCGAGCTTGTGTTTCCTTCCTCTTCTCTTAATGGCAGGAATTACAGGAACATTTGCAGCTGAAATGTTGTAATATCTACCATATGTGGCCTTAGTTGCTTCTTTTTGATTATTACAGATCATGCTCACCATGTCAAAATTATGATTGCAACTAATCCTCATCCCACTTGTCACCTTTCATTTGCAAGAAATGTACCATGTAACATACAAAGTGGGACAAGATCCACTGGAATCCATGGGACACATGTTAAGTCCTTGATTAAGTTTAGTCCCATTATATATTTTCAAAGGTTTGTATATGCATAGTGACAATTTTGTCTTCTAATACTGCTGAACATGTGGACAGAATTTAGTTAAAATAAAACTTTCTGATTACATTCTGTGAGTGAGTGAGTTGAGAATTAATTACAAGCATAAGGCTGCAGTCCCCTGAGATTTGGGAGAATAAAGAAAGACCGTATTTTAAACTGTATTCAAGGTGTGATTGCCAGTGGTGTGACGCATCAAGGGAGATGTCATACAGGTTTGGTCCTGAATGTGCTACTTTTCAACATCTTCATGACTCAGGCAAACAAAATGCTGATTAAATTTGCCAGGAAAAAAGAAAAGTGGATGGCATCGCTAACAATCTGGAAAATAGAAATAGTTTACAATCATTTCTAACACAACAGTTAGAAAATAGGAGGAAAAAACAATGTCATTTTATAGGGAGAAATGCAAAGTTTTCCATTTAAGGAAAAAAAAAAATACATGGTTATAAAATGGGACTAGCTGGCTTAACAATAGTATGCATGAAAAGGATTTGCAAATATGACTGCTTCATGAACATGACTCTCCAATGTAATTTCATTGCTAAAAAAGCAAATGCAGTTTTATGCTGCAGCAACATAAGGAGAGTTTCCAAATCAAGCTCCACTATGCCAACAATGATTAATTGGGCAGATCCAATGAAGTGATGTATTCTGTTTTGGGCACCAGATTAAAAAAAAAGATTCTCAACTGGCAAGAGATATCAGCAATAAGGATAATCAAAGACTGGAAACTAAGCCTACAAAGAGAATTTGAGGAGACTGCTTATGTCTCAAGAAAATACAACTGAGAGGCTGGAAATAAGTTTTCAAGTTCCCCCAAAATGTCATGCAACAGAATATCAAGACCTGCTTTCTGTCGTCTTGAGCAAAGGATTTAGAATTATGCATTTAAACTATACTCTAAAAGCAATCTACCTAACAGTAAAAGCAGTCCAACAATGGAACTGTGTAGCAAGAGAATGGGTTCCCTTTCCTTGGGGGTGTTCAAATGGAGACTGGACAGCCATTACCTGGGGATGCTTTAACTTAAGCCTTGCATTCAGTAGTGGGTTCTAAAACCCTTTACTACTGGCTTGTGTGCACGCTCGTGCACACGTGCAATTCTTCTGCGCATGCGCAGAAGCATTTCGGGCGGATGTGTGGAGCCTCCCTCCGGCGGCGCTACCAGTTCTTAGAACCGGGCTGAAGTGGGAGCAACCCACTGCTGCCTGCATTGAATTGATGGTCTGAACATCCCCTTTCGTTGTTAAGTTTCCCAGATCTCTCTTCCCAAGCTCATGGAACCTTTTGCAGCCCTGACAACTGAGTTCAGATATTAGGAAGGCAAAAAGGGAGCAGATTATTTTGAGAGTGAGCCAGGAACAACTGTTAATTGAGTTATAATACTACACTATGTCTGAGGAAAACATAGAGAGAATATAGGGCTGTAACCAGATGCCCAAAAGTTCTTACCACAGATATGTAATAAATGCCTGGGCAGACAGTTATTTAAAGCCCATCAGATTTGTGGCCAAGCAATTTTACACTGGATTTGAAATAGTTACCATGTCCCAGCCTACCTCTTCTAGCCCCTCAAACTATCCTGGATTAATGGCCAAATGTTTTCTAGACCTCAAGTAAAGAGTGTGCGTGTGTGCGTGTGTGCATGTGTGTGTGATTCTTTTTCACAACTGATTGTCAGCCCCAGGTGACAAGAGACCTTATTATTAAATCTCTAAAAAGTTTTGTCCCAGAGCATAAACTAAATCAGTATATTGTGAGGACCCAAAACCTTTGTTTCTTTTTTTTATCTACAGTGCTTGATGGCATATTCATTTTTATTAATTGCACAGGGCTTTCAGTGTGTCTTCTCCATCTGACTTCCCTTGTCAAGGGAAGATCTAATTGGATTTTTAATCCTTAGCCACTCATGCAATGCACTTCATAGAGCCCTGAGACGAAAACTGAAAAGTTCTTTCGACTGCCTCATTATGCCGACACAATTTTTTCCCCCTGTAACCTGAATCATTTGGAAAATAATGGAGCAATGTATAGATGTTGTGTGAAAACAATGTGCACCTTTCTTTAAACCCATTCCAATGCCTGAGCTTTGATGAAGCTCTCGAATAATGGACTGCCATGGGCTATACATTCCCCTAATTTCTATGGCTCAATGCAGATCTTGTCTCTTCTGTTTGTTTCGGCTAATTGCTTCAAGTCCTAATAAGTTAGTGATGATGTATGTTGAGCTCAGGGACCCCGGCCAACAAAAATATTATGTCACACCAAAATTGGGGTTAAAAAAAAAATAAAACCTCACTGCAAAAGATTCTGATTGTGTCATTCAAAATGCCCTGGTTTCTTCAGCTGAATCTGGTAATTGAAAGGAGATCATTGGAGAAGATAATGGATGGTTAAGTTACACACTCAAATTTTCTCCTGAGCTGGAATGCTAAGGCTACATTCTGCTGCTGTCAGGGTATTGCTGCCCATGAGAAAATGGCCTTATATACTGTTTCTATTTTTTTTTCTAATCATGTGGCAGAACAGTATTTATTATTTAAAGGAATTTTTGGTTTTCTTTTTCAATAAATGCAGAGGTGGGTTCCTGCCGGAGCTGCCCAGTGCGCAGCTCCGGTAGGGAGCGGCCGATTGCGCAAGCGCTCCGGAGCCCTCTCTGCTGGTCCACCGCACGCGTCACCATTTTTTTCGTTAATTTTTGGCCGATTTTGCTTCTGCGCATGCGCGGAAGCAAAATCGCGCTGAAATCTCTCTCTTGCGGGCGTCCCCTTGCAAGATTCGGCGTGTTTTTGCTTCTGCGCATGCACAGAAGCAAAATTGCACAAGGGGGAGCGCACGCATAGCGCACGCCCCCCCCTGAAACTTGGAGATGCGCGCGCAGCGCACCGGCACCAGTAAGACGGCAACCCACCACTGAATAAATAGATCACCTGGAATGGCTTATAAAGGTATTAAAAAATTAAATTGATCATTAAAGCACATTTGAAGCACAGAAAAATCTGGACATAGCAGCTGGGTCACCCACACAAAGAGATAAATGAGCAAATCTCCCAGCAATAAAGGAGACAAGTCCTTATTTAAAAAGTGAGGACTTCAACTGCCCATAGAACTGGGAGAGCAATAGCACTTAGACTTATATACCGCTTCACAGTGCTTTACAGCCCTCTCTGAACAGAGTCAGCATATTGTCCCCAACAATCTGGGTCCTCATTTTACCGACCTCAGAAGGAAAGAAGGCTGACTCAACCTTGAACCAGTGAGACTCAAACTGATTGACTGCTTTCAATCGGCAGTCAGCAGAATTAGTCTGCAATTCTAACCAATGTACCATTATGGCTCTTTTAATAATGGGATATGGGGGATGATGGATTATCTTAATTAATTATAATATTATTTTTGTGTTCCAAGACTGGAACTATCACAGATAAAGTTTGCCACTGAACTCAAGCATAAGAGCAACTCTATACACAAAAGGAATGCATCCACATCCCCACTACATCCAGGGGTGTTGGGGTGTACTGTATGTGTCAGAAAGTCAAAATGGCAGTCATGATCATGCACCTACCTCCCCACCCTTTTAACAAGCCTCAATGCATGTTGAGACAGCATTTCAGTCATCCGATCAGAGTCGCCATCTCAACCTTGTTGACACCTCCCACAACTGACCTGGGAAAGTGGAATATCCAATGCTAGTGCACCATAATGAACAGATGAAAATGAATTTGGTAACTGTATTGCCTTCACTAGACATAAACATTGTGGTTAATTACATAAATATAATTTTCCAAATGCAGTACTTTGACTGGAAGCAGGAGTCAAGGAAACCTGAATCTAATCTCTGAAAAAATGCCTTTACCTACGGTTGAAACTACATCACAACCTTCATGGACATCTAATATTGGTAGACAACTACACGTCTTGCTGGGAAACAGAGATCCAAAGGAACCTGACCCTTTATGCAATGATACCATTTTAATCTTAGAGTCAGATCAAGCTAGATTAAGATCCTAGAGCAAACAGAAATTGTTGCTTTCCCTCATAATACAATTGCAAATGACCAAATTTTAGTGTCTAAACCAGCCTCATATTTATTTATATTTATAACATATCATAGTTTAGAAGAGTCTTACTTCTAGCTCAATTTAAAGTTTTTCACACAGCTGTCCTCAAAGGGAAATAAAGGAAAACCCCATATAAAACCCTATACTGTTCTGTGGGGTACCATGGAAACCCCAGCCCATCTTCTCCTGTATTTCCAGTTCTACAGGGATATCAGCCACCAGCTGATTACTCCTGTTTTATTTAAATTTCCAGGGTACTGTGATAGCTTTTATTTGCTATCAGTTAAATAATCAAGATAGATTTATTTCTCTAGAAGTAGTTGCTAATGATTGCAAATGGTTGCTGATAGTTATTGCTGTTAGGACACAGTTTTGTGCTATTTGTTTTATTGATTATAGTTTTATTGGTCAATGACTGAAATAAAGTTCTGTCTGTCGGTCTGGCTACATAGGGATTAATTAGATTCATATACAGGGCTATACATATGTGTGTGCTTTTTACCTAAGTCTGGATTAGATCATGATTCATGGATTCTGAGTTATTGACTTTTGTGGCAAATGGACAGATTTATATTTTATTTAATATTTTACTACAAGATTGCTCATCGTCGTCGTCGTCATCATCATCCTGTTGTATAACTTTGACATACAAGCACTTAACCATAATTTTGTTATGTAATGGCTTTTTTAAAAAAGTTTTTTATTATTTTTCTTCATTAAACATCTAAATCTTTTGATACAGATCTACACCCATTTTTACAATATTGTTATATCTCGATTATGCACATTAAATCATAAATTTACAGTCTCTTCTGTCTTCGTTTTCTTCTCACGTTGTCACACAGTCTTTCCTCTTTTTTTAGTCCAGTTGTACCATCTAGTCCATGTTTTGTAGTATTCTGAGTTGCATTGTCCTTTGAGTTGAATAGTCAGCATGTCCATTTCAGCACATCTGTATATTTTGTCCATTAGTATATTTTCTGGTGGGGTTTGATTGTCTTTCCAATATTGTGCATATGTTATTCTTGCCGCAGTTGTAATATGTAGTATTAAATATTGTATGTTTTTTGGATGTTGTTTTTCCATTATCCCCAGCAGGAAAAATTCTGGGGTGAATTCCATTGTTCTCTCTGTAATTTCTTGTAACCAAGCATGCACCTTTTTCCAATAGCCCTTTGCTTCGGGACACAACCACCACGCATGAAAGAAGGTACCTACGTCTTTTTTACATTTCCAGCAAGCCGAATTCATTTTTGGGTATATTTTGGCCAATCTTGATGGAGCTAAATGCCATCTATAAAACATTTTATAATAATTCTCTTTGTATACTGTTGACTTAGTTATTTTGCAGTTTATATTCCATGTTCTCTCCCAGTCAGCCAAGTGTATGTTGTGACCTACGTTTTTTGCCCATGCTATCATGGGTTCTTTAACAATTTCCTCCATTTTATCAAATTCCAGCAGATATTTATATAGTTTTGATATTATTTTTTCATCTGGGCCAATCAAAATTTTATCCAGTTTTTGCACTTCCATATCTATACCCATACCCTCAGTATCTTTTTTGTGTCGAGTTTTTAATTGTAAGTAGGTCAACCAATCAATATTTATATTTTGTTCCGCCAATTGTTCTCTACTTTTTAATTTCCCTGTCGGATCTAATATGTCGCTATATTTTGCTGCTTTGGTTATATCAATTAAGTTTGGGTAGGTCATGGCTTCTATAATTGAAAGCCATTTGGGGATTTTCATGTAGTTCTTCTTTTTAGTTTCGTACCATGTAATGGCTTTTTATATCTCTAGCTTAGATGCAGAATTCTAACATGAGAAAAATGATGGGCAAAATCCACCAGGAAGTCCTTGTGAGTAAACTGGTTAAATCAATGGGAACTGCCCAAAATCTACGTTGTGCTTTGTGCAATCCCCCTACTTTTCATGAGGATTCTCATAACTCATGCCTGAGGTTTATCCTGAAACAAAACATTATGTAGATAATATACCTCCATGTCACTTTCTCCTGTTTCACAACAGATAAATGGCATTTATTTTGTCTATTATTTTTATAACATTGTACTCAATATGTATTGCACAATGCTTAAGGACAAGTTGGCAGTATAATATGCTATCAGGAAGATATAAAAAAGAAATACAGACTATGTACAAGAGC
Organism: Diadophis punctatus similis; assembly: GCA_023053685.1. Taxonomy (NCBI): domain Eukaryota; kingdom Metazoa; phylum Chordata; class Lepidosauria; order Squamata; family Dipsadidae; genus Diadophis; species Diadophis punctatus. Next base: position 114,798,883 of record JALIGW010000003.1, on the reverse strand, counting down.
TTCAACTGTCTGTGCTCTTGGTTTCTTTCTTGATTTTATACTATAATTTAACCCATTCAGTGGATCTTACTGTTAATCTTTTGTTTCAGCTATGTTGAATCATTCTGTTTCTCCTGGAAAAATGAGTGATAAATTATTTATAAGCAGTTATTATTTATTATTATTAATGCAAAGCATGGTTTATCATGCCTGATAAATAGACAAATTTAATCATTCTTAATCTATAACATCTGTAGGGGCACTCTGTGATTGGCAAAAAGTTAATTATATTTATTATTGTCAACAAATACATAAGCAGGAAGGACCATCATGCTGGATTTGAAGATTCACCTGCCATCATTTTAGGTAAGGGAAGAAGTAGCAGTTTGTTGACAAGGTGAGCTCCATTGAGATAGATAACATGAAGGTTATGTTCAGGAGATACAGCCATATCATGTATTGGCTCTATTAAATTTCAAGGGTTTTCAAATTTTGATTTGGTTTGATTTTCCCTTTTCATTCTTCTGAAGCAGAAGAAATAATTTCACAAATACAATTAAGCTACAATTAAAAATTGAACTGCAATTAAATAAGTACCCGCATTAGGAAAAAGCGAAGAATAAAACTAGAAAATATTCTATGTTTCTTGAATTTTCATTTTTAAACTGGTTTAATCATTTTAAATGTGTTTTACCTTGTTGTTTTAAGCTATTTCAAAGGATTTTACTATTAGAATAAAGACAACAAAAATAAATGTTTTGAGTCTTTCCTTTTAAATTTGCAGTGACAAACCTTCTGGCAGAATGCCCCAAGTAAAAAAATTCCCCTGGAGGCAGGTAATATTTTTCTGGTGGTAGTTTGCCTTTAATATTTGTTTTCTGACCCCTTAGAGAATCTGAGGACCACAGAGGCAGGTAAATGATAAAAGGTTGACAGAGAATGGAATTTTGATAGCTTGTTAAAATGAAGAGTTAGCTTTCATTTTGTTTATACTGTACAACCATGGTAATCCTATTTTAGGGCTTAAACAACAATTTATATATTATTTCCTGCTTTTATATGGCACAGTTTTTCAAGAGTCAGAATCAATAAGGGCAGGGGTCCATGGGAAAGATTCACAGTTCCCATATATTCATTATTCCCATAGACTGTCCATTTCTTTACTAAAGCAATCAGTTCCTTCCATTTTCTCCTCTATGTGCATATTTAAAAAGTATTACTTGAACATATTACCAAGGAATGGCTGGACAGTTGTTGTATTTCTATGTAAAGCTCAGGACAAACTTGTAGATAATGGAAGGAGGAACCCAAAATTTAGAAACAAAATAAGCACTGATGGATAATGGTCAAAAGAGACATGTAAAAGGAAATGCTTCCCAGATCCATATATAGAAGATAGTATTCAATGGCATTGAAAGACATAATTCATAAAAGGTAATGTAGTAGAAAACACAATACAAACTATTTAGAAATATACAACCTGGATATTCATCATCTGTGGATGATTATGAAGAATCTACCAAACATCGAAGGACAAGCAAAATCTATTATAGTTTTGGACAAATAATCAAAAAGAACTTGAATAGCAAATAAGTCTATCGTAATCAATCAGTTCAATGTGCATAATCAGTAAGGCTATACACATTAAATTTTTTAATAGGTACTATTGCTCAACTGTTGAATGAAAAGTAATGATGCAAGTGCTTTTGCATGGTTGGACCAAAAACTATAAATATGGTGAATTTGGAAAGAAGAAGTGGAAAGAACCACCAAGACCTGGTTGAAGAGACAAAGCATGAAGTTTTTATGAAAGCTTTAAGAAGCTTGTCTATCAGTGTGTAGTGAATTGTTTTGATTACCCAGTAAAATAAATACAGGTAACAAAAGTGCTCTTTCAAGGATTATTTCCTGTTTCGTTTATTAAAACACCCCTACTTAAACTTAGGATATAGAGATGGAAACATTATTTTTTAAGGAAATATATACCCTGTTTTCCCCAAAATAAGGCCAAGTGCTTATTTCAGGGTTCCAAAAAATATAAAACAGGGTCTTATTTTCAGGGAAACACGGTATATATATCTCCAAATAATGGGATACTAAACAAAATATGCAAGCATTGAATTGTAGCCTGGATTGAGTTTCTTGCGATATTTCATTTCATTTCATTTTTAAATGCAAATTATTTAGTCCCTGTTTTGGCTCAGTTTTTTTTAAACAAGGGGCTTTGTATTTAACATGGTAAATATGAAAAGCAAGATCAACTTTATATGATCAGCATTTAGTCATGTGATCAGCATATTCCACTTTCTGCCAACTTTCCCCACTGACTTTGCTTGTCAGCCGTTAAGGCTGCAGATAACAATCACATGATCATGGGATGCTGCAACATCTAATTATGAACTGATTGCCAAGCATCTGAATTGCATGAACATGATTATGGGGACACTGCAATGGCCACAACTAGGAGGACCAGTTGTAAGTTCCTCTTCTGCATTCCAGAGAAGCAAAAGATAGAGATGTTTAGACAGTGCCTCTACAGGAGTTTTTGTTTAATGCTGTAAGTAGTCTGCTTTGGTTTGGTAAGGAACACTAAAGGAAACTACTTAGAAGTACATCAAAGTTTCTTTCTTGGTTTTTGCAGGTAGATAAACACATGGTTTTTGCAGGTACACACACACACACACACACACACATATGGGGAGATGTCTTACCCACTTACCTTAGGACCACCACAGCCATGCCTCCCACAACCTGACACCAGTTGTGCCTCTGCCTAACTTCTTCTGCGGCTGCTCGTGGCCGCTCACGGCTAGACTCCATGTGGCTTGTCACGCCGGTGCTGTTGCTTGCAGCAGGATGCCTCATGGCTCGTCATGCCGGTGCTACCACTCACGGCAGGAGGCTGCATGGCACATTGTGCCATTGCAAGTGTGAGCAGTGGCACCCAGTGTGGTGAGCCTTGTGGCATCATGCCATGAGCAATGGCACCAGCACAATGAGCCTTGTGGTGTCATGCCACCAGTGGTTGCACTGGCCCAATGAGTCACATGGTATCTGGCCACAAGCAGCCACGGAAAAGTCGAGCAGAGGCGCAACAGGTGCCGGGGCATGGGAGGCATGGCTGTGGTGGTCCTAAGGTAAGTGGGTAAGACATCCCCTGAAAATAAGACCTGGTGCTTATTTTGGGATGTGAGTGGCAGCACTAGTGTGACAAGCCTTGCAGCATTCTGTCGTGAGCAGCAGCATTGGCACGATGAGCCTCATGGCGTCATGCTGCGAGTGGCAGCACTGGTGCGATGTGCCATGTGGCATCTGTCCACGAGCGGCCACAAGCAGCTTCAGAAGAAGTTGGGCAGTGGCGCATCAGGTATCGAGGTGTGAGAGACCTGGCTGCAAAGTAAGCAGGTGCACCGCATGGGGTAGCTCCACCCTCCCACCCCTTGCCTAGCTTGATTTTTACGCCTGCACCTCACCCCACCTTGTTCAACCAGATGGTGGGAGGGGCTTAATTACAGCTTATTTTTGGGTAGGGCTAAAATTAGGCACAGGCATGTAAATCGGGCTAGGGTTTGTTTTTGGGGTAGATCATATTTTCGGGGAATCATGGTATGATGTAGCACCATATTCTTTCCCTGCCCAAAAGTCTTCAATCAGCTGAATCAATTTTCTATTTGCTATTGCTATTGTTTTTTCCCCTAGATTGTTGTTTTTTTAATATATAATTATATGTCATGCCTAAAGATAATTTAGATCTTTTATCCTAAAGATGGAATAAAACCTATTTAAATCCCTTAAGGTTTGGAGATGATGTTGTTCTCTTCTCACAAGACCCAGAAGAGCTACAAAGACACGTACAAGAGGTGCACCAAACAGGAGAACCATTTGTCTTAAAAGTACATCTGAAAAAGAGCCAGGTTATGTTTAATAAATTCACTAAAGAAAGAAAAATTTTATATCTGGAGAAGAACTGGACGTAGTAGACCACTACATATACCTTGGCCAATGGATCTCAATGGAAGGTGATACAATAAAGGAAATTGAACGGTGTGTTAAATGTGGTTGGCAGGCATTTGGCAAGCTAGGCATAATTTCAAGAACAACCTCCCCCTATGCCCGAAGAGAAAATTTTCAATCAGTGTGTGCTACAGTAGCAAATTTCTCTAGCTCCATTACCATAATGGCTGTGAAAATATCTTTCTATGATCAGGGATATTTATTATATTTGTGATTGCCCAATTCATATGTTCCATTTGCTTTGATGAGCATGTTCCTGGGGAAGATCAGAACTAAACCACCAAAACGAACAAAAACCAGCTGTGTGTGACTGAAAATCCTGCAGCCTCCATAGCAATTATGCATATACATTCATAACATTGCCTTATTTTTAATTGTAAGGCATAAAAAAGTGGCCTTACTTGGCCACTAAATGGCAGAATAGGATATGGCATTATTTTACTTTTTACTTTGCATAATCCCTGAACTACAATGAAACAGCAGGCAAGAGATCAGAAGGTGATTAATAAGAGTCACAGTGGTGGTGGTGGTGGGGAACATCAGGAAATAGTTGTCATGTAAGTCTTCTCTCGTTAGTCTTATTTCCCTATTTTCTATGGAGTTGGTACTTAAGTGGCATTTGCTAAAATAATCTTTTTGATGTTACACAGAGCTTCTTTCTAAAATCTCCTGTCTTTTTCTCCTCTAATAGTGAATGCTAAAATAAGAATAGGCCAATAAAGCATGACCTAACTTTAATTACTTTCATTTATGAAGTGTGATTATGAGAAGTCAGACAGAATTCCTAAAAAGAGAAGTTCCACTGATTAATCAGCCTTTGATCTGAAACCCAAAGCTGTTGCAGTTTCCTCTGACTCAGAGGCCTTTTCTCCTTTGTGACAAGGGATTGGCAATCTGCATATGCTCTGAAAGCTTCTTTTTACAGCTGCTCTGTCATTATGCCATTGAATAATTACTAGAGAGAGAGATGATGGGATCCAGCCTTAATTGTTCCTACAGTACACTCACTGAAATCAATGTGACTTATTTATTTATTTTTATTTATTAAAATTTCTATGCCGCCCAACTCCCGGGGGACTCTGGGCGGCTAACAGCAAGTATAGAAATATAATCAATAAAAAACCATTTTAAAAACATATTAAAATACTATAAATCTTTAAAAAGAACTTTCACTCATACCCCGCCTGCCGGAGGAGCCAAGTTTTTATTGCTTTACGGAAAGCCAGCATGGTGGGGATAGTCCTGATCTCTGGAGGGAGCTGGTTCCAAAGGGAGGGGGCTCCCACAGAGAAGGCTCTCCCCCTCGGCCCCGCCAACCAGCATTGCTTGGTCGATGGGACCTGGAGGAGACCAACTCTGTGGGACCTAACCGGTCGTAGGGAGGTATGCGGCAGGATGCGGTCCCGAAGATAACCTGGCACTGAGCCATGTAGGGCTTTAAAGGTAACGACCAACACCTTAAATTGGATCCGGAGACTAATGGGCAGCCAATGCAGCTGGCGGAGGATCGGTGTTACGTGGGTGCATCTGGGTAAACCCACCACAGCTCGCGCAGCTGCATTTTGCACCAATTGCAGTCGCCGGACACTCTTCAAGGGTAGCCCCATGTAGAGCGCATTGCAGTAATCCAGCCGTGAGGTGATAAGGGCATGAGTGACTGTGAGAAGTGCCTCCTTCTCCAAGTAGGGTCGCAATTGGTGCACAAGATGTACTTGTGCAAAGGTCCCCCTAGCCACAGCTGAAAGATGTTCCAATGTCCCATTGATTTCATTGGGTCTATTTACATAAAAATGCCTAATCCTGGTTCCGTTTAATATGTAATATTATGTAATAATATACATGATATATACTTAATTATAATTAGCGAAGCAAATAAAAGGATTCAATAATCCTGTATTCCAAAATAATTTCAATGACTCAACTAATCTTATATCAACTGGAAGTAATATCAGAAAATTTGAGATAGTAGTGAAAAATTAGGAATTATCATTTTTGTTACTTTAATGAAATGAAAATGGATTGATTTAGGTTTGCCCTGTCCAGTCATAATCAACTCTATGGGGTGGTTCACATTTCCATTTCTTAGCTGAGGGAGCCAGCATTGTCCAAAGACATTTCCGTGATCATGTTGCCAGCATGATTATATGCCAAGGTGCATGGAACACTGTTTGTTACCTTCCCACCAAAGTGGTATCTATTTATCTACTTGCATTTGCATGCTTTCGAATTGCTAGGTGGGTAGAAGCTGGGGCAAGTAAAGGGAGCTTACCCCCTAATGTGGCACTTAGGTTTTGAATCCAGGCTGTCAGCTTTCCAGCTTTCCAACTGACAAGTTCAGAGTCTTTAACCACTGAGCTATCATGTCCCCAATATATATTGATTATATTTATATTACTTATATTGATTTTATATTGCATTAAAAGTAAATATATACTTGAACTAAGCTCAAGTCCTGGTGACAACATGGACCTATCCATATCATTTCCTTACAACAAGAGACAAGTGTTTGGCCATTGTCTCTCCCATAATGTTTTTTTTTCCAGCCTAATCTGCACCTGTGGGATTTCCTGCTAGTCTCCCATCCAGATGTCAACCTTATTTAACTGTGGAGGATGAACCAACATTAGCCAAGTGCTGCCATCTGCTGTGGTTCTCTATAGTTAATTATGTACTTTATATAATGCCCATGTTTCCAAAATTTGGACTATAATATGTAATAATGTAGTGCATTATTTTAAGTCATATATATACTGTATACGCACCACAACATTTTATCTGTAAATACAATGCAAACAAAAACAAAGCAAAACAAAATTAAAACAAAATATATTACTATGGGAAGAGCAAAGAAGTGTAGACTGATGAGCCACAAGTATGATCTCTCTGATTTTTGTTCTAAAGATGTGCCTTATCGTACAAAAAAACCCCTGTAAATTAGTGATGACAATTTTAACAAACTATGAATACAATAACAAAAATTGGAGTAATTATTTCACTATAGTTTCCTGTTGTAATTATAAAACACAGTGTTTAATTCTTCTGTTGTTATGTTTCTGCAATATTTTATTTATGCATTTTAAAAAAATCCTAACAATTTAAATTTCCAAAAGTATCTGGAAGGAGAAAGGGAAAGGCAAGGTGATACATGCAGTCACATGATTAATGCCCCTTCCTCTCTTTCTGTGGCTGATCCATGTACAGATACAGAGAGTAAAGAGAATGGCCTTGGTGGAAAGAGGAGAAAGCCATTACCAAAGCAACAGGAGGAAAACATTGCTTAAGCCCAAATATGAAGAAGAAATGCATAAATATTTCAAAATGACACCCCTTAATTCACATGCGTGTAAGAAAGGGAGGAGGGAAGGCGTAATCAGACTGGAAAGTTTCTGCTACTATAGCCAAGCTTAATAAAATTAGTTTTAATTTATTGATTTCTAGATTTGATCTAATCCTGGGTTGACAGCTCAGAGATTCTTGAGTATTATCAGTTGTTGTCACTTATACTATTTCAGAGTACAAAACAGTACCAAATGGGTGCATTATGAGTCATAACAGCAAAAACAGAACAGAAATGTAAAACATCAGTTCAATATAATGTTGCAAATTGCTCCATGTCATTAAGCCATAAATGGCTTAAGACAATCAACTCAACTGATGCAGAAGTAATAAAGTACTCATTCATCATTTTATAAACTCATGTACATGGAAATTATTATCAATGCTCAGTCTCATCACCAACACATTTGTGTAAAGACACTCATCTGACTTGTCCAACTATTTTGTCTTGCTAGTCTTTCTCAAAATGCTAGAAATGAACACAGTAATCTCTTATAATAATTGTTATATTGTTTAAATGATAAAATGATTCACAGTTCCATAATTACCTCTTAAAGATGTGAAGAGTTTGAAATAGTTCATTTTCTTAAATAAATAAATGATGCAATCTAACTCATGAAGAAAACAGATAAAGGGCCAATAGCTTAATTTCTCTGCTGAATGAAATACAGCTTTTGAAGCCAGTCAAATCATAAAATGATACAAAAAATGGAATTCCAGTCTCAACAAGAAACTGATATAAACTCAGACTAAATTGAGTGATGTCCATCTAGTCCTAGCAATAGAAAGTAGCTTTTCATGGTGTCAAAGCCAACTGCATATGTGAGAAGCATGTGGTCTACACAAATCACCTATAAAAAATAAAGTGAGTATTTAAGTTTTATTTTTCACTTTATTTTTTATCCTGGTCTAACTACATGAGTCAATTCACAAGGAGCAAGCAGAACCTTGGACAGCTCCAAGCAGAAGCTTCTCACAATTGAACTCAGTTAAGCAACCGAGGTCTTTCATTACAGGTCTGCACTAAGCTCGCTAAAGCTCGGATGTTAACATGGATGATTTACAGCAGATGTTAACTGATCCAAGATGGAATGAACAAATATCAAAGTGCTTTTTTGCTGATTCTGGGAGATCACAAAACTTGGTTCCACTTTTACTTGTTAATATGAAAATGCAATGATAGCGATGTTAATGTCGAAGAATAGAATTCAATGACCAACAGGTTGCTTTTAAATCAGGCTGATCCTTTTGGTCAGGTTACCATTATTTGCCCCAATCACACTCTGTGTGTTTATATTTAGAGTCTTGGTGATTAAGAAAAATCCTTACTTTTCCCAGTTATTCCATCTCATTGTCTTTCATATTCTTATTTTCAGTTTGTAGTTGTATTTTTTGACACAATCGGGAATTGTGCTAACCTGCATAATATTCGGGAGCATTATCATTCTTTGCAAACATTCCTTCCCATTTAACACCTTGTCCTTTTAACCTGTCTGCTTGACATCTATTCCCCACTATAAGATTTACTAACACTGCAGATTTCATTACATCCTTGCCCAAACAAAGTTAGCCCCTCTGACTACCTAATTGACATTCATTCCCCATTACAGTTCAGCCTTCTGGATCTTGTGTCCCTTCCTGTTTGTCTTGGATGACTTAAACGCCCAGACTGCTACTCCAAGGGGTACTTGCAAAGGTCTGGGTCTTGAGCCTAAAACCCCCAAAATAGTGCAGTAGAATAAATATGCATTCCATGACTATACTTGTTTATTTTTGTTACTAGTGTCAATATAAAACTGATTTCTCTAACATTGTTCAGTGTCAGACATATAACCTTACTACTTTGAATATTTTATCATTCTTTCTCATACATTAGTCATTTTCTTGCACACCAAATTAAACATATCACGAAGGAAGAAAATTATTATGTAAAACCTTCCACTCTGCTGGAATAAGAAAAGACCAAACAAATTTCAAGTTTGTAAAAAGCCATTTTTTTTCAGTATGTTACATTTTAACTAGACGGGAAGTCCTATAGTGAGGATATAGTACATTAGAACTTAGAAGAGGAATCCACAAGGTTGGAGCCAACTTGAAAAAGACCCTTCTTTTGATAAGCACCCCTGCATGTTAGCCTTTGAGAAAAATATATAGGGTAAAGCCTCAGATAGTTTTTAAGAAGATGTTGGATAACCATTTGTCTGATGGTTTCCTGCCTAGGCAGGGGGTTGGACTAGAAGACCTCCAAGGTCCCTTCCAACTCTGTTGTTGTTGTTGTTGTTGTTGTTGTTGTTGTTGTTGTTATTATTATTATTATTATTATTATTATTATTATTATTATTATTATTATTATTATTATTATTATTATTATTATTATTATTATTATAATGGAAGACACCATTCCATGGTGGTTCAGATGGTATTTACTTATTTTTATTATTTATTATTATATTGTATGGAATAAACAAGGAAACACATATGGAAATAAAATAATCCATTTCAAATAAGGACTCTCTAAATCTTAAGCTGTTTCATCAATCCGTGTTAACTGATTGTAACAGGAACCTGTCACTTGAATGACTAGATGGGTTGAGAAACTTCCAATGGCCAATTTTGCTGTGCAAATTAACCATCGCAAATAAAATGCTTCATGGTATCCAGTATTTCCTCAGTCATCATACTTCATTAAAATTGGTTCACCCATTCATTACTCAACCAACATACTGCATAATCAAATGGTAAAAAAGGGACATTTTTAGAAGTATTTAACCTCCAAATGCCAATATTTAGGAAAAGCAAGAAAAGCCCATTATCCTCATGGCATTGTGGGATGGTTTCTAGAATGCTTTTGGCTGGCAGCAGTGAGAAACAAGATGCTGGATTGGAGGTAGGGAGATTTTTAATCCCATCCACCAGAGTTATAATTAAATAACGTACATCTAAGTGTGAATCAGCCTGAAGAAATGCTATTGTCTCTTTGCAGGTATTTGAATCTTTCCAGTGTTATTAGATATTTCAAAATGCATTTGTCTCTGTATCCTTTCTACTTCTGTCTTTTTAGGTGATCTGGGAAAGTGACTTTTAACATAGTTTTTCTTTTGTCATCGAAGAGGGGACAATTATGGAAAATAAAAGCAGGATTAAATCCAACTGTCTGAGACAACTGGGAGATCTAGTTGGAAAAAATATAAATAGATATATGGTAACCATAGTTGGGCCACAGAGCAGTTGATTCTTGCATCATCCAACTGTAGGCCTGATGGCTGCTCTCATGTCAGAGAAGGACATTTTGGCAGTATTTATGAAGACCTTTGCCCTGTCAATTACTTTATGCTAAGAAGTCCAATGACATTTGGATTTCAGCATGGAACTTAATCTAAATCTCTTCTCCCCCAAGCACATTATACTATCTGAAGTGCCAATCCAGTATCAAATAAGTTATGATTGATACTGAAAACATTTCCATTAGCTTCCATATTTCAGTGTTGTCTATGTTTTCTTCCATATGATGATGGAAAATACTGATAATAGTTAAGTAAGATTAGCAATTCTTGAATGTTAAAGTTACAATTGGATTACAATGAGAAAAAGTCAACTGTTATATTCTCTTTTCACATTGAAGGTATTCTCTTCCATGGTGGCATGACCTTTGCCAGCAAAGGAGAAAATGCTGAGTCCCATCCAATGAGCAATTGATGAGAAAGTAGAATCTTCCGTTCTGCCAATTACTGATAGTAATTGCTATGTAATGAAGTTAATGTTTTGTAGAATTTATAACCTGATATTAATGGGGGCTCTGTTCTATCTTTTGCCTTTCTAGTTCATTTTCTCCTGGCTTTTTCACAACAAAAGAAACAGGACAATATGTGAAGGCTCATTAATTCTATTTCATTTTGATTACCCATCCCCTTCTCCCCACCCCTCCAAAGAGCCCCCCTCCTATTCCAGTTCTCCTAGAGGTTAAACAAGAGCTATGTCATCAAATCTTTCCATAAACTCTGGTTCACGTGAGGGTGAAAAGTTGGCTCTACAGAGAATCTGATGCTGGAGAAATACCCTCCTTTCAGCTTCAATTCAAGCTACTTTAATAGCTGGGCTATTTTATGGCTTTTTTGATGACCAATTACACCACCCAAAACAATAGACCCAGACCTTAAAGAAGCAGGCCTCAAATTTGCCAATGTGTTTCGTAGCAACACTTTCTTTGAAAGTAAGAATAGCCTCATTACAAGGATGAAGATGGATCAGGCCTTTAGCAGAGCTCTTAACTTCAGGACAATATGTTAACCTAATGACTCCCATTCCCCCCCACCCTCCCACCAATTCTTACTGTATTATGCTGACCCTCGACTGCCCTTTTAACACTGGGTCTGACCTTTGCCTTCTAAAAGGAAAGCACTCTGACTCCCACTATCTTTAATGTCCTAGCAGGGTTGAGGAAAGGGGTTTTTTTTCCAACCTTGCTGACAATGGGATGCAGAAAAAATAAACCAGAAAGCAGCAACATGACAAACTGAAGAACTCCAGAGTAAGGGAAAAAGCATTTCCTTGTTGATCTGTTAGTCTCTAAATGGATGGAAATGTATAACTGAGAAGGCCGCCACATTTCTCTTCTCGCTTAGGAAATATTAACTAGACAAACAAGCCAATCATCCAGGAAGTGAGAGAAAAATGCACTAGCCGAATAAGATGAAACATTCTTTTTTTCCATCAATAGACTACGCAAATTCCTATTTTTAAAAAGCAGCTGAATTAAAAAAAAACATATATTGGTATTGTTTCTTAATTCTTTGTTGATTCTCAAGATAAATTTTCATACTCCAACATGTATTTCTTTATTCAGAGGAGTCTGAGTGATACCCCCATAATGATAAAAATAATATATTTGCATGCGAATTTTACATTTTGATTATCATTAATGACTAAAGTGGGCTAAAATTGAATGTGGTGGTAAAATCATAGTAGATTTTTCTGGTATCTTCCTTTTTTCACTTTCCATTTTTATAATACTGTAGTGAATCTCCTATCTGATCTTTCTAGTCAAGACACAATATTGGCCATGATGCAAGTTCCTATTGGCAGAAGTCATATATTCTATGTTATAAGGAAAGCTTTCTCCTTCTCCTCCCTCCTATGAGCTACAGTGTATCTAATGAGATAGGGGACATGTAGAACATTTTTTTTTCATAGAAGTGGTTGCAATAACAATGGAAATCTCTTCTGCTGCCAATTAAACTGATGTTATGTCCTTGACTTGGTGTCAATGTGGAAACTGTACAGGATAATTTTGCATACCAAAATTATTAAACTCTACAATGAGCCAGACTTCACATGCAACATATTCTATTTCCATTTTAGTTTATTTTGACGAAAAATCACCAATCTTATCTTCATCATGAGAAGCTGCCCATAGCATTGTAAAGGACTTGACTTAATAGTCATAATTCTCCATTTTATAAAATTAAATTGATTTGATGTAATTATAGATTTTTGTATCAAAATGAGTGACATAATCAATTCACTAATGTTTGCAAATTTAAAGCACTGGGCATTTCCAACATTGGCAAAATCTGAATTTACCTTTCTTTCAAAAATCCTTGTTTTTGGCACCTACTGAACATGAGGACTTGTATCTTTTCAAAAACAACATACTGAGGCACACCAGCTATCAAAGTCCATCAAATAAGAAAAGCTGAAAACTTATTAGAAGGCTGTTTCTATTTTCCCACCACCCATACATTCATTGGAAACCCACCTACATGGGCTTGACATGGGTTTGAATTGTATGATGAAGCTACCGAGGTGAATAAGGCTACAATGCATGGCTCTCCAAACTATTGCACTGTGTGTTCTGATGTTCATCTTTTAATGTTCAAGTCTTCCTCATGTTGCTATTGTTGGGTTACTGAAAAGCATTAAGTGCCAAAAGGCTAGCTACTTCAGCTTCAACCGCAATAATACACAAGCTCACAATAGATACAAACTTAATGTAAACCGCTCCAGACTTGATTGCAAAAAATTCGACTTCAACAACAGAGTGGTCAATGCCTGGAACACTTTACCTGACTCAGTAGTTTCTTCCCCAAACCCCAAAAACTTCAACCTCAGATTATCTACCATCGACCTCACCCCATTCCTAAGAGGTCGGTAAGGGGCGTGCATAAGCGCACAATCGTGCCTACCGTTCCTGTCCTAATGTACTCATATATTCATACCTCTTTTACTCTTATTCATGCTTGTACTATTACATATATATTCAATCATGTTTTACTGTTTATACTTTGCTTATAATCATATATGCTTGACAAATAAACAAATACAAATACAAATACAAAAATTTGTCATCCAATGAAATGATTTGATAACAGGGTTTAATTTTCAAAACTCATGTTCATTTTTTATTTCATACTGTAGAGATCATAAAATCTCTACTTAATGATTGATAGCATTAATAGCCATTTTAATAAAAATAAAATATTTTTTCACAAGCAATGATTAGCCGAAGCATAAAACCAGACATTTAATCTTAGATAATAATATTAACTGATACCTGAACAAGGCCCTCACAAGTAATCTTAACGGTCCAGTTTGTGCCTGGAAACATCACCTCCATCTTCTTAAATTCCATGTGAAATAAGATACTGAAGTAAATAAACTATAGGTTTAGATAATATTACAAAATTAACAGAATGTTCTTTATAATATGCAATCCTTCAGTACGGCTAAAAACCTGATACTTGCATACAGTAATTTTTAAGAATGGTCTATATCTGATTATTAACATGCATTTTTCTTCTCTTAACTGCACTTCTACTGTATATTAGCTTTTTCATTACTGACCAAACCATTTGACCATCTAGATCAGGGGTGTCAAACTCGATTTCATTGATCAGGGGTTGAATTGGGGTTGTGTTTGACCTCAGGTGGCTGGGGTGGGTGTGGTCAGGGTGGGCATGGCCAGCTTAACGTCATTTGTGTTGGGGGCACCTGTGGTGGCTCGAGCGCTCTGTCAGCAAAAATGGAGCTCAGAAGGGCCATGCATGGCCCTTCCGAGCTCCGTTTTTGCTAGCAGAGGGTTGCAGGAGGCTGTCGCAGCTAAAAATGATGCTTGGGAGGGCCAAACGCGGCCCTTCTGAGCTCCATTTTCACTGGAAAGGCACCGTGGGCTGATCCTTTGCTGTTCCCAGGGAAGCCCCGTGGGCCAGACCTAAGCACCCCAAGGGCCGGAGCCAGGCTGCAGGCTTTGTGTTTGACACCCCTGATCTAGATTGTCCTATCTGTTATCAGTTGTTCTCAAAGTATTGAAAGAAAAGTTCCAGAAATTTTTGCAAACTCTCAAACTCTCTTTGGGTGTTGCTCCCAAACCACCTGCAAAATTTGATGCCAAAGTGTAATTAGTAAGATTGAGGGAGGAAATGATTAAAGACACAGGGAATTGTATATTTATTTAAATTAAAAGTAAACTGGATCATTTTTAATTTTCAGCTTGGTCCCTTACCAATTTTTTGGCAGTGATCTTCGGAACATCCTTCAGAGGATAAGTGTGGACCTTGAACTAAAAAACTTGGTCACAACTTAATAAGAAGTGGCAGTTTTTGAACTTCAGTCTTCTATACAGTAACCATATAGTACATCTGTAATTTAACTAGTCACTCTCTTAATCAACAATTATTCTTATATTTTACTTGTTGGTTTCCCATAGACATTTAATTGACCACTGCAGAGAAAAGCACACAGATCTAGATAAGGGTTGGTCCTTTTATATAGTTACTAGTTGTCTGTGCCAGGAATTATAATAGACATGAGTGGGTGTCTAGATACCTCCTTGTCATGTAACACTAATTCATAGCTACCTTTTAAGAGCCCGTGCCTGCCAGGCAGGGTGGCAGAGTATGTTAAAATAATTTGTAACATTGCATTACCTAATTTGCACAACCTAATTTCCACAAAAAGAAAAAAAGGATTCTAATTGTGACTGATATGCTAAATGCAGCTCTTAATTTATACTTATTGCATCTTTTATATTAATAACAGTCATATGTTCATTGGCAAATTTCAGCTGCATTACTCTACCATCTAGCACAATGAATCACTCCCAGAATTTAACAATTACTGATGCAAACAAAGTTGCTTAATCATAATAGAGATGTAATATAGATAATGCAGTATCTGATAGAGAACTTAGGTTATGAATCATCATCATAAGCAAAAGATAATTAAGGTCTCTTTGATTAGCTCTTACAATTGCTGTTCTCCACAAACATTTCCCACATTTATACTTTATAATTTGGACATTTTTTTTTGCAGCAACTATGTTATATCTATCCACTAGGAAACATTTTGACTTAGTAGATGTATAATGTGAACATTGAATAAAATCTGTGCCACAGTTAAAGAAAACTATTGGATTATTTTCTGGAATCCATACTCTTTCTTTAAGTATGAAAGGTTGCTAATTCTTAGCCAGTCACTTTTTCTCAGTTCAATGCACCTTGGTGGCTTGTTGTTGTGGAGAAACATGAAGTAGGAGCACTATGTATTTCCATTTTGAATTGCACAGAAAAAGGTGGAATATAAATCTAATAAATAACTAAAAGCAGAATTGGAGACCATAATGATAATACTGTATTCATCTTGAAATCTCTTATATGGTTCATTGTTGAGGAAGAAAGTTTTCACGTTTTAAATCCTGGATATTGCCTTGCAAAAATTGTGTAAGGGTAATTCCAACATTTAACACTTTTTCTTGCCTTTTATTAATTCCTATGACGAATGCTGGTATTATAGGAAATTCTTTGTATTTTGGAAGAAATACAGTATTTTTATGCCAATTTTGTTCATGTACAATTTTACTTGTTATATTCCATTCTATGTACTATACATCCCATTCCATACGCAATAATATCTGATAATTGCACCCTTTTTAAAATTTAAGTTAATGCAGAATGAGTCACTCATCTTTATGAATTTTAAAATATTATGTACCATTTAGTTGCATACCAATTTCTTCAAATATTACTTTATTTTAATTATAATTAAATTATATAATTATATATTGTAATTAACATTTTTATTCCATCCATTTTTTTACAAAAGTGGTTCACTAGGTACATCATAATGTTCACCCATGGTATCAAGATGGCAACCATACAAAAATTCATTCTGAGGAAAAATTGCACTGAAACTTCCAACAAGGCTACAATTATTTGGCTATAAGGTACTATGTATGTGTTTGACTGTGCTTTTGAGCATGTGCACACACACAAAAATCAGCCTTTTATTCACATTTAAAGAAAAACTGCAACCAATATCCATATATATCTGCATGCTCATTTGCACTTATTATTTGTATCTTCATTTTTTTCCTACTATATATGAATGCAAAGGTAATGGGACAGATTTGTAATAGCCAGATAGGCAATTTGATCTACCAAATTCATATGATGGCATGAACTGGAAGGGTAGAACTGAATACATGAGCTGAATGTTTAAAGACTGTAACCAAGGAGTGGTTAAGAAATGTGTCATCAGCAAATTGCTGAAACATAAACCCCTTTTTTATACTGTTCACCTTAGGAAAGATTTAGCAATGTTGTGATTTATGAAGGGCAAGCATCAACAATTCAGTAAGTGAAAGTATTTATACCTAATAGCTACTTTTCAATGTAGTTTATAGTGGAAAGTAATGTTGCGTTTCGCTGTGCCTGGGAGATGACTTTACTGAAGATTAGTTATACTTGCTGACAATTTCAAACTTCAGCATGCCGAACTATATTACTGTGCTTATCTGTATTTAACCTTAGGTGCCCTTTTGCAACTATCTGGTGTATGCTTTTGGCAGAGGAACAGGACACTGTTTACCTGCACAATCATTTCCTATGAAAAACAAAATACAAAACTAGGCTGGGACAAGCACAAGCATTTCAGAGTCACATGAAATAAATATCTATATTTATTGTGTGGTGTGGGTGTGGGTTTTACCAGAACTAAAAATCCAAGCAACCCTTTGAAATGAGGTAATGAATCATCTCTGGCAAGACTGAATGTACATAAGAAACCAGAATCATAAGTTTGGTCATTTGGTTTCCCATAACACCTGAACATGCTAAATAGATCTATCTAAATAGATCTATCAATAGATCTATTAGAAGGAACTTCAGTTCAAGTTCTGGGGAACTTCTACATATATTCTTAAGCTACCATCAGATTTTGCCTAGAGCGATTTTCAAGGATTTTCTCTCAATTGAACTTCAGTAGAACAATAGAATTTCAAGGAGATCAGCATAATCTCTTAGAACTGTAAGAAGTCTTTCTCTTATACCATTGCACCGTTTTCTGGTTTAGAAAGAGGTCTGTTCTTTGGCTAAAAAAAATTAATCAAAGCTGCTCTTTTGTTTGTTCCAACATTTCTGTTTTTTATTATATTGAGTTTTTTAAAAAATATATTATTTCAATGAGTGGTTGATTCTGTTATCCACCCTGACTTGTGTAAAGGCACTGTAAATGTAAGACAGAAGAATAAATGCAGTTTTTGGCTGTTTTAACATTCACTGGTACCTTATTTTTCAGAGTATAAGACACACCTTTTTACCCCAAAAAAGAGGGTGAAAACTTGGGTGCGTCTTATACACCGAATGTAGCCCCACCCACCCAGCCACCCCACCCTTTGGCCTCTGTCTTCCAGCAATTTACCTGCTTGAAGGAAAGAGGAAAGAGCCTGTAAAGCCAAGCAAGTCAGTAGGAGTTTCCCGATCGACAGCTGATTAGGTTTGCCACGTGGAAAAATGAAAGTGAAACTAACTGCAAAGGCAAATAGCTGGGAGAGACAGGCAGATTTTTATTTTTTGCTGAACTGGATGGAAGGGGTAAGTGAATAACTATAAATGTCTGTAGAATGTTCAAATTATTAGACTTATTTTTTAAAGACTGCTTTATTATTGTTCTAGAGCCAGGGGCAATTTTAAGACTTGTGGACTTCAACTCCCAGAATTCCACAGCCAGCTTTGTTAGCTTTTCTGGCTGTGGAATTCTGGGAGTTGAAGTCCACAAGTCTTAAAGTTGCCAAGGTTGGAGATCCCTGTAAATCTAGACAATTTAACAAAATAAAGAAGCTTTTTAAAATAAATGCTTGCTCTGAAGAGGCCCAGTGCTATTGTATCTTCTTTTAAATAATAGGGAATAATGTATACTTCCAGAAATTTTAATTAATTTTAACAGCTCTGTACAAGTATAGTCTGAAATGTAACAGTGTCCTGTTTAGTATTAGAGTTAAATCCTGACTTTCCTTGGAGTAGATCTATTTAAATAATTGAGAGGAGTTAGTGTGACTACATTTAAGAAAACTTTCTGGCATAATGTACATTTCTCCAATTCTTTGCTATTTCTATGGGTCAAGCACACATGCACAGAAATACACAACAAACAGTGTATATCATCTGTGCTGTTTGCTGTTTGCCAAATTGCTTCGAGGCAGAGGCCTTTTTCCCTTGTTTTCCTCCCCCAAAACTAAGGTGCGTCTTATACTTCGGTGCGTCTTATACTCCGAAAAATACGGTACTTACAATTTACAAAGAAAAATGAGTAGGGACTTTTACAGAAGACTTGGTGAAGCACTAAATTACACAGTTTATTCCAACTGACAATGGAAATTCAGTGGAATTAGTTTAGAACAAAACCAGCACAAAATCAGCTGACATCCTACATCTTGTGCATGGCTATTAACTTTCCAACTAGACAACCTTCTCCCTGATTCAGAAGAAATAGCCCTGCCTTCTTCAAAATGGCAGAAACAATCTAAAGCAATTGTTGTGAGTGATATAATTTATATAATGTACCGGTAGCTAAATTGTGTGTGGGTCACGTATTGGTAGGAGAATAAGAAGATTAAAAAATGACATTGCTAAAGATGAGAAGTGCAGTTCTTCTAATTTGGTAATGTCAACCCAATGAGAAGTACATTCTCTGGTCTTAGAAATATGATATTTTGCCCTAAGGAAAGCAGAAAGTGAAGGTGAGCTCTTTGAAGGTACTTAGTTATGCTTTTATGCTTATGAAAGAAATAAAGTGCCATTTACATGAATGCATAATGCTTTGCTGGATCAAACTAAAACTGGGTCTAGCTTCCAAAGTCTCATGGATTTTGTTTCCATCCAATCATAGTCAACCAAAAGCTTTTAGGCATGGAAATGATTATCTTTCCTGTCACCTAGCTACAGCATTTCAGAATGGTTCTATTAAGCCTTATGACTCAGCCCACTGCCTTTACATTCCAACAAAGTTATAACTGTAATATGCATTCCTAGATTTGCTATTGATACATTCTGAGGACATTGGTTTAAAAACTGATTTAAATGAATCATGTAAATGAGAAAATGGCAATTTGCATGGAATTCTCTTTGCTTTTTTAAAAAACAAAATACGTCAAAAATCCATTTCAAATTAGCACATATATCAGTTGTACATGTGTGAGTGCAGATACTGTGGCAAGCATGCATAATACGGCAAATACATGCAATACACAAACACAAATTAGCAGAAGCTGACCTAAACAATAATGATCTTATTATCTATTAGAGTCCTAATTTGAGGATACTCCAATTAAAGTTCACCTATAAGGTTACCAGCTTTCAACTCCATTGCCTTTGTGAACATACTGTTACAGCTATTGTGGCATCATGGAAATTAAATGCACCATAAAGACATGGCTAATTATCGCTGAACTTGCCACTTCCTGTGTAGAAAGCATAATGATTTCAAGACAATATTTGTGACCTGTTTGTCTGACAACACCTTCTCTTGTTGATCCACGGCTCATATTATGGCAGTTCCAACTTTGTATCTGCCTTGGTGGTTGCTGGGTTGGCCTAAGAGAAGTCAACATGTGCTATTAAAAAGGAACAAAGTTAACTACAAAGTCTGTAATGAAATATCTAAAATCTTTGTGTTTTTCTCCAAAAGTGAATGGATGCATAATTGTTTGCAACGTTAAAGCCCAAAGAAATGAGAAAATTCTGAGAAGAGAGAATTTGACATTTTAACTTGCATTCTTTCTTTTACATAACACAATATTTCTGATACTGGTAAAACTGAGTGGAAGAGTTAAACTTAAATCACAGCAGAAATGTGAACCATCTTAAATTAGAAATGCCTTTTAGGGCACTCATGGGAGGAATAAGCCCAACCTGGAGCATATGTAATAATCTTAAGAAAATATCTGTATGTCACATCTTTATTTCATCTATAAATATATTAATTAATGTATAAAATCTATAAAAACCTATAGATCTGTCATTTCTAAGGTCTAATGATAATTGTCCCTTTCCCAATTTTACTTTGACTCTGTCTAAAAGCAGAGCTCTAATCCTACTATGATTCTCAGCCCCAGTGTAGGTTTTCTCTTTGTCTTAACTCTCAATATCCCATTATCTATTCCTATGTGTGGTTTGGGGCTATTCAAGTCCAGCAGAGGCACTGCTTTCCATACCTTTTATCCCGGCTGAACAGGGACAGAGAAAACTGAATTGGTGGTTGTAGATAAATGAAACATTTAATGAAGCTGGCCTGAAGTAATCTGTGGACCCACCTTTCATCAGAAATGCGGAGGTAGAGATGTGATTATCACAATTGTGAGCTTCTTTGAGACTCTAGCCATGCTCTGAACTGGTTGTAAATGGATGAAGGCCTCTGCAGACTAGGGCAGTGCAAAGCAATGGAAAGAGATCCTTTGCAAAGCATGTTACCACCAACAAAGCATCTTTGTTCAAAATGATAAAGCAGCCAAATTCTTTAAGGTTTTGTAAGCTTTGCTTGGTTGCACCAACAGCTATTCCTGGTTTTCTATATGAGTGTGTACCTGCACACATTTCTGCTGGGATTGTGAGAGAAGAAAAGAGGGGTGCTTTGCTCATGCTAGCATGCTTTGTGAAGCATCTCTTTCAAATGTTTTGTGCAGCCATAATGCAGGCTTGCTTATAGAGGTTGGAAAGTCAACGATTAAAGCTGGTGCAGCATACTGGTTAAGATATCAGCTTAAGGATGAGAAGGTCCAGGTTCTAATCAATTCCCACTCATGGAAGGTCATTGGTCTCTTTGATCTAGTCATTCCTTCTCAGACCAGCCTATTTCTCAGACTTATTGTTGTTCATCCTGGCCTGCCGTGTTGCTCTGCCTACTACTATATTGGAAAGGAAATTCAAAAAATGTCCCTTATAATAACCGATTATGTACTTATGCATTCAAATACAGTGGAATCCCTAACCTATATTTTATTATACTGACTCTTCTACAGAGCTATTAGGAACAGGTGAATTGCACCTCAGGATCTATAGACCTTTGTTACATTCAACTATTGCTGGATGATTAGTACAATGTTACACTCCTGACAGTGGCTGAATTCTGTTTTACTGCCTTTAAGATGAGAAACCAAATTCTGATCCAGCAAGAGAAATAATCTCCCTTTGATACAATACTAACTGCTTTTTGTCTTTTTTTTCATTTTTAATTGACTTTTAAACAAAAGTAACAACAACAAAACCTTTTCCTTTTCCTCCCCTCCCCCTTTCTCTATTTTACACTGTGACCATAAATTGAATAAATGAAAAGATGGTAACTGTTTGGGGGGGAAATATAAGCACATGGGGCATTGTGGAAGCTTCCTTTAGATCATGAGTTAGAAGTGGACAATAAATGCAACAAATAAATATCAGTATTATTTGCTACCAGCTCCGGCCCAAAGCACAGGTGGGCAATCTAACACAATGATTATCTAATCTACATTGGCTTTTAATAAACTCTCAAGATGACACTTCCAAAGCAATAGATCCTTAGCATTTTCTGAGTGTGGGACTTTGTTTTCAGAGTCACAACTGAACTGATCTCAGAGAGCTTATACAAAATAGTGTAGGCTGCAGACCATTGGAAGACCATTGGAAGTCAGTAATCCCATGTGCTCAGATACAATTCCATCCCACCTAATTTTGCAATAAGTGTTCATTTTATAAATCAGCAACCCCCAACCTTTTGAGTGTCTGGGACAAGTCCCATGGACAGAGGTTTTTCCTCAGCCCAGAGGGGGCATCCTGCGCATGCACGGATAAAGCTTTGTTCATTTGCGTG
Organism: Diadophis punctatus similis; assembly: GCA_023053685.1. NCBI lineage: Eukaryota > Metazoa > Chordata > Lepidosauria > Squamata > Dipsadidae > Diadophis > Diadophis punctatus. Next base: position 114,776,440 of record JALIGW010000003.1, on the reverse strand, counting down.
TCCCAGTTTCTGGCTCACTGCAAATCGGTGCTGGTCTACCGTCTGGGGGTCGAGGTCCCCTATTTTAAACAACCCTGGAAAATCTATGCTTGCTTCTGCAAGAATTTTGTATATATTTATTTGCAATGTATTTGATTTACAATTTAACATAACCCATTGGTCGCTCATATTCTTTTCTTACCTTCTGATATTTTACCATGCAAATATTCTGATATATGTTATACATCATAATATAATTTGATATTTAATCAAGAGCTCCTTAAAGCAGCAAGAGAAACAGATGAACTTATTTTCTTTCTTGGTATGAGAATTGCAAACTAACCCATAGGGTGTCATGTAAGTTAATTTAGCTAATTTAAAGTTGGCACATCAGAGGAAGCCTTCAAAGTTCCTCCTTTAACACATACATATCTGCAGACAAATGTGATCTGTTTTAGAAATGTGCAGTGTGAAACATTTCTGCATCAACTTCAATATGGCTGACAATTAATATTATGATACCATTAAATAGATAATCAAGGAATCCAAATTCTCAAGTATTTTATACTTTAAACTTTGAAAGACTTGCCCTGATGTGTATTTCTGGTATAACATAGCACACATTATCATGTGGGCTTCTCTTTCTCTCTCTGTATGTGTGTGTGTAATTAACTACACCCATCATCTTTCTGCTGTATCTTAAATATTATATTTTCAGAAGCCTGGTTCTTCATATAAAATCCTACAGTTTATCCATTACTTAGTCTTTTCTCTGCCACAGGAAAAAGGTCCTCTCTGAGCACAGATGTCTCCGATTAAATTGTATCTCACAGTCCTAACAGTGTTGAGTACTAGATGAACTGCCAGAAGGGCCGTAGGCAAGATCTAAATTGCTTTGGTTTCAGTACACAGTGAATTTGGCTCAGACAAGCTGAATCAGTACATTAAATGCGAATCCCTCGCAGATTTGAAAGCAGCCTTTAGCACAATTATTGACTGTGAGTGATGATTATGTCTAATTGAAGGAGACTTCTGCTACCTGTAGCTCAGTTGGAGTCCATGAGAGCCACAGCGAGGCTCTGCATCTTAATTCAATGTTCCAGCTTGGAGAGAAGCAATTGAGCCTAAATTCAGAAATGTATACACATGGTCGATAAACTTTAATAAACTTTAAAGCTTCAGTAACTAGGCTGAATGCATACAATTCAGGGTAGATTGTGTTGTTGCTGTTTTATTTTATCTCCTTTTCCCTTTTCCCTTTAATTCTGGATAGGAAAACAACTAACAGGAGCATTCGGCTGCAATAATGTATTAGTTTGTCTCATGCAGAGCCTCTATCAAGCAAAGGGAAAATATATTGTTTCATGCTTGTCTTTGGTACAACTCATAAATCTGCCATTCTGTACACCATATTAATGCTCGACAGGTGGGAGATTACCAGTGCTGCAGAGGTGGGAAACAGCTTTCAGCAAATTTGCAGGAAATATTTGTGAGAGAAATAAATCTGTTGGACAACACGGATTGTATAGGGGTTTTGATATCTTCCTCCAAGGAAGGAAATTAATATTTTCTTCATAGAGACCTCCGTATTCATTCAGGACCTGGCAACATATGTTTCAACAATGCAGCGGAGGTCAGACATATTCAGATTTATTTATTTATTTGGATGAAATATCTTAATTTTCCCAAAGAGAGGCATCTCTTTTTTTTTTTTTGGTCAAGAAAAGAGTTAAAATGTTCTTCTTTTTCCTCTTAAGAATGTCAGCGACAACCAAGGGCTAGAATAAAGTAAGATCAGACAATAAGATAAGTTTCTAGAGGATGTTCAAATTTCTGCTTTCAAGTCATTTTTTTAAATTGAGTTCCTCCCTTCCTTAAAGAAATGATTTGAGGTGATTCTATATCCATAATCATCTAACTTTCTTCGATGAGTGATATAGGATTTGCATTCTTTCGGGGTTCCCCCCCCCCACTAACTTCCTAGTCTAGACTACATTCCTTCCAGGTTACCAACCTCAGTACTAACCAGCCTGAATGGGCTTAGATTCTGAGCTTGTATAAGGTCAGCCATTTGCTGAAGGATTTATAAAAAAGCCATTTCCTTCTACCAGCCCTGCTTGTAATACACTGTGATGAACTAGGTTCACCTCTTGGTCAGATGGGCAGCTTATAAATTTAATAAATAAAATAAATAAAAATGTATCTTCTCCATCAGAATCTTTGCTGAGATGATGCTCTGACGGTTCTTCTCAATTCTCAACCGCACAGGAGAATCCAAACAGGTTTTTGGCTAAATGATCTCAATTTAAACTTCTTCAATTAACTATCAGGTATGTGCATTAGTGTTTTATAAAGAATGATTTGGTTCAAGAGAGTTATTCAGCCATTGTTGGAAATAAACATTCACCTGTTAATGTGATATAGTTATACATAGCATCAGACAAAAAGCAGAAGGTTTGTGGAGGCATTTTACTAAGGTAGAGTTTGGGAACTAATGTCATCTCTCAGCTTCTCTGTGGAATAGATTGACTAATGCCAACTCTGCATATCTCATTTAGGGATTTAAGCTTTTTTCCACTGGCAGACAAGGGTCTTTGCAGGGGTGAAATTCAGCAGGTTCTGACAGGTTCTGGAGAACCGGTAGCGGAAAATTTGAGTTGTTTGGAGAACCGGCAAATGCCACCAATGGCTGGCCCCAGAGTGGGGTGGGAATGGAGATTTTGCAATACCCTTCCCCCAGGAGTGGGGAGGGAATGGGGATTTTGCAGTATCCTTCCCCTGCCATGCCCACCAAGCCACGGCCACAGAACTGGTAGGGAAAAATTTTGAATTTCACCCCTGGGTCTTTGCCATATTCATTTTTTCCCAAGTAGTGGTAGGATGGATTAATCATCCTCATACTCATCCTCATTATCCTATGCAGATCACATTAGGCAGCAAGTGCTTTCCAGCGGTTTTGATCATTCACAGCATCGTCAGCATTGGGGGACATTAATAATCTTAAAGTCATCCTTAAGTATTTAGCACCAGGTTTTCTGAGGCTGGTCTTGTTTCCCCTTTCCTCTAGGAAGTATCTAACGTAGTGCAATTTTTGGACTCTGATCTTTAGGCATAAGTAAAATATGGCCCACAAGCCGCATTCGACATTATTCACAGTTCCCGACAGGTGTTCTAAATCAGGTCTTCACAGTATCTCTTCATTAATGATAATATCACAATATGAGACACAGAGGATTCTTCTCAAGCTGCGTCGTTAAAGGTGGATTAGGATGGCCCTATTCAATTACAGCTTTTTGCTATGCTCATTTTTATTTATTACAGCACTGAGAGCTGTTCTTTCTATCCTACACCTTTGGTGTGGCTACAGCATGATAGCTTTAACTGGTGGGGGGGGGCTTTGTTACATCCTTAGCAGTTAGGAGCTCTCATTGCTATTTATCAGGGGACTAACAGACCTCTCAGAAAGTGGATATGACAAGCAGAGGACCATTTTCACTGCTTTTATTGACCAGAAGGGGAATAATTGCAAAAAGCTTTCTTCTCTCTTCTCTGCCAGAGAGCACATGCCAGTGCTGAGCTGGTTTTCACCTCCTCTCCCTCTTTCTTTCCTCTTCTTCTGCCTCATGTCTATTCCTTTAAGTGTGGGCAGGGACTGTTTTGCCTTTTAAATTTTAGATGCTTTGTAAGTGAGAGATAAATAGGCAGAAAGAAAGGTAAGCAAGAGTAGTCATAATAATTCAACTCCTCAAGTCCTGCTCTCAGAAAAGCTTCCTGGCAGATCCCTACAGATGGATTTCAGATAGCAGTAGGGCCTCTGGGTTTTGAAGAGAGGGTCAGATTATTTTTAGCATTAGAAGGTCAGGCTTCCATTTTAAATTGAGTCTCAGAGTAAACAGGTTGCCAGTTCAGCTTAAGCAGGTGATCTGTCCAAATATCTCAAACACAGAGTAACCCCACATAGGGTGCATTGCAATAATTCAACTTGTATCAAGGAGATGAATGGCTATGGTCAAGCCTGATTTTCTTCTCGGGTAAGGCCTTAATTGTCACATTCGCCTGAGCTGCCAACATGTCTCTATCATCCAGACCTCCAGGATCCTCACTAACCTACATGTGGGATCGTTCAGAGGAACTGCAATTCCCATTTCAACAGGCTGAACTCCAAAGACCAGCGCCTCCATTTTGCCTCCACTATCTCCCTGGGAACAGATGCAAAAGATAGAGCACAGTCAGATATCTCAATAGTTTAACTCAGTGGTTCCCAAACCTTTTCAGTCCACCGCCCCCTTGGTGCTACAAACTCATCCTCAGTGCCCCCCATCCCCACCCCCTTCAGGTGAGCGTGGCTTGGTGGTCAGGTGTCCGGGTGGGTGTGGCCAACTTGCAAAATGTGGTGAAACTCACTTAACAACACTCTTGCTTAGCAACCAAAAATTTGGGCTCAATTGTGGTCATGTCTTTCTTTCTTTCTTTCTTTCTTTCTTTCTTTCTTTCTTTCTTTCTTTCTTTCTTTCTTTCTTCCTTCCTTCCTTCCTTCCCTCCCTTCCCCCTTCTTTCTTTTTCTTTCTTTCTTTCTTCCTTCCTTCCTACCATCTTTCTTTCTTTCTTTCTTTTTCTTTCTTTCTTTCTGTCTTCCTTCCTTCCTACCATCTTTCTTTCTTTCTTTCTTTCTTTCTTTCTTTCTTTCTTTCTTTCTTTCTTTCTTTCTTTCTTTCTTTCTTTCTTTCTTTCTTTCTTTCTTTCTTTCTCTCTCCCTCCCTCCCTCCCTCCCTCCCTTCCTTGCTTCCTTACTTGTCTCTCTCTCTCTCTTTCTTCTGCAGTAGAAAGCAACCTCCCCCAAGGCAAATATCTTGTGACAGCAGCTATGAGATGCTCCTAAAATTCCAAATTACTCACCAACTCCCAAGATGGGGGATTCCTGACATAGAGTTTATGGCTTATAAAACGGTTCCATGTGTGCAGGTATATCTGGATGAGAGAAAGTGAGGGCATCCCTGAATGTGTGAATGCACATGAGAAACATCGATGCCTTTTCCAATCTTCTTTCTTTCTTTCTCTTTCTCTCTTCTTGGTGGTGGGAGAAGGAAGAAAGTGCTCTGGCTGGTGCTCGGCTTACTTTCCTGGTGAGGCTCGGAGCCCGCCCGGAAGGCCCATCCACCAGCTCTCCAGGCAGTGCCACTTTCTCCCTTCCCTGCCAAGGCCCCTGCCAGCCTGGAGGCTGGCAGACCCCTGAAGCTGGCAGAGCTCCGTAGGTGCATGCCCTGATGCTTCCCGGCCTGCGAAGGTCCCAGAGCCGAAGCTGGGAAGACGAGAGGGGTGGTGGTGGCGGCAACACGCTCCGGCCCAGCAGCGGCATGTCTCCTGTCATGTGCCATCTCGGAGTGCAGTCTCCGGGCTGGTGGAGGCCTTGGCAGGGCAGGGAGAAAGTGGCGCTGCCTGGAGAGCCGGAGGATGGGCATGCCGGGCGGTCTCCGAGCTTCGCCAGGAAGGTAAGCTGAACACCGGCCAGGCCCATGCACTCCTGCCCGCCCCTCACTCCGGATGTCTCCTGGGAAGTTCACAGGAAGTGGTGGCGGGCAGAACTGGGCAGGGCGGAGCAGCCGGTGCAGTAGCGCTTGGCAAGGAAGGTCGGGTGGGGTGGTGCAGCCGATTGTCTCGGTCACAGCGCCGTGGGGCGGATGGGCTGGAAGAAGTGTGGTTGAGTGGGGCCGGGGCAGCACAGCCTATTGTACCTTCTCTTGCCCTGCTCTCCATCCCGTAGGGCCACGTATCTCCCCATCAACCCTCCATACAAACCGTCCATCCCATTTCTGCAAAGGCAGAGCCCTGCAGGGCAATCTAAAGAGGGGAGGGGGTTACTGTAGAAAAGGCTGCCTTCCACCCATGCCTCCTGTGCCAGCTCTCTGGGACTTGGGGCTCTGAAGCAGCCTACTGGCTTCCAACCCGGCGCCGCAGGCTGAATTCCCAGTCTGGCGCTGGTGGTCAGCTGGGCCAATCCGCAAAGAGAGCAGGCAGGTGGCCGGGTGAGAAACCAGTGGGCTGCTTCAGAGCCCCAAGCACCATGGAGCCAGCACGGGTGGAAGGTGGCCTTTTCTGCAGCATCCCCCTCCCCTCTTTGGATTGCCCTGCAAGGTGGGGCTCTGCCTTTGCAGAAACGGGGCGGGCGCATATGCAGCAGCCCTGGGACATCTGCTTGTCCTTCCGCCACCCCTCTCAGCGTCTGCATTTCCACCAAGGGCCGCCCGCCCACCCACTGGCCAGGCCAGGCTGGATGCCAACCTTGGAAGGCAAGTGGATGTCCCGGGGTATGGGGGACCACCGGGAAGGTCGCGTGGAAGGCCGCCAAGTATGGCAGGGCTGCGGGGAAGGGAGTAGGCTGCTATCTCCCTTCCCTGCCACAGCATGCTTTCCTGCCTTCCACGTGGCCTCTTAGCACCCCCTGCTGCCCCCCTTGCCTCTTAGCACCCCCCCCCGCCACCCCTCTTGCCTCTTAGCACCTCCCTAAGTCATCCCATCACCCCCCAGGGGGCGGTACCTCCCACTTTGGGAACCACTGGTTTAACTGAACCAAAGGTCCAGAAGAAAAATAGTTAACGTTGGTCAAAAGCAGCAGCTATCTAACCTCAACTGCAAAACTTGGGTCTTCTGGCCCCAAGAAACCAGGACACATTTGATAATGACTAACATTCCCAAATGTGGAAGAATAAGGCAGTAGCTTCTGAGGACTTATTTGCAGCCCAAGTTGAGAGATGCTACTGGCCATGAACTGCTTATTTCAAAGCTACAGGTCTCATTACTACCAACACAGCTGCTGGGGAAAGCTCCCTTCAGGTGGCACTTTCCATGTACATTCCTGATTATTATAGCATATAACGGTATGGAAAATATCTTGGGCAAAAGCAATTATTTTTATACCACCACAGGCCACTTCTGAAGTCCTCCATGCAAAAAGCCAGCTGTCGAGACAACACAGCTACCTTACTGTTATAGTGAAGCCTATCAGCAGAGAGGCTGGAAGAACTCCATCCTCTAAAAATGAGATATAATGTTTTCCCCTTTATAATTGAAAGAGGTTGGTCTGAGACCCATCCAGGGTCACAGCACTCCAGCTATGAATCACCAACTACAACAGGCTTAGTAAATATCTTATGATCAGTTCCTTGAACTAAAACAACAAAACTGAAAAAAAAAGCAAAATGATACTTAAAAAGCAAAACAAGTCCATTTTTCTAAATACTAATTTACTAATGTCGACAATAAATGTAAATCTCAGTGCTCATAGCTAGAGCTGCATGAGAACTTTGTGGCCAACTTTTCCAATAAAAAATGTAGCCTTTTAGTACAGATTTCCAGAAACAGTGAGGCTAGTTGGGCAGCTGATCCTTTTTATAGTGACACACTCCATATAACTTTATTCTTTTTACTATCAATGGGCCCGCTGGCAACAATTTTGATTAAGACAAACTGTGGGTATGAATTAGCCAAAAAAGGAGTAAAAGACAACTCAATCCAGATATTATGTGTGAGAGAAAGAAGGCAAAGGCAGTCCCTCTCCAGTAGTTTACAGAATGTATTGTAGAGGGCTCAGTCTATCAGGGTTTTTGTCTATAGGTATGAAATAAAAAAATTCAGCTTGGAAGAATCACTGTGCGTTACTCCTGATTTCAGGTCTGACCGGGATGAGAGGGTTGAGGAAAAAATAATTGGTAATCATTATGAAATACCGGGGCTTACAGTTTAAAGCTGATTGCTTATGGAAAAAGAATTCCATTGTTATACCAATCATGACTGGGGCCCTTGAAACAATACCTAAAGGTCTTCCTCAATAAAATAACAAAGGGAGGGAATGAGAGAGAGGGAAAGAGAGAGGGGCAGGTGGAAAGAAGCAAGGGAGGCCCAAGAACTGATAGCTGTGAGTTCACATTTTTTAATATATAATAACAGTAGTGGTAGTAATAGTAGTAGTAAATGTTCTAGAAAGTAGAACATTAGCAGCAATAGTAAATGTTCTGGAAAGAACAACATCTAGAATCAGAAGAAACAGAACAGAGGCTAGCAAGTTAAAGTCGGTTTATAATACAAAATAAAGTATTCACAGAAGTAGAATTGGAAGAACTGCAAAGGTCTATCCAGGGCAAAGAAATCAAAGATTTGCCAAAAATAGGTCACACAGTAGGGGAAGTCAGCAGTAGAAGAAGCCAGCATTGTTACAAAACTGTTTTAATTCCCAAACCAGACACCTTCTCTTCTACCTTCTCTTTAGAAAGATAAAGTCCTCCAACTGGAAAAACAAAAGGAGTTTAAACAAAGAATAACAGCATCTAGAACAGCACAAAAACAACAGAATAAGATTGCCTGCAATGAAGTTTGTTAACAAAAAAAAAACCCTGCTAGTCTAAGTATTAAAAGATACCAAAATACCATAACAAATATAAGCACCAGCTCACTGCAAGAAACAGCTCAATTGATGTACGGCGCAGCTGTACTTATAACTGAAGAACCTGGATGCAGAATCAACAAAGAAGAAAAAAAGCCAAACTGTGCACCACCAAAATGGAAGATCAAGTTGCAGAATAAGATCCGAATGCTAAGATCAGATGCAAGTGAACTTGAACAGATGAAAGAAAAGAAGCCAAAGAACGAGACAACCAAAGAATACCTGATCAAGAAATAATACCTAGAGACAAGAAAAATCAAGAAAGCTCTAGAAATAACATCCATTACCAAGAAAATCAACAGACTCTCTAATGTCAGTCAAATCAGAAGCATTTCTACCAATCCATCAATGGACTGCAAAGAACCAGCCAACACCTGATGAAGAAGAAACATTGTGGGCCAACCCAAGAAATACAATAAGAATGCAGCCTGGATAAAGGAGGTAGGGAAGGAGAAAAGAAGAAGCTAAAATGAAAATAACTTGTAATAAAGCAGAAATTGTGGAGAGCAGGGCACAGAAGATCAAGAACAAGATCAAGAAGTCCAGCTGCTGTGGCCTAGAGGTGGAGCTCTTGCCTCACAATCAGGAGGTTGTGAGTTCGATCCTAGGTAGAGGCAGATGTAAGGGTCTCCTGCTTGGGCAGGGGGTTGGACTAGATGACCTGCAAGGTCCCTTCCAACTCTGTTAATCTGTTAAAAACTAGTCAGCACTTGGGTGAAGACAAACTGCATGGCTTTTGGTTGAAATATCTGATTGGTCTGCACTCTCTCATTGTCAAACAGTTTAACAACAAACTGTAAAGAGGTGAAATTGAAGATTGGTTTAACATTTGGCAAAACCTAACTGATAATGGAAGATCAAACAAAAGGAACAGCACCAGGCAGATAGATAGATAGATAGATAGATAGATAGATAGATAGATAGATAGATAGATAGATAGATAGATAGATAGATAGATAGATAGATAGATAGATAGCTTTTATTGCGGTCAGAGACCAATTTAAAATACACATAAAAAAGGGGGGTAAATTTTACAAATATAGATAGCTCATGTGACAGTATACCATCTACTACAATCTATACCGTCAATACTAGTGATCCTCTGCTGTAGGGGTTACCCATCTTTTCCTCCATTTTTTTCCCACGACTGCAGCAAATTTTTTTTTGCCACCTTTGAGGTTATATTAGGATCTATATCCTGGAGTAGGAAGTAAAGGCTGAACAGATCCAGTGAACCAAGGAATCTCTGGGAAATAGGGGAGATGAGTCTTGATCTTATGTCTTGATAGTGGGGGCATACAAATGTAATGTGGAGCAGAGATTCCAGGGATCGGCCATCACATGTACAATAGGTGGATTTTGCTCCCCCCGAGAGCCTACTGTCGAGGACATTCGAGGGGATCACATTAAATCGTGCCTTCATAAATGCAAGCCTATGTTTGATAGAGTGCAACGCAGAAAGGTAAGGCGGGGGGTGAAGCAAGGGAACAATACCAAGGGAAAACGGGGAGCAAGTTCCTGATCCGTTTGGCAGCTACATATTAATTATCCGCTTATCAATAATGTCAAATTATTAACTGGTGTGGAAGCAGATGCAGTCCAACAGCATCTAGTTCAGGGCTGTCAAACTGTTGGCCTGTGGGCCGGATGCATCACGCGCTGGCCACACCCACTCCCAGTTTAATGAAGGGGAAAAAAGTCCCGATATGTCATTTGACACCCCTAATCTAGTTGAAAGCAAGCTCTTTCCATTTGAGCAGAAAGAAAACTGCCCAAAGAGCTCCTAATTGACAAGATACAGGCAGTCCTCAACTTATGACCAAATTGAGCCCAACATTTCTGTTGCTAAGTAAGACATTTGTTAAGTGAAATTTGCCCCATTTCTTGTTGACCTTTCTTGCCACAGTTGTTAGTCAATCACTGCAGTTCTTAAATTAGTAACATGGTTGTTAAGTGAATCTGGCTTCCCCATTGACTTTGCTTGTCAGAAGATCACAAAAGGGGATCACATGACCTTGGGACACTTCAATGGTCATAAATATGAGTCAGATGCCAAGCATCTGAATTTTGATCATGTGACCACGAGGATGGTGCAATGGTCGTAAGTGTGAAAAATGGTCATAATTCACTTTCAATGACATTATAACTTCAAATGGTCACTAAGTGAACTGTTGTAAGTCAAGGACTACCTGTAATTTTGGAAAACTGTAAAGAAGGAAGACCAACTTAAATGGTCTTAAACTTAACTTGGACTGATTACAAGAAGGCATTTAACTCCCTGCCACATGACTGAAAATCAAGTACCCAGAAATAACTAAGAGTTCGAGGAATAGGAAAATCAGAAAAATAATGAAAATGTATCATGCCCTTCATTCACCCAGTGATATTGACAGGTGAAGAAGATGCATTGAATATAATGCTAATATACCATGTCTACCATATCAGGCTTATTGAATAGAGACCAAAATATCCTAAAGGAAAGACCAAACAAAGACTAAAAAAGACATTGCAAGGCAAGGATTTATATGACCACTACATTTAAAAAAAATAGCAGGTAAAGCAGATGACAAGACCTGGCAAGAGCAGGAAAGTTGAAAGAAAGAGATAAAGAGGTTAAGACCAAGCCTTAGGAACAAAATGCATATACTGTAAATCCAGAATTGAGAAGACAGCAATAGATAGCAAGTGCAGCTTCTGCAAAGAAGCTGAAGAAATAGGGGATCACCTTGTCAGTTGCTGCAAGACGTTCGCACAAAGTAGCAGCAATGGTGCATAGGAATATCTGCAAGAAATACCACCTGCCTGCAAGCAAGAACCAGTGAGACCACAAAATAAACAAAGTACCGTATTTTTCGGACTATAAGACGCTCCGGACTATGACGCATCTAGCTTTTGGGGAGGAATACAAGAAAAAAAATCTGCCTCTGCCTCCCAGCAATTTGCCTCCTTGCAGCAAACAGCCTGGTCAGCTTCAGCATGAGCAGCTGATTGGTGGTTGGATCTGCCTCCCGGAATACTGCCTATCAGCTGTTCCAGGCTGCAGGGTTTGCCACCACCCATCGCCACTGATCATAGCCGCTGTCGTCTATCGCTGCTTCCACACGCCCCATTTTTGGCCTCCGCACGTCCAGTTTTGGCCCCATTTTCGGCCTCCACATGCCCCATTTTCGGCCTCTGCATGTCCCATTTTTAGCCAGTTCCAGGTGGTGATCTCCACCACTACTGCCTATCCCTGCCATCTGGAATGGGCTGAAAATGGGACATGTGGAGGCCAAAAATGGGGCATGCAGAGGGCAAAAGCAGGATGTGCAGAGGCCAAAAATGGGGCACGTGGAGGCGGCGATGGGCAGCGGTGGTGACAATGGGTGGTGGCAATCCCCTCAGCCTGGAACAGCTGACAGGTGATATTCTGGGAGGCAGATCCAATCGCCAATCAGCTGCTCGTGCTAAATCAGGCTGTGCTGAAGCTGACCAGGCTGTTTGCTGTTTGCTGCAAGGAGGCAAATTGCTGGGAGGCAGAGGCTGAAGGGTGGGGGCCGGTGGGTGGGCAGGGCTTTGGCAAAATTCGCTGTATAAGACGCTCAGACATTTCCACCCACTTGGGGGGGGGGAGTGCATCTTATACCCCAAAAAATATGGTAATAGAAAAGGAAGAAGTTAAAGTGCTCTGGGACTTTAGAATTCAAATAGACATCTGCCACACATCATTCCAGACTTAGCAATTGTTGATAAGAAAGACAAAAAAGTTTAGATAGTAGACATTGCAATATGTGGAGACAGAAGAATAGAAGAAAAAGAATGGGGGAAAAAATCCCAAAATACAAACACCTGGAAATAGAAGTAGAATGACTGTGGCAAAAGAAAACAAAGATAGCATCAATAATAATAGATGCCTTGGTTGCAATCCCAAAACAACTGGAACACCACTTGAACACCATCAGCATTGACAAAAATCACCATCAGTCAATTTCAAAAGGCAGGTTTACGGGATAGTTTACATCAGGGGTGTCAAACTCGATTTCATTGAGGGCATCAAGGTTGTGTTTGATCTCGATTTCATTGAGGGCATCAAGGTTGTGTTTGATCTCGCGGGCAGGGTGGGCATGGCCAGTGTGGGGGTGGCCAGCTTGACATCACTTGTGTCAGGGGCACCTGTGGTGGCCCGGGCGGTGCTGGGGTGATTCACTGTCTTCAGTGGAGGAAGATGAGACAGGGAGAGGGCCAAACCCTTGTCCTCCATAGGAGCATTGCCATCCCTCTCAAGCCATGCGAAGGACCCCCAAATGGCAGCACAGGCTGTCCAGAGCCCTAGCAAGCATGGGGCAAGTGCCCAGCCTGGCCCTTGAGCTCCCAGGGTACTGGGACTCCACAGCCCAACCCAGCCACACTTCCCCAAGGGGGTACCCAGCCGTGCTTACCTCCTCGAGGCTGCTGCTGCTGTGCTTGCTCTCATTGGCCAGGTTGCTCATGGTGTGTGTGGGATGGCAAAGTGTGTGGGTCAGAACGAGGCCCACTCCAGGGGTGAAATCCACTTACCTTCCCTACTGGCTCGCAAATGTGCATGCGCAGAATGTGAAAACCATCCCAAAAAGGGGATGTCATGATGTCGGCATGGGTGGGCGGGGCTTTGCACAGTCGGCCCTACCGGCCCATTTGAGCCAGTTAGAGCCGGCTGCATTTCACCCCTGGCCCACTCCCTCTCCACACAACACCACCTGGAGAAGTCAGAAGGAGGAGACAAGGGGATGGTGAAAGGACAAAAGCTTGGAAGCAACTTCCAACAGTGGTAGTGGGTCAATCGTCAGGAACTGAGTTTAAACCAGGGGCGGGTTCCTAATTTTTTTACTGCCACTCTGTGGGCGTGGCTTATTTTGTGGGTGTGGCTTGCCAGCCATGTGACCGGGTAGGCGTGGGCCTCGGGAGCTTGGCAGCAGCTGGAGAAGCGGGGGGGGCATTGCCCACCCGCAACGCAGCCCCCCGCAGCAGGAGCAGCAAGACCGCGGCAGCAGTTCTTCTAGGAGGCTCCATCCGGCCTGAATGCTTCTCCCCATTCAATGATCCTAGGCTCCTGCCGCCCGTTCCCCCTCCCCTCAGAAGCTCGAGAAGCCTCGAACATGCAAAAATGCCTGGGATCATCACCGCGGCTTCTCGGACTGCTGAAGGGAGGGGAATGGAGATAGCTCCTGCCGCCCGTTCTTTCAGCATCTCATGCACTCCCTCAGCCATCCTCCCTTGCTTGGACTCACTGTGGGGTAGGAAGGCAGTGCATGTGCAGTGCCGGAAGCTCGGCTTCTGGGCATGCGCAGAAGAAAAATTTTTAAAAAAAAATTAATTTTTTTTTTAAAAAAATGGCGGTGCCCAGGCACTGGCAACCGACCGCACCGGTACTGTGACGTCACCAGCGGGCTGCTACCGGTGCTATAGAGTGGACCGCACTGGTAGGAACCCACCACTGGTTTAAACATGCTTGGGATAAACACATGTACTGACAAAAATAAAAAAATGAAATGAAAAAACAAATATATAAATGAAAAAGAAAACAAAAACAAAAAAACCTTAAAGAGTTTTGCCATTGGTTTTCTATGTTTTATGTTTCTAATTATCTTCATTCCCAAACTCCCCTAAATTTAATGCAACTAAAAAGAAAAGTTGAGCAGCATGACTGGTTCTTCATGAAAATCTGTCAGCTCCATAAACAGCCTCTATTTGATAAAGGTTTTATAGGAATTATTATGAGCTTTTTCATTTGTGCAAAGGAAGATGTATCACTATCTTCTCTTTTTCTCTTTGGCATCCAAGCTACTTTCCTCTTGCATATTATGCAAACTTCAAGAAATCAGCAGTAAGCATGTCAATGAAGCAGTGATGATAACTAAAAAATGCTGCAGTTTGCAACAGCCTCTTTAATTTCAAGACAAGCACATTAGCTTAAACATTACTTTCTTTTTCCTTAATTGGATTATTTACATAAATTGCGATAAAAGGCAATCATATGCGGGCTATTTAAACAAAAGAAAGCCTTAATCAATCACACTGAGGGACTTTTACACTTTTGGTCCAGGAAAAAAAAACCCCAAAATTTGAAGAGGATGATAAGGTGAGGCGAGACAGGGTAAAAGCTGATATTCTCTCTTTATAACAGATAGCCTGAAGTTGTAGAGGCCATTATACCATGCATTTTCAGAGCAAATGAACTTGACAGATGGCTGTGTCACCTAAACCCCTACCTACCAACTTGATTATGCAGAAAACAATACAATAGAAAAGAAATCATTACTGAAGGAACCTGGTTAGTCCACAGAGGGCTGAGCGATGCAGAAGAACAAAATTACAGTTGTGGAATTGAACAGCAAGAATGCATTTAACATAAAGTGGGTTACAGCGAGGCAATCAGTCATGGCTACGGCTATTGTCTGGGCTTGTGTGCATGCTATATGAAGCAATCTGTCATCTCCCACTGAATTGGTGTTTAGTTTATAGGGGAAAACTACAAAGGTTTTGCTAGGGCATGTTTTGGTAGCCTTAAGTAGCTCAACAGAATGAAATCGAGGAGAACTCAAGGCCTTTTGCTGGGCCACATGGTAATTCAAGAACAGTAGGTTATTGTAGTAATATACAACACAAAGCTATGGAAGTCTATGGAAAAGAACCATCTATAAAGCAACAGCAATTTTGGACAAGAGCCCTACTCAATGTGAATCAAAATATTTACCTGAATACTATGCATGGGGAACACACAGGGGGAAACACATGTCAAATTACACAAGAGTGAGTTAAGGAGAGGGGGAGGGAGGGAGAGGGAGAGAGAGAGGGAGGGAGGGAGAGAGGGAGGGAGGGAGAGAGAGAATCTTGCACTCAGTTTTGATATTAATTTATCCCTGTGGCTGAAGCAGCTTTACAGTTGTGCCATCCAGTCACAGAAAACCTAGAGTTCTGTGTGAGATTGCCTATGATCCGGTACTCAGCTATGATACTGTTCTCAGAAGGAATCTGTGAGATCCTGCCTTGAGCCTTGCTTTGGCCAATGTAGCAGAGATCACGGGAGTTGTTACAAGTGCATACAAATGTAATAGTTTTATTATGGTCATTTGATCAGGATGCAATTAAGAGGCCCAAAGTCCATTAACACTTGTTATTTCATAAATCGTAAAAATTACAGCTAACCCACTTCTATTAATGATTTACAGGATCACTTACTTCCTGTTTAATGCAAGGAATACAAACTGCTGTTCTGTAGAAATAGAAGACTAATTTTGTCAGCTTATGGACGGAATATTAGTTCTTTCTTTAGATTTCATAAATGTTAATTCCTGATATAAATTAAGTTCAAAACCAAGATTAACTCTGAAACTAAGAAAAAAAGAGAAAGGAATAAAGATGCCTTTTTTAAAGTTCAAAAAATCATATTGTCAATTCATTTATTTCCAAACTGTTGCTATAGTAACTCAGGCACTAGGGTAGTATTTTATATTTATAGATCTAACATATCTATTAAACTAGTTAAATACTGACTTCCTATTTGTTACACTTTTTAAAATTAATGCATGCAATGAGTTCTCATTTAATTTCACTGCTGCTGAAATAAATGACAACTGTACTTAATGAATGCTGGACAAGTGTGGTTTGCTTCAATATAGCTATTTATATGCATTTCTTAAGTTAATGTCATTGTGATGGTTATGTAACAGACCCATACAATCACCCAAGTACTACAAAAGCTCTTATCAGCTATAAGCAGCTGGTCCCACATTCTCTCCATTTCAATGCTGTTGAATACACATGTGAAAACTGCCACCACTGTCTGTTACTTCATCATTGTAGCCATGTCCATATGAGCTAGGAAGGCAGCGAGTTGTGATACCTACAGCCACAGCTGCCCATGAAATGCTCACAAAATAAATATATGGAAGATATTAGGGATCTGTTTGAGACTTCAGAGTCAGAAGCTGAAGAAGCTGACCTGTCTGAATAACAACATGCACCCACAAAAATTACTTGAAGGAAACATGCCCAAAGAGATACAAGTGAGTCAGCTGATCCAGGCAAGGTTCTCCGCCTAGCAACACATTACAAATTAAGAAGAACAAAGGAAGTCAAGCCTTGACTTCTATTTGAAAGAAACAAATATGTCTCAACTAGTTAATTCAAGCTGATAATCTAGATGAGGTAAAAAAAAGATGGATTTTGTGACTGGAATTAAATATTCAAATTTCCTACCTCTGATACTGTTCATATATTGTTGCTGTATTACATGGAATCTTGGACTAGAAACATATTGTTCTTGGATCTTTCCAGACTTGAGATTTGTCTCTTTAGATTCTTGCTAAGCAAGTTCTCATGCCTAGTATTTTCTATGCAGAAAGTTTGAGTTTGCAGTGTGCTTTGTGTAACTCTGTGAAAGATTTATGACTGCAATAAATACCTTAAGTTCATCATCAGAAGCTGGCTTTGTGTTTAACTGGCAGCACAGCACCAAAGCCCAGCTTCTTACAATTCCTCATGGCTAGATTTTGATATTTTGTGAACCGCGGTATTATCCAGACAATAGCTTGAAAATCCAAGTCCAGGTCCTATTATAAAAATGGCCACGTATTAACATAACTTCAGATTTAATGGAACAAAAGCAACAATTTATGAATGCCAATGGGCTTGAACCAAAAGTACTATTATTAGTAATTACTTGGGCTACAACACTGGCATAATGTAGCAAAACAAATATAATGAAAACTTTGAAATTGGAACATTTATATGCATTTCTTAAGTTAATGTAATTGTTATGTAACAGACCCGGCACAATCACCTAAGTACTAGAAAAGCTTGGGTGACTATTAACTTTTAGATTTGTTAACTTTTAGTCTTGTACACAGGTAAAATATTCTTTTAGACTTATATATAGGTAATTATAATAATATTTTCCTATACTTTTTCTGGACATCCTTGGTTGTTTCCTTCTTCCGAAATAGCCATTCAGTTCACCAGTATTCAAAGTGAAGGTCAGGACCACAAATGTCTAAAACTGAGAACCAAATAGCAAATATTAAAACGGTCAGGAGTTCAGCTACTCTAGGTAGACTTTTGCATTTTAAAGGTATGAATGGTATAATGTACCCTTATTTTACTCTCATGGCTCATAAAGGGTAGTTAAAGGGTGGGGGAGAAAGGGAAAGAATAAGGATGTAAGATAGGCAGGTTCATCTAAGATCTGAGACCCAAAGAAATGCTCTTATTTGAAGAATGTGGGGACAATCTGGCTGCAACATTTTTCCTCCCCATTGTTTGCCATGGTTGCTCTTTTGAATGTCAGGCATAGAGATAATTGTCTGCATGCCTTGTCTGCATAGGATCTGACTAGATGCTTAAATAATTAAAGATAGGAAATTAGTTCTTGCAGACAAAAACACATCTGTTCCCAGATACATGTCTTTCACACAGATAAAGTCATAGCAGTGGGTTTTTTTTTCTGATGCTACATTTGTTTTGCTTCATATTGTCAGCTTCACATTGTAGCTTCCATATAACCCACTACCTGTAACCAATGAGATTGACTAAGGAGGCAGGCACAATTTGTGCATTCATCACCCGGGCACAGAGTTTACACACAAGAACAGCATCATGAAGGATGCTAATCATTGGGGCCTAATTCTGAACAACTCCCCAAATGAGTTATTTTTCTAAGCATATGCAGAAGTTTGTCATAGCTACTTTGCATAGCTCAATCAGGAGACCATGAACTGCACTTGACTGTATTTGCTAGTTGCACTTGGAAGAACCATCGCCTCCTGAGATAAGCAGTTCTTAGTTTTGCAATATTTACCAAGTAAATACATCTGTAAACATGCATAAGGCAGGGCACTCAGGCATTATTTACAGCACTATCATGAAAAATTAAAACTTCTAAATGATTAAATGAAAAATCTGTTCATTTTTTTAAAAAAATCCTTTAAAATTGAAATACATTTCTCATCATATAAAGACTGCTTCATACAGGAAAGTCACTATAAATGTGTGGATAGAGGAAGTTTTATTTTTAACATAAAAGAAGGAACTATATGAGAAGGGAAAAAATACTAGGTGAAAAGGTCATAATCACAATGCATTTTATTTTATGTTATTATTTTATGTTATTTATTTTATATTTTGTTTTTTCATGAATACATTCCATCTTCTTTAAAATACCTGGACTGATCCTCCTTTACCTCTCCTTCTCCCTCCTCCTCCTCCTCCTCCTCCTCCTCCTCTTCCTCCTCCTATTACAGAGTGGGAAGGAAGAGATCAATTTAGACTTGCTAGTTCTGATCATAAACCAACTAATTTAACTCTTCTTCACCATCCACAGAGCATTTTTCCTTTAAGTAAAATAACAGGTTTTACTTCAAGGAAATTATGTTGAATAATGTAAAAATGTAGAAGTAGGAGATTCTGTAACCCAGCAATAATACAGAAGTTTTCACGTTTAGTCCATGGAATTGTCAGGTAGTTCAAGAAATATGAGTGGAAGGTTTGCAGTCTGGGACTAGAAAGCTCAAGTTGTTTATCTAAATAATATTGATCTAATGCTCTGTCTAGCTCACATGGTTAAGTGTGTGTGGGGGGGGAGGAACACCACCACTATTATATGGGTATACATTTTGTGTTTTATCTTTCCCACTAGATCCAAGGACTGCCTCCTATGCATATGGTGTTTTATTTTATTTAGGTTTTTATTATTACATTTTTGTTGCTTATTTAGATGAAGTTTATATGGAAAACTAATCTACTGTTCTTGCTTAACTGCTTCCAGGAAACTAGTGCTTGTCATCAGCTGCATGGAATAAGAAGATGGTCATTGCTACTCAATTAAATGCAGCATTGGTCAAATTGATTTAACATTTTGGAACATTTTTTAAAGTAAAACATATGCTTATATTATTGAATGCTATTAGAATTATGGACAGATAATAAAAATCTGCAGTTAGTCACAAACCCCAAGGTATATTCAAAATTATCCAAGGAATGTAAAGATATATCAGTTACTTAGTTATTGTAATTATATTAAATATGTTGAGTTCCAGAACAGACTAGGTTCTCAAGGGACCTTCCCTGACGTAGTGTCCCCCAGATATATTTGGATTAAAAATTTCCAAAATTTACAAGAAAATTATGGCCAGTTATTCTAACAGGACAAATACTGAATATCCGTGAATGTTTTGTCCCATCTTAATGCAATTCATTGTTTTCCATTCGAAATAAATGCTTGAACAAATAACATCCACAGACATTTTTAGACACATCATGAATTTTCAAACATTGAAAAATACATTAAATATGTTTTTTAAATGACATTTTGTGTAATGTATATAAATTACTATTTAGTGTTAAATAAAACTGCAAGTGAATAATACTGTAGAATAGTTAAAACCCCTCTATTATGCTAAATGCAAGTATTATTTTGTGCTACTACATAATACAGGTTGACAGCAAAAACTCAAAATAAGCCAATGAAAGGGATTAGATTTTGTGAAGCAAAGCTACGGTTACGATCACAAAATGGTTAGCTCTTGTGGCATATTGTCCATAATTCTTAACAGGACTTGTCAATAGTAAGACTCAAAATTCATAGTGACATTTCTAATTCAGCACTTTTTCCTCTCAATTTCACTGGTAATTCTAGGTAAAAGAATTATGTACATAATTTAGTTGTGACCCTTATAGATTCAGTTTAGTAAATCAGTGAACAACCCACATGGTAATGATTTTTCAGAGTTTCTTCATTAAAAAGCACTATGATATGTCTACAATGAACACAAACTGATATCAAGTATTTGAAATTAAAAAAACAACACCAAAATTGTGGGTTATTTTTAAGCAGCAGCAATATTTTTAGACCCTTTTCTTTGATTAGGTGCTAAACAAAAATCAGGTTACAAATAACTCTTTACAGTCAAAATATCTAGAACTGAGATGCAGAACATTAATAGAACTGAGAGCTACATTTGACTTTGGCAGAGCTACTTTCCAAAAAGTGGGAAAGCAGGCGATGTTTCTTTTTACTTACAGTTAAATTAAATACAGCTAAGACACATTTAATCCCTATTATTTTTACCCATCACATTAAACATTATAATTTCGTGTCAACTTTTCCCAGGGTGGAGAGGCCAGACCTACAGCTTTCATGGCCAGTGGATTTTGAAGAGTATTTAAATTTAGTTAGGTGGGGGAGAAAATCTCAGCTCATAATAGCAGAATTGAATAAGTGGCCCCAGCTCCATACCAATGATCTGACACGTAATAGTTGGCTTGACTTAAACATTCACATTCAAAGGAAGATAACTCATTTAATGTTTGAAATCTTCAATATCATACACACAAATACGTAGGTTAAGCATATCAATTCAGATGGAGAAGGGTGTAAGCCAATGTAATGTTCCTCCGATTAACCTGGTGGTTAGAGATCGGAGATAAGTCAATCAAGGTATTTGTGTGTTCTTCCCGTGCCCTGCAGTAAAGAAGCCCACAGTGCCTCCTGACATGGCAAAGGTCCAGTGACTATTCCAAAAGTCTTTCCCCACACATTTGCTAAGCTAGCTAACACGTGTGTTAGTTTTGGCCTGCTGCTAGAGTACATCAGGGAGATATTGCTAGGCAATAATAAATCTTAATGTGAACAGCAGGGCAGCATTAACTGTGTCAGAAACCAATCTGTGTTATTGTCTTACAAGTTGTCTAAAGAATATGAAAAAGCAACTTGGGCCAACTTGGCAGCTTGCTCCTTCGGGAATATAGTGCCAACCAGATTTTAGTACTAACCCCAAATAACAAAGAATGAAAATTTCATTGGGACCATTTTTCAAGAACTTACCATTATTTCTACATTTCTTCAGCAATGAAATGGAAGAAATTTGCTATTTAAAATATTATGAAAAAAATAAAATAAAAAACAGAATAATAGTTTGCTTAAAGACTCAACTTGATTCTTCTGAATTTAAATTAAGGTTGTTGCAGTAAATTAGGATGACAATTTCCTTTATCCGCCAAATCTATCTTTAATAACAACAATGGCAGAATGATACAATATGGCACTCTTATTACTGGATACCTAATGAATTGGTTTAATGTAAGATGGATGACAAATTAATTTCTTTTTATAGGAATAAACCAAAATGCATTCTTTGCTCAATAAATTGGATGAGGAGAGTTTGAGATTCTGAAACAATGATTGTGGGCAAAAGTGAAGATGTTAGATATGTCCATTGCTAGTAGCAAGACATGTTAAAGGATATCTTTTTAATATATTTAGTTAATAACGGTTCACTGCATTTTTCAGAGTATAAGATGCACCAGAGTATAAGATGCACTTTAGTTTTGGGGGAGGAAAACAAGGGAGAAAAATTCTGCCTATGCCTACCAGCGTCCTTAGCCTGGTCAGCTTCAGTACATTAGTTCGCTGGTTGTGAGTGCATGCACGTGCATGCGCGCTTTGCTCGCACGTGCCTCTTTGGGGCTGCTAAGCAGCTTCAAAAACACAGCTGATCGTTGGAGGGAGCTCCAATGAGTAAAGCAGGCGAAGCACGGAAGCGGTAAGACAAGGCAGCAGCTGTTCTGGGTTGCCATTTTGGGCTTCGCGCTCGTGTTTTCAACCTCCTTTGAGAGCCGTTCAAGGCTGCGGGGATAGCCAAAGCACATTGCCGCCGATCACCATCCAAAAGCACGACACGACAGAGGCCAAAAACGGGGCATGCAGAGGCCTAAAATGCAATGTGCAGAGGCCAAAAACGTGATGTGTAGAGGCAGAGATCAGCGGCGATGAGCTTTGGTGATGCCCACAGCCTTGAACAGCTCTCAAACAGAGTATTTGGAGGATGAAAACATGAGGCATGGAGCCCAAAAATGCAAGGCATTGGCTGTGGCAATCTCTGCAGCCAGGAAGCACAGAGGCCGAAGGGTGGGGGCCGGCGGGTGGGCGGGGCCACATTCAGAGTAAGACACCCAAATTTTCAGCCTCTTTTAGGGGGGAAGTGCATCTTATACTCCGAAAAATACGGTATTTATTAACTGCTTGTAGCTTAGTGTGGTGCAGGCATAGAACAAAGCTATTGATAAAATAGCATTCCAATCAGTTATAGCAAGCATAATAAAGAACCTCTAAAGTTCGTGCCATGTATTAATATTAACCTCTATAGAGGTGGTCCTTGACATTCAACCATTTATTTAGTGACCATTTAAATTCACAAAGACACTGAAAAAAATGAGTTACAACTAGTCCTTGCCTTTACAATTGTCAAAGCATCTCCATGATCACATGGTTAAAATTTGGGCACTTGGCAATCAGCATGTATTTATAAAGGTTGCATCATCGTGGGGTCACATGACCACCTTTTGTGACCTTCCCAGTTGTCTTATTTATTTATTTATTTATTTATTTATTTATTTATTTATTTATTTATTTATTTATTTATTTATTTATTTATTTATTTATTTATTATTCGCACTTGTATGCCGCCCACTCCACAGAGACTCAGGGCGGCTCACAACAATAAATCTACATGCAAACAATAAATATAGGAAAAGGACATTAAAAACAGTAATTATTAAAAACATTAAAAACATTAAAAACAACAATTTAAAAGTCCCATACAATTAATTCATTCATGGAGCCAAGAATGCTCGATGTTATATTAAAATCATTGGCCCCAGGCCTGTCGACAAAGCCAGGTTTTTAGTGCTTTTCTGAAGGCTGGCAGGGTGGGAATAATGTGGATCTCCGGGGGTAGTGTATTCCAGAGAGCCGGTGCTGCCACAGAGAAGGCCCTTGCTCGTGGGCCCGCCAGCCAGCATTGTTTGTCTTCTGCCAAGCATAGTTTATGGGGAAGCAGGATTTGTTTAATAACCACTTGATTCACTTAACAACCGCTGTGATTTACTTTATAACTGGGACAAAAAGCTCATAACTTAACAACTGCCTTGCTTAACAACAAAAATGCTGTTCTCAATTGTAGTTGTAAGTCAAGGATCCATTCTATAGATAAATGTTGCAATTTCTTTTCCAAATTCTGCAAAAAAAGAAAAGGAAAAAAAAAACATAAGCTATTGCAGTAATTCTGTTCATATCCATGGATTTCAGTCAACATGGATTATCTTGGAAAAAACTTAATGTTTTAAGTTTAAGGTTTTTGTTTTTGTTTTTTTAAATAATGGTGTAAGGATTCCCAATCTGTTACAATCCTCTCATTGGAGAAACCTGATTCATATGTGCATTCCATGGTACTCCTCTGAAGTTTTTTAATCTGAATACTGTTGAATAATAAATAACAATTTTGAAATGCTATTACAAAGAAATAGCAGAGTTCAACAACAAGCAATCTCGAGCAGTTTTAATAAGAAGTTCAATCCAAATCACTGTCTTGCATTTGTACTGCACCTCTTATCTTCCATGACTCTTTCTGGAAGCTTCACAATAGTGAGAAGAGATGTGCTTTGTATGAGGGATTTTTTTCCTCCCACATTCATTATTTTTCATTTTACTTGCCTTATCTTCTGGGGACCAAGCAGCAGAAGATGGCTTAACAGCATCAGTCTGCACACAGAGGGAGACTGTGTATGAGATGGAGGGAGAGAGGCCATCCCTCTCAGAAAGACTTAGCTGATACCCACTGTGACTTCCTGCAGTGGCAAATGTGAAGTTTTGGCTTTGAAACCAAGATTTTGGGAAATTATAATGCCTATTATAGATTGTTTTCTAGACACCTGGAAAGTGAAATAGTCTAGTCCCCCGAACCCTCCCAAAAATTATATTGTATAAAATTATACAAATTATAATTATATATCATATAAATCACTTGATAAAGGACATTAAAAGTTATTCCTAAATAAGGGACATTTTAATTCCAAATAAAGGCTAATGCCTTGCTGTGGCCTAGAGGTAGAGCTCTTGCCTCACAATCAGGAGGTTGTGAGTTCGATCCTAGGTAGAGGCAGATGTAAGGATCTCCTGCTTGGGCAGGGGGTTGGACTAGATGACCTGCAAGGTCCCTTCTGACTCTGTTAACTGTATAGCCTAGAGCCCAGTAGCACTATAAAGTCCATAGTGTTAAAATTAAGAATCTGAAAGGCAGCTGACAGAAAAGAGTTTTCCTGCTGGCTTCACAATACCTACTTGGAATTTTATCTTTATGACTTGAAGATCCCCAAAAGATTAAAAATTGGATTCTTCGTGTCTTACCTGAGGAGCAACTCTGCATTGGACCGTCTCCTTTCCTTGTTTTTAAAAGTCTTCTGGATGAACATTATATTCATCTACAGTCACAGAGAAACTTATATGCAATAGATTTTCCCCCAAAAAAACATTGGGATGATGAATGCATTTCAGAGCAGAAACAGTCTTGTTTTCATTCACAACAAAGAACTTAAATTAGTGCTCGTATTTGTCTTACAATATAGTAACGCTACTTTCCCAATAACCAAAACACAGAAGAAATTCAGCTAGGTTGGCAATACTGAAAACCTTTTTGTTTTTGTTGGATTGGAGTTTTAATATTAGTCCAGATACATAAATTTCAGTTGCTAAGCACAGTACAATGGCTGCCTGTAAAACTCTGAACAAACCACAATCGACAGTCATTTAACTACTCTATAGTCGCTGCCTCTGATTTGGAATATAATTCATAAAACACTTCCATCTTTCCATGCCTTTAATGAATATGGCTTTGGCATAACTAGGAAAAGATGGAAAGGTATGCAATCTGCTTGTTCACCTGAACAGAGTGGGACATCTTATATCACACCGTTTATACAATATAACTCACTCGGATACAGATCAGTTTGTCTGTTGTAATCCTCATGAAGTACTTTTTCCAGTTTTCCTGTCTGAAAAAAATTGTAAACTTGGGAACCTTCATCTTTTTATCAGGGCACTATTCTGTTGTTCTAAGAAGAGCATAGACCAACACTTGTGCTTTCTCCCATGTATGAGAGGGAGGCACTGAGCATCTCTCATGATCAGCATCAGATGTCCTGTTGTGCCTGCCCCTGCACACTGAGGTTTGTGGTTGCTGATCAGCAGTGGACCTTCCAGTCCGAAAAACGGAATTGCTCCCTGCTATGTTCCTACTTGAACCTTGAGCCCAAGTAAAACTCTTAAATTATAAAAAAAAATATCATAATTTATGCACGGGTGTTGACTCTCTGCCCCCTATATATTCCTGTTCAGTAATCTGCTATCCATTTGTTCTCTTTTAGATTTCATAGTTCACATTCTAAACTTACATATGAGCCAGGGTGGGTTCCACTTACCTTTGCCACCGGTTTGCATCGTGATGTTTCACGCATGTGTCCCCTCATGCAATTTGGCTTCCGCGCATGCTCAGTAGCAGGAATCAGCCCAAAACACAGCTGAGGAGCAGATCAGCTGTGCTTCAGGCGGCGAAGAAATAAAAGTCAGTATTAACCCGGGAGTGGGTGGGAGGGCCCTTTTTCAAGCAGCAGAAGAGGAGAAGCCATCCAAACAGGGAAACATTCACAAAAAAATTCAAAAAAAGATGGCGGCGCCCACAGACCGGCACCGACCGAATCGGATCAGTGACATCACCAGCGGGTCACTACCAGTTCGGGCGATCCAGTCCGAACCAGGAGGAACCCACCCCAATATGAGTTATAATTATCTCATAGCTGTTTTAGATTTTTTTTCATGGTTGCCTTCTGCCCTTTAGTTTCTGGGATTCAAAAAGAAAAAAGAATATTGATGGTACCATTGCTGACATATTTATATACCACTAAAACTCTCACTTTTTGAACCAAGGTACCTCAAATGCGCTAATTTACAGTACTTGTCCAAATTTTGGGACCGACAACTCCCAAGAGAATGAAATTTGGAGAACCTATGGCTACTTCAGTGCTACTGACTGCTGCTGCCCTGCTGGATTACTGCTGCACCCATGTGATCTTCATTTTCAAAGTTCTGTGACAGTTTCCCAGCCAGTCTTGCAGTCCCTCCCTCCCTCTGTCCCCCATCCAGCATCAGGCTCTTATCTGCCTGCAGGAAAGAAAAGGGAAGGCAAGGCAAGAGAAGGGACATTTTTGATGTCCCTTGCCAACTTCCCACATAAAAACTCAATGAGGCAGCCAGCGGGAAGTCAAAAGTTGTTCTCTAAGACAGTGCTCCCCAACCTTTTGTCACCCTCAGCACACCATAGCCTCTCCCAAAATTCCACGGCACACCACATACAAAAATTGGATAAAAAACAAATATAATCTTCAAAATATCGTTTTGAAGAGTATAATAATATAGGAATGTCAAACTGGGCATAACAGAATTACTTGATTTATTATTTTATTTGATAATTAAGTACATGAACTTAAAAATTAGAACACAGTGCAGAAAACGACAGATAGGTAATGCCTAATAATGAACACTGCTCTGTCCAGGCCCTGTAGACTTGTGATCAGGACAATCGTAAGAGGGGGAAGGGGGGGATAGAACTTCTCGGACTCAGAGCTGTAGGGCCGCGGCCGCACATCGAATGCAACAAAACATTGCTGGGCAAAATCTAGCATTCGGTGGGCGGCAGGCCGTTCTGGATATGACATGAGCTTTTTGCCGTGGCACACTTGACATGGCCTCACGGCACACCAGTGTGCCGTGGCACACTGGTTGGGGAGCACTGCTCTAAGACATGCCCTGGGCACCTCACTGTGTTAACTGCAGCTATGCAGTCTAGATAAGGCTGCTCTTGAACTCAAAACCTTCAACTGGGGCGGAATGCAGCCAGCATTTAACAGATTAACAGATTAACAGAGTCGGAAGGGACCTTGCAGGTCATCTAGTCCAACTCCCTGCCCAAGCAGGAGACCCTACATCTGCCTCTACCTAGGACTGAACTCACAACCTCCTGATTTATGTACAGCATAAAATTTAGAGAAAATACTGAAGACATATATTTTTTTAAAAAAAATAAAGCAAAGTCAAGAGTTTTCTTCTGAGCTCTAAATAAAACTGCATATGACTCTGCAGGGAATCTACTTGGAGCTATCAGCTCCCTTCATTTGAACTGTGGCAAGAGTGTGGACCTTCTTTCCCTTCTGCCAGCCAGGCCTAGTCTTGATCTGTCCATACAGCTATACAAATAACAAGTCAACTCCCCGCCTTTGAGCACACTGTTCGTGGGCTGCTATTAGAGGCATCAGGTCATAGAAGCAGACAGTGGATAATCAAAGATTGTGGTGTAGCACCAGCCTGCTGCTCTACTTCCAAGGAAAGGGCTCTTGAAAAAGGAAATGTCACATCACGGTGTGAAGATAAGCAGAGGTATGTCTTTGGAGGAGAATGCAGGGCCTGTGGAAGCCGTGTCTGCAAATGATTTTGATTCCCCTAGTGTCATGAATCGTGGAGTTGCAAATCCTTTTTAGCTAATTGCTATCAGCTTGTGAGATTTTTCCCTCCCCCTTTACCATGTTCAATATCAATTTTCAGGGCCAAGGGAGATAAAGCTTCCCCCCCAGTCTATTGGAGAGTCACCAGTAATAAAAGAAAAGGGGGGGGGGAACCCTACTCTTGAGCTAGCACCACTAAGCTATTTGAAGAGGAATGACATCTACTACAGAGCTGCTAGTGTCGACCAAAAGAAACAATGTTTAGGAAAAGAAATCCAGGCATAGCCAGTTTTACCAATCTGCCAGAAAGCCTATAAGCTCCATTTGAAGACTACCCCTCTTTGCTAATTTACTGATAAGCAGAAAAAGAGATTTTCATATTTAGAAATGCTAAAAAGAGCATGATACTGGATCCGCCCTGACTACAAGATTAGGTTTAGATGCTAAATCCAGAAATTTGTAAAACAGCCTGATTCAACTTGGACACTCTTTGGAAGCTGGCCAATTGGACTCAGGGCTGAATCAGAAAGCTTTGTCCCTTCCTTTGTCTATTATTGGAAATGAACCAATGGGTTTTTCTAGAAATTAAATTGGACGATATTTGCCAACACTTTAGTATTTTCTGAGCAGATAACATCTCCTAAATTTTAGGATGCATGTAGAATTTTAGTGCTAGGCTTCTTTATAGGCTGATATTGTTTGTAGTAAAAAAATATATAAATAGTCTTTGTTCTTTTGTTAGGCTACAACTTGCCAAATTTTAAAAAAAAAAGTCCAGGAGGTTTTGTAGAAGGAGATTCCTTACGCTATTGAATTTTTATTTTGCACTTTTTAAACATAAACTTTTACTAAAGCGACTAATGAACTGAGGAGCGGCACCTACTCGCGTCTGGTGGTGACTAATGCTGAGCTTCAAATTAGGTACTGCACTGAGAGAGATCAGCCAGATGAGCAAGGAAGGCAAGTAACAACTGCAAAGCAAAACAGCGAGAGGCAGCAATCTCAGATGCAAGCATGCTTTGGGACACCCATCGAGCACCGCTACTTTACCCAACATCAGGCAGGCAGAAAAAGAGGCAGATGGCTAACTGAAAAAAAGAAGTAGCTTAACCAAGCAGGCAAAGCACATTATGTCATCCATGAACAAGCAAGGAATCTGGAATTCTCCTGTGTGAGCTGCCCATGATAAACAGAGAAGCAATGAATTGGGATTCAGCATATTCCATACAAGAGATCCATATTTCTACCCTAACTCTTTGGAAATTCATCATAGCCACCAGATCAACCAGTAACCCGCAATTGCAAAAAATCAATAGAGAAATGCAGGATTATATTCTTGAATAAACAAGGAATCATGTTAGACATCCATATGAGCTTATAATTAAGACCATGTATCAGGATATAAGCAATATAGAGCTTGAACAGAATCCTAATAATGATGGTTATTACCACAAACATGTGGCAGAACATTTTGTGCCGTATAGGCCTTACCAGCCACCTGCGGACACATCGTGGACAGCCCACAACCTATTAGATGTCAAGGTCCTCTTCGAACACGATGGATGAACATCATCATCAATAATGATGGGAAATTGATAGCCACTGACTTGATTTACCAATTGCTTTTGGTTTTGAAATTTGTTTTGCAGTGAAGTTGCTATCAATTCTGTCACAGCGCTTTCATGTCCCATATACTTGTTGCTGCTACCACTGCTCCTTCTTAGTATTTGCACTATGCACTGGAGGCAATAATAACAAGCAGAGAAACAAGATCTTGGTACAAGTGACCACAAGTCTTCATTCATTTATTTGAGTTACACTCCACCATAACTGATTGACTCTCAGCAGCTTACAAGGTATGCAACAACGGCAAATATCTAGGCAAAATATAAAATAAATGATAAAAAAGGAAATGTTTAAAATGGTCCAACTGATGAGGTGTAATAAATTAAATCATGAAAATGCTTTTCAGAATATTTTTTTTAAATAATTTTTTGAAGGTCACTAGGGAGGGACAAGTCTAATCTCCAAAAAGGACCAATGGAGTCACCATAAAGAAGAAGCAGCAGCAGCGTCTGGCCTTGGCTCCCTTCACCTCCTGGAAGTGTATGTAATGGTATGTAGGAATGTCCTTGAGAGTTGGGGAGAGGGAGAAATGCTATCTAGGAAATGACTAAATAAGGAGGGAGAAGGAGGTTGCAACTGCTTAACAGGCAGAGAAAAATAATTCAGAAAGAATCTTCCCTAACTTATCAGATTGTAAAATGGGATGGCGGGAGATTTGCACTTTTAGATTTGCAAGATTCTGTTAAAGTAGTCATACAATAAAGTAGAATTTGGACTGCTCTTATCTGCTTTACATGGTCTTGCAAGTCTCAAAATAGAAATCTCCTGACGCCTCTTTTTACATCTCCCACTCGATATCCTTTCTGCCCTGGCTGGGCGAATCATGCTCCCTTAACTTTTCAAACCCCTGCATATAATATTGCATAGCTTCCCTTCCCTTCATTATATTTAACGTTATTTTAAACCAGCCTTAAATAATGCTTCTTTGTTTCTATGAAGTTGCCATTTCAAAAGCAAAAGATCCAGAGGGGAGGTTTGCAAATCTCTGATAGTCACTTCCCGAACAAGCATCAGCCCTGCACACCTCAACCATATGCTGTTGTTGGAGAGCCCTTGGGGAATCGTTCCATGTGCCAGGATCAGGCCATCAGACTGTGAATTTAATGGGTGGTTGCTAAATAGAGCTTTTTGAAAAACAACAACAAAATAAATGGCATCCTTTTCCTCCTCAGGGGATCCAGAGGCAGTGGCTTTGGCCTTTGAACATCCTCAAGTCAAGCATCAAGAAAAGGTGATGAAGGTTAGGGAGGCTCCCCTGACATTTAAAGCCCTGGCATCAGCCTTAGCAATTATGGACCACCTTTCTAGCAGATGGTAATTGAAAAGTGCGACCCACATGGGCTCCAGTCAATAATGGCGTCAGCATACAAATGACACTCAGCTCCTCTCCCTCACCATCCCCTGTTCTCGCTCTTCACCTTTTATCCTTCGCAGCATTGTGACTTAATCCACTCTAATGAGGTGAGCTTTGTTGCCAAAAAGACGGCAGCCACCACCGCTCTCTCCTGGCACCACGGGGCTTGCAAGGAAGTCAAAAGAAAAGAAGCGACTTTATACGTCTTCCAACAAGGAGGACAATGTAGCCTTTTGAAAAGTTACTGCCCTCAGCCTCTTTCTCCCTTCCATCCCCGCACAGGAAGACATCATTAAGGTAACATCAAGCCAAGGGGACCAAGTAGTTATTGCATTGTTGTACAGGCTTCACTTAGCTTGAAGCCCATTGCAGCCAACACGTGCCACTCTTTACAAACAGTAGGGTGACAACAGGCACTGGTGAGTATGTGAATTTCCAATATCTTTTCCTCCTCTGTCTCATCCATCTGTATTACTGGAGTCACAGTAACCCTTTGTGAAGTTGGTAAAGTGGCAATATTATTTCCCACACATCCACATAAAGAAAACTGCCCGGGAAAGAACATTTCTGAGAGACCAGTTCAATATTAAATCATAACAGAAAATATAAATGTTCCTGGAAACAAGTCTGTCTTTCCTCTAGGAACCAGTAGACCTTATTCATACGGCATATTCTCATGGAAGGTGAAACGTAGTGTGTTAATGGAAGTAAATAACTCCTGAACCCATTTCATTGTGTTTTTATGATGAGATTTAAGTGGCGTAAGTATACCTACTTTTGCAAGTCAGTTGTCACAGATTTGCATTATATATGCAAAGATTTGCATCTTTCTCTTTTTTCTTTCCTGTGTATTTTATTCTCAGTTTCATTCTCTCATTTCCATATCCCAAAGACACCATCTGATTATTTTAGGACCATCACTCTCTTTCAGCCCAACCTACCTGTAACAATAAAATGAAAGGAAAGGGTTCCCCAGGGAAAAAAATAAGATATCAGCCAATCAAATAAATATTTCTTTCTCCTTCTTTCATTTCTGATCCCAAAATTGTTAGGATCTGCCATCCAAGTTGCAGTGGCTAAATCTTGCAGGACCATTCTTTAGTTGGCTTTTCAAATGAACAACCACCCAGAATGACTGGGAACATAGCTCAGTGGAAAGGCACACGATTTTACCCTGGAGGCCCCAGATTCAAATCATGACATTCAGTTAAGAGGTTCAGGGGTACAATCTGAATATCTTCATAACAATTACATAATGACTGAATAGGGGTTTCTTGCCTCCCATCCCAGCTCTATATTGTGCAGTTGATTCTATACATCATATTGTATACATCCATAGCTAACTGATAATATGTTACAGCACTCTTAAGAGCCGAGGTGGCGCAGTGGTTAAAGTGCAGCACTGCAGTTCAGCAGTTCAGCTGTTCAAATCTCACCAGCTCAAGGTTGACTCAGCCTTCCATCCTTCTGAGGTTGGTAAAATGAGGACCCAGATTGTTGGGGGCAATATGCTGAACTCTGTAAACCGCTTAGAGAGGGCTGTAAAGCACTATGAAGCGGTATATAAGTCTAAGTGCTATTGCTATTGCTAAATATTAAGCTGTTTAAAAAGAGCTGGGATGTTCTGTTTAGTGAGTTTTGCACTGCAACCTGTGCAGAACTATTTCCTTGTATCTATAGCATGTGCCAGTGACTATTGAGAATGAAAATAAAGCAGTAATGGGAGAAAGAAGACGGTAAAATGTTTTTGGTTGTACAAAACATACTGCTCCTTTATATAATAGTGCATTTCTCTGCTTGTTTACTCAGATATAAGCTCAACTGTGATCAACATGCCCTATTTCCAGGTAAAGTATAGATTACTGCAGCCTGATTAATTTATTTGGTCTTTGTAAAGTCACTGCACAAAACAGTTAGTTTTGTTGTGCAGAGGATTATGGTTATTTTGTTTATCATATGATGTCTGAATTGGTAATATTTCATTTGATTCCTCATGACCAGAACACAACAGCTGCCAGCAGGAATAATAATCCTTAGTGTAATAAAGATGAATATTTACCTTTTTTTGAGAGAGAGTGGGAAAAAAATTCTATCTTGCTATAATAATTAGTTCTGGGCCAAGAAGCTAAAGTGGAGAGTGTCGTTCTACTGTTAATTAATGTTGTCATTTTATGAGTTGATAATAAATACAGAATTAGCAATTTTCAAAATGAAAAGAGCAAGATAAAAGTTAAAGACAATGGGAAGGGATTACAGCGCAGGATCTTAAGACACTATATACACAACCAAGAAAGGCAGAGAGGGAGAATCCTGCCTCTCCTACTCCTTGGACCTCCCTTTCTTTTCTTCAGCCCTAATCTGATTTTTGCCAGATCCTTTTGATCTCCCAGAGGCAAGCAAGCAAGGTCCACCATTACAGATGGAGTAAATATGGAGATTAGCCTCTTCTCGTACTGCATTAGCTGCTAATACCTGATTAAGTCCCCCGAATCAAGCAATTGTCTCAAGCTTTGGCTACCAGAGAGGCAGAGCACAGAAGGGGGCAGGATGAAGGCCGATTTTGTAATGGATCCTTATTTTATTCCAGTGCTCTAAGAAGATTAGGCCTGGGGGTGTCACATTAGCCGTGATCTCTGGGCCTCTGGTTGTCTCTTGCAGTTTTCAAACGCCTCAGCTTCAGCCTTAGAACAAACAGTCCGCTTGGACTCTATGGCCCCATGTTGTGGCATGAATAATCGCAAGTAGCAAAGTGTCTCTGAAGCTCTCCAAATGCAAGGCAAAGTCGCTAGTTTTGCTGGTGGGAAAAAAAAGAGATTTGCAACAACACAGCAACCTCACTATGCAATTTAGACTTTAAAGATGGCATTTGTCCACATCTTCGGAGAAAGATTTGAGTCTGAGAATATCTTCTGAAACATACAGGTTGTTGTTCTCCCCCCTCCTCCACCTTTGTCTTCATGACAACTGCCCTGTGAATTTACTTTTGGATGAAAGTAAATGACCATAGAAACCCCATGACCAAGAAGTGGTGAAAACCCATATCTGCTCTGCGGTATCAGAATCATATCAGTCCCACAAGGTAAGCCCTTTTCCTGATCGTCCAGGTGGGTTAGGCCAAGAAATGATGCCTGGCCCACATTTGCTGTTTCCTGACACATCCATTCAGTATACGATCTTTCCCCCTCCCCTTTTGTTCCTTTCAATCATGTCCAATTCTCGGAAACTGCCTGGACAAGTTCTACAGTTTTCTTGGCAGGGTATTTCAGAAGAGATTTGCCATTGCCTCCATAATCAGCTGTTTGTTGTTTTAAAAAAGTATATAGCATACACTTAAACTAAGCCAATCAATCAGTATATCCACTGATCTGTTTCTGTTTCTTTTTTTCTTTGGCACCTTTGAGTCAGTCTTGAATCTTGATGACTACATAAAGCCATGCAATCTTCTTAGCAACATTTTTCAGAAATGGGCTGCCACTGCCTTCTTCCCAAGTCTCAGAGAGGGTGACTTGCCCACAGTCACTGAATTGGCTTGGTACTTAGGGAAGACTGGAACTCATGGGGCAGTTTCTATTCCACTGTCTTCAACCATAATCCCATAGTGGCTCTCAAATATTTTCCTGTAGGGAATACAAAACTACATATCATTCTATTTTTCTGCCTTATTCAAGACCTTCCATCTCTGTTGCAGAGCACTTAAACTTAATCATGAAAGGATACAGAAAGCTGATATGCATATGTCTGATTGTATTAAAAAAACAAATGAGAAGAACAAAAATAACAAATACTAGAGAGATTGCTGTGTCAAGCCACATTTTCCTCATTTCCTTCCACTTCTGTTTTTTGTGTGAAGTAAATTTTTATTGATAAAGGAGGGAGTCAACTAGAAGGTACAACCGAAAATATAACATCACTCATATAATCAAGAATATACAAAATAGTAATTAACTGGGTAACATTTGAAGGAATTAAAGCCATTAAATATTAATATAGAACTAATTCAACTATTAACCGCCCTGAGTCCTGTTATTCTTATATGCCGCCCTGAGTCCTTCGGGAGTTGGGCGGCATATAAGAATAACAAAATAAATAAATAAATAAATAAATAAATAAATAACATATCATTAAATCTAGCCACAAAGTCCATCTATTACTCCACCTTTCCAGTTTTAATACCTTATATTATTTGAGTACTTAAATTCTTAATATTCTGTTATTTAGATGTCTTACAGTAATTATAGATAATTAATATTTTATACTATACTATATACTGTATTAATTACAATGTGTGTGTAATATAGTATACTATTATGCTATATTAAGTACAGTTTTGGATATTAATGTTACAAGTATTATGATTATGATTCTTCTAATTAATATAACATTAAGAATGAATACAAAAATAAAGGAAGTACATACACCAAGGTATTTGTTTTATAATAAGGACCTGTGAACAAAATAAACCATCAGCTGAAGATCAGAGTCCGGGAAAGAAAGTAAAGCATGGGTGTCTTTCAATGAGAAAATAAACTACTCACAAACTCTGTAGGACTTCAGCACAGCCACTGAAAAGATAACTTTCTCTATAATTAAAAATATGCTGGAACTAAGCTAGAAATGAATCAGCTCAGCTGCCAAACATGATAAAAGCATGGAAACACAGAGCTTCAAACTCATACCAGAAGGATGCAAAGACCTGTGCAGAAATGCCCTAAACAATGTCAGACCCAATATTTTTTTTAGCTTCCAAAGCAGAACTACTGCCAATCATCCCCAGCCCATAGGATAAGATTGTTGCAGAACTTGTTTACGGTTAAAGGGAATGCTGAGACAATCATCCTTTCCAATGCATAACAAAGTTGGATTCTGCAACTCACAGTGCAGAAGTTACACTTTCAGACTAAATGAAAAAAAAAGAGGGTAAACGGTGCTGCTGTCTTTCTCCAGGCTGCTTAATGTAATTCAAATTGGAAGCAATTTCTAGCAGGCAATTTCTGAGTTAGGTGAAGACAGCAACTTTAGGAAAACACAGTGCTTAACTAGGTTACTCTACTTTAGGTCTTTATCTGCTCTCTTTCCCTATCACTTTCTACAGACAGAAACAGAATGTGGCTAAGAAAGGATGGGTGAATAGATAGAGGCTGATATATTCTAATATACTCTAGATTACAGACAGATTAACAGAGTTGGAAGGGACCTTGCAGGTCATCTAGTCCAACCCTCTGCCCAAGCAGGAGACCCTTACATCTGTCTCTACCTAGAACTGAACTCACAACCTCCTGACTGTGAGGCAAGAGCTCTACCTCTAGGCCACAGCAGCTGGGTAAATTACTTATAGGTAATTTAGATTTGCAGGAAATGATTTTTGTTTGCTTGTTTTTTAATATTAAAACCTGAACTCTACTTATCAGAGGCAAATAAAATTATATCTAAGGGCAGAGAGTAAAAGGTGCTAATTCAGAGAGAAAACCCAATTCCATATTGGTCTTCATGAATTCCAGTATTCACACCTGAAATACTGCATCCAGTTTTGGTCACCACATTACAAAAAAGATGATAAGACTTTGGAAAAAGTGCAAAGAAGAGCAACTAAAATGATTAAAGGCCTGGGGACAAAAACATATAAAGAATGGTTGCAGGATTTGGGTTTGGCTAGTCTACAGAAAAGAAGGACTAGGAGGAACATGATAGTAGTATTCCAGTATTTGAGAGGTTGCCACAAAGAGGAGGGAGTCAACTTATTTTCCAAAGCACCAGGGAGCAGGACAAGAAACAATGGATGGAAATTAATCAAGGAGAGAAGCAAGCTGGAATTAAGAAGAAACTTCCTAACAGCGAGAACAATTAAGCAGTGGAACAGCTTATGGTCAGAAGTTGTGGGTGCTTTATCACTCGAGGGTTTTAAGAAAAGACTGGACAGCCACTTGTCTGAAATGGTATAGAGCAGTGATGGTTAACCTTTTTGACACCGAGTGCTGAAATTGATGCGCGCGCCGGAACCTGGAAGAGAGCAGCTGGCCAGGGCGCATGTGTGTGGCGGCCAGCTGCACTTCCAGATTCCATCGCACACATGCATGCAGGACAGGTTCCGTCACACACATGGCACTCATGTGTGTGATGGAACCCGGAAGAGCAGCTGGCGATGGTGCACATGCCCACAAAGAGGGCTCTGCGTGCCACCTCTAGCACGTGTGCCATAGGTTCGCCATCACGGGTATAGAGTCTCCTGCTTGAGCAGAGGGTTGGACTAAAAGATTTAGAAGGTCCTTTCCAGTTCTATTCTAATTGAACTGTTTTCAATACACTGTCCAAGCTACCATTCTGACAATCTATTTTAGAAAAACATATATATTAAAAAAATACAAGCTATCCACAAAGAAGACCGCATATTCTTCCAGTGAAGGAATGTATTGATGTGCTACCTATGCATCTGATGTAACTGGTCATTAATTCATTTCGGATAGAGAAATGCTGCACTCCAGGAAAGTTGCTAAGGAGTTCCTTACCATACTCTGGTATGGTCCAAGCAATAGGGTCCATGTGGTGGAAAAAGTGTTTCTGTCAATTAAATATCTGAAACTGAAGGTCCCCTGCCGGAAGCTAGGCCCAAAATACCTGGGTCCATTCACTTTGCTTGCCAGAAACCCCTGGGAAGGCCACAAATGGTGATCATGTGATTCTATAACTGTCATAAATACATGCTGGTTGCCAAGTGTCCAAAGTGAGAATTCTGTGACAGTCATAAGTTCAAGGACTGGCTGAAAATCACATGTTTTTAGTGCTGTTTGAAAATTCTTTAAATGGTTGTTAAACAAATAGTCATATGTTGAGGACATCCTGTAGTTGAAGTACATAATGGAGTAACAATGTGTTTTTCTTAATCCACATACACTTTTTATATCGGTTTCACTCAAATCCTTTGAACCTTACCCAATATGTTTAATTGCAGTAAAATATAAAACCATACTGACAGAAGAGACCGGGATCTACAAAAAGTCTTGGGGTGCATCATTTCATTTTTGATGTAATCGAGACAAAATCTGATGTTGCCTTGTGGGAGAGTGTAAAGGTAAAGGTTTCCTTGTCCAGTTGTGTCCAACTCTAGGGGTTGGTGCTCATCTGCGTTTCTTGGCTGAGGAAGCCAGCATTGTCCAAAGACAATTTCTGTGGTCATGTAGCCAGCATGGGGTCCTCAAATTTTTAAAACAGGGGGCCAATTCACAGTCCCTCAGACTGTTGGGGGGCCGGACCAGCTGGGTGGGCGTGGCTAGGTCATGTGACTAGGTAGGTGTGGCCAATTTAACAGTCCATTAAACAATGCACACAAATTAAACTTTAATTTGTTTTGCTCCTGGGGGTGTGTTATTTGCTTTTGTTTGCATGTTGCTCTTTTGGTTAACACTTCTTTTTACTAGATCATTTTTTCAGTTGTTTAGGAGTCTAGTGGTCCACTTCAGAAAACTCAGTTTTGC
Organism: Diadophis punctatus similis; assembly: GCA_023053685.1. Classification (NCBI taxonomy): domain Eukaryota; kingdom Metazoa; phylum Chordata; class Lepidosauria; order Squamata; family Dipsadidae; genus Diadophis; species Diadophis punctatus. Next base: position 114,738,231 of record JALIGW010000003.1, on the reverse strand, counting down.
AGCAATTCTCAGCTCCAAGGAGCTTAAGAAATCTCTGTCTGTCTCTCTTCTCTGTCTCTCTTTCTGAGTCTCCATCTCTCTCTCTCTCTCTCTCTCTCTCTCTCTCTCTCTCTCTCTCTCTCTCTCTCTCTCTCTCTCTCTCTCTCTGTCTATCTCTCTCTCTTTCTCATCTATCTTCTGGAGGCAGGGAAGGTGAAAAACAGGCCGTTTTCCCCATTTTTTTGGCCTCCTGGGGCATCTGTGTGCCCCATTTTTCACCTCCCCCGCCTCCAGAACGTCTCTGCAGGACAAAATTGTTGGCCTCACCTTTCAGTTCCAGCCTGCGCTCGGCCGAAGGGCGGGTGGGGTGATGTGGGGGGGCAGCCTCGTGGTCCTGCGCGGGCCGGATTAATGGCTTCAGAGGGCCGCATGCGGCCCGCGGCCCGTAGTTTGAGGACCGATGCCCTAAAGGCACCCAGAATGCCGTTACCTTCCCACTGAAGTGGTACCTATTAATCTAGTCACATTTGTATGCTTTTGAACTGGGGTCTGTGTGTGTTACTGCTGGATCAATTCTGATAGAATAGTGCTCTACCAATAGTACCAGTTTCTTTTAATAACTATGTACTGTGACTTTAATAATTGACTTACTGCAGTATTAAATATGCAAAGAGAGAGAATAAAAATGGGGAGCAAGTGTTCACCCATCTTTCCTCCAGCATCTGTCCCTGGCAGAAATCCTGGAAGAGTTAGGTTCACTTGAAAGTGCAATATTAAGAAAGAATAGAATATCCACAGGAATGGGTGGGGTCTCTAATAAAGCATAACTCTACCTTTACAGTTCATACATTCAAGTGAACATTTATGGAACACCTCTTCATTTCTCCACGCTCAACACAGGCAAGACAGGAATTGGGCAAGCCCTTGTTCTCTCCTCATTGTTTGTACTAAGTAGGTTCAGTACATACATAAAGCTGCTGTTTACTCAAACTGTGACCCTGTAGGAAATCACACTGATCTAGAAGGAAAAGTTACTTTCATTACCACTGATATTCAATGGTCAATCAGTGGTAATGGGAAGCATTTTTTTTCCTTTCTAGATCAGTGGGACTGTCTATGATGTGTGAAGAGATGAATAGGAATGCACAGATGAGTAGGTGCACATACATGAACATATGCATGCAACTCTGCATTTTATATACTACCAACTGCCTTGACTTAAATTTGCACATGGATTAACAAAATAGAGTTAGCAGAGCTGACATTATATTAATGGATCAATATTAGTTACACCAGAAGGAAATGGCAAAATTTGAGAGTTGTACAAATGCACAGTAAATCTTTCTTAACACCATTATTATTTGTAAATTGCTTAAATGGATATTAGAATTTAGCAGCTGCCACATTAAAGATTAATATTTTCAATAAAATCCTGGTTCTACAAGAGATATTAGAGTTATCTTCTAGGGGTTTTTATGTGAAAAATAGGACATACATTACTCAGTGGAACAACTGAAACTTGTTTAAAGGAGAGATAAGGTAATTTTCAAAGAATAATTTCAAGGAATAATCTTGTTCACATTTTGACAGCAGCTGCAATTATTTGTCCTGCTATCATCACACTGACATTTTTATGAACTATTCTGTCCAAATTTGTTTTAATATATGATTTAGTTCATTTATTCAATTGAGTTGTTTTGAAGACATTTTTTTTTTAAAAATCCTCAGAAACAGGCTAATAATGGGTATCAGAGTGCCATTAAGGTAAAGCTTTTCCTATAACAGGTCTTGATCAATGTGAATATTGATTCCTTTAATTAACAGAGATTATAAGATCTAGAGAAAAGATCACTGATAGCAGCATTTTTGGTAGTACATTAATAATATTTTGCATTAATGGCATTTCCTGAATCTTTGACTTTACCTTTCAGATTTTGCATACGAAAGGTTGATAGGGTTGTTCCATGTTTAGATTCTGTTGGAAATGCATTCCAATTTGGCCTTGTGGCCCATATGATTACTTAGACATAGTCCTTCTTGACCTGTTGCGAATTACTCCTTCTCCTTCTCCTTCTCCTCCTCTTTTAATCCCTATGTTGGACTACTCTGAGAGCCCTTAGCAAATGAATGTCTTGCAGTTTCTGGTTACACTCTATAGCTGTTTTCTTATAATATGTGTAGTTAGTGATTTCTTAGATCAATGTGTCCTTGAATTTGTTTGAGGATTTTATATCAGATTTGGCCATTTTCTAATTCAGTTCTGATTTTAAACCCAAGTGGAGGCTTGATGATGAATCATATTCCTGCATTTTCATACTTCATTTTTGTTACTTTGACAAGTTCCTATAACAAGCCCCACTGCCAAGGTACAACAACACAAGTTTTGATGTCAACTCATTTTAGACATCTAATTGATTAAAGGCTCAGCTCTTGGTGACCCAGAGGGATAATTTAGTTTATCGGGGCCTAGAGGAAGAAGTATTTTCAGTGACGTGCTAATATCTAACATTACTCATTGACAGAATTGACTCTGAAGTTGTTTTACACCCTGAGTGTGGCCACTTCCCTTTACATCCCTATAAAATACACAATCCCCACTCTAGGTGGTCCAAAGTCAGTAGTGAGGCAATGTCCCAGCTACTAACTTCCCATGAAGTATCATCTCTTCAGAAGTTGATTGGACTGGCAAAGGATGACCATGAAGTCTTAAACCCTTTCTATCCATACTAAAGCTCACACAAGAACACCTAATATTTAGATCTACTCCAGCGGGAAGGAGGCTTACAAAGAAACCTTTGAACTCCAGAGACAAAGAATGCATCTTAGACAAAGCAGCTTAATAACTGCCTTTAGAAACATCAAACAAGCATGATGACTGATTGTATGCCTTAGTTTGTTCGGGTTCTTTAAGGGAAGAAGGAACTGTAGAGGTAAAAGGCTGTTTGGGAAATCATGGTGTGGACAGCCCAAACAAGCAAGCACCAACCATGTAGCATTTAGTTACCAGTTCAGTCCCTAGGCAAGCACCTGAAACTCAGTCCCCTCTGAGGCCTGTGTTAGATAGTTTTATGATGTATTCAGCAAAGCTGTCTAACAAAGCCACTGTTTACCTGCCACTAAATGACTTTTTCCAAGCCTTGCTTGTCACAATATCTGAGACACTTAAACTAATTTCTCAGCTAAAAATATGCAAAGCTGACGATGTCAATCTATTCCCAGCTGAACTATCCGAATCTAATGCAGAATGGTGGTCTCCTGTTTCAGCATGTTTATTTGCTAGTATGGGGCAATCATCCAGTTGCCCACTGTGTAAAATCACTCAATAACCATTCCAGTGTTTCAAAAGGGGGACAGGTCTAATCCAGACAATTAACATTCAATTAGTCTGCTCAGAATAATAATCAAAATATATGCTAGGCATCTCTACACAAAATTGAAGAATGGTTGAGCCAAGAAAAGTTTTTATCTGTAGGACCAGCCAACTTTCAGCCCTGCTTCTCGATCTTTGATTAACGCATCACTTTGCAACATTTAGCCAAAATAATAATAATAATAATCTAGACTTCCCTGAGGGAACCTCTATACTGCCTTCATTGACTTGAAGGTGGCTTTGATTCAGTCTCCTGGGAGTGACTATGGCTGCCTCTTCTATTGATTGCCAGCTTCTGTAGCTAATTAAAATGCTACATGAAGATTCTACGATGCAAGTTAAATGCCTTGTCAATGGTGCCGTTAAATCCCCATATAAATGGGAGTCGGGAAAGGTGCATTCTGAACCCTTCCCTCTTTTATTCAACTTTCATGTTACTGGAATGTTCAGGTCCTCTGCAAATGTCAATTCCACTTTGCCTCCCACAACTACTATAAATCAGAGACCAATTTTCACACTCCTCTATACAGATGAGACAATCATGCTTTCCCTCGTCTGAGTTAGTGCTGTATCGCAGCCTTTGGGCATTGACTGGGAATAAATTATTCCAAAATGAAGAGGGTGGGGTTTGTTTGTTTGTTTGTTTGTTTGTTTGTTTGTTTACTAAAGAACATTGCCAATATACGTTATATTACAATATACGGAAACCCAATGGTCATCCCACTAAACAAGTAACTTTTAAAAAAATTCTAAGAACCTATTTCCAATCATGCTGTTGTGTCAAGCTTAGCAAGCCAACATAAAGTTATCGATGCAGTCATATACAGTATATTAATGCTTCCAACGCTAAGGTTAGGTGTCCAATTCTGTGCTTACTCTGATCCTTCATATTTTGAAATCTTCCAATCCAAATTCATAACAACAGATAAAATAAGATGCTTCTTATTAGTTGCTTGCTCCACTCCAAATCCACTTCTCTGACTAGAATGTGGCTACCTACCTCCTCTACAGCAGCTTCAATGAGAAGCTGTCACCTGAAATATTGGCTAAGACACACTCTCTAGAGCAAATCACTGGTCCAAGTTACTTTAACAGATATGTTTACTCCCACTTAGGAGAAGACCATTGGCAATTTACCCTCCTATGGTTTTTCTGCCCCATTAATAATATCACTTAAAATAGACTAAACTGTGCAAGTAGATAAATAGAAAGTCCTTGATCTGGATAGAGGAATGGCAGATCTAAAATTCCATCTTACTTGCTCAAGGTCCTCTTTCATAGTCTTTTCACTATCTCCAATTATATCTATGGAATTAGTTTTGTTACACACAAAAGAGCACTCACATTAGCACGGCTCATTGCCTTAGCCCTGATATTGGTGGAGGGGAAATATAATAACATCTCTTATGCAGAACAGTTATGCATCTTTTCTGACACAACAATCAAATCAGGAGGCCACATTTATCTTGCGGCCCTCTGTTGTGCTTGGTGTGCAGAGCTCACAACCCCTCTTCTCACTCTTATATAGGCTGATCTGAAACCAAAGTTTTCATTTTTTTTTAATCTGCTGTTCTCCACATAGGTTTTGCTTGACTGTCATTGCTATTGGAAGGTTCTAGATTTGGCTCTTCTGCTGCTTAAGGATGCTGAACCTCTTTATCTCTTTATCTTTATACTGTATTCTATTTTATTCTAGTCATCCCATTCCATTCTTACACAGAACAGTAGAATATTATATACTTCTTCTGCAACCTGCTTCTTCTTGTGCACTTTTGGGGGCCCAAAGAAAATCAAAATGGAGATATCAACATAACCAGAGCAAAAATTTGTCGGGGAAAAAAGTGCTTTAGTGACAACAAAAACAGTCCCTTTCAATTGGCCAAACATAGTATGTATAAATTTATAACCTTGGAATTTTTTTTTAAAGGAAACCGAAGGCAAGAGGAAAATTATTGTTTGCTTGACTCCCTAGATATTTATTGAAGGCAAAAGGTAAAGAAAGCTTTTTAGAGACCTGAACATTGCATATCTGTTGCAGTATCTCTATCACTAAATACCAATTGTGGTTCTGGGGAAACTAATCCTGATAAATGGCTGCTGCTGCCTTCATGCCGTGTTTATATATTTCTCAAAAGCACCTGGTGGACAGCATGTTGAATTAGATGGAGTTTTGATATTTCCGATTTTATCTTCATATGCTATATAATTTAATTTTCTTTAACATTTATAAGAGCCAGATAATTAAATACATTGAGATTTCTTGATTATTTAAACAAACATCAAATACGAGATCTTAGGTGCTATGACTAGGCTAGGGTTATCCATTTTTTGAATTTTCTGTATTTCTTTTCTATTGGTCACCCAGATTTTTTCAATCTGGTTCTGTTAACTGTTAACTAAATTAAGATTGCATTAAAATGATAAAATATAATATCAGAATTTCTGACATTGAAGCACTGATACTGAAGAAATTACCTAGACTGGTAACAAAATCGCTGCAAGCAAGCAAGCAAGCTCAGAGAACTCCAAGGATTTAACATATCAGAATATAATCAGATGTATGTATGTATGTATGTATGTATGTATGTATGTATGTATGTATGTATGTATGTATGTATGTATTGTTTGTTTGTTTGTTTGTTTGTTTGTTTGTTTGTTTGTTTGTTTGTTTGTTTGTTTGTTTGTTTGTTTGTTTGTTTATTTATTTATTTATTTATTTATTTAACATTTCTGGCAACTAGCCTGAACAAATCTCTGCAAAGTTTTCTGGGCAAGATTTTGGAATGGTTCCTCGGACTGACAGAGAGTGCCTGACCCAAGGTCACTCAGCTGATTTTGTGTCTAAGGCAGGACTAGAATTCACAGTCTCCCGGTTGCCAGGAATCAGCACTGACTTAAAAGGTCTCTCTCTCCCCCTCCCCTCTCTCTTCCCCTCCCCTCCCCTCCATTTCCACTCCCCCTTCCACTCCTTCTCCCTCTCCCTGTCAGCTATTACTTTGGTACAAATATATAATCTTTCTTTTCACATATTTAAACTAAACATTTATATCCATATCCATATTGATATTTACATCTAAATCTCTCTGTGTCTCTCTCACTTTCACTCTCTACACACACACACACACTCTCACACACGCATGCACGTGTACACATTTGACATATTTAACAAATACTAAAATAATCATTGGGAAAATTCAACATCAGAATTTTAAAGAGGAAATCAGAAAATTAGAAATCAGATGTTCCTGTAAATGGATGTTGCCTGTTATTTGCTCTGGTGTGTTTTAGAAAGAAGGAGGAATAATGCTAGAGGCTATAGAATTAAATACTTAGTGGACGTTATCCTCCAGCTTTCACAATGACTTTTAATGGAAAGGATAATATCCCAAGGTGACAGTTCAGGATAAAAAAGCAATTTGCATTTTTGAATTTTAAAAATTACTTGCAATCAAGATTTGATAGCTGTGTCTTTAATAACAAAGTCACAGAAGCGACCTCATGGGCAGCTGATAATTTCAGAATGAAATAACTGCTGAGAAAAAAACTCTTCCTCAAGTTGACTTGACCCATAGTCATTTCAATGTTCTTTTCTTGGAAATAATTTTTGAGATTTTGTTTCCTAATTTCCTGGACATACCAATGTACTTAATTATTCTTGCATCAGAAATTTAGTTGCCTTGGATTTATCTCTAAAATTAAGCAAGACTAATACAGCCTAGTTTTATGTGTGAATGTAATTCTTCAAAACATTTGCAACTCTATTCACAGAAGAACTATGGTACAAGGACTTCTAGCATACATAAGATTATGTTACAAGCTATGAAGCTTCAGGAACATTGTAAGACACCTTATTCAATGCTAAAAAAAGGCCTTGATTGTAGAATATAATGTCATTACTTGATCAAGTACACTCAAATGGATAACATGCATACATTCGCACCATCATATAAGGAGCACAGGAAGCTACTGGGTAAGATTTGCCATTATCTAAAAACATTTCTAGAATTTTTTAAAAAAATATATTAACGTTTGTTTTGAAATAGTGTATAAGAAGATTTAGAATTGCTCTGAAGTAGTTTTAAGTTTGCAACCTGCCTGTCCTCAGAACAGATATTTATGAATGTCTTATTATGGAAGACAGAATCTCTACCATTAACTGTACAATACAATGACCCTTTTGGAGCACAAATGTTGAAAGCCACAAGACTTTGCTACAAGACTCCAATTCCTAGTCCTAAAATATTCTCTGTCGAGAACAGGAGTTGATAATGCTGGAAAGTGAGACTTTTTGCCTTAAAGAGAGAGATTCATCAATTTGTACTTAAATAAGGCAGACACATGGTATTTAGTTGGGCTGTGAGAGCAAGTGACTTGCTTAAATCCAGACTGTGAGCTTCTGGATTTAAGCAGACTGGATATAAACTTGGATAAAAGTTTATATCCAGATATCTTTTGTCCAAGATTAAAACTTTATGAACTATCAGGAATTTATGTAGACTTCTCAATAAGTCCTACTGTATTTTGTGAGGTTTATTGTTTGGCAAGGGTACACAGGATTGCGTCTTTCAAGGAATGCATTTTAACAAAAGCATGTAGGAATACTGTGGAGTCCAGGGCTGACTTCAAGAGAAATCAGTGATCATTTGACCACTGAATAAAAAGAGAATACACATTTCATCTATTGTTTTCAAAATGCTATTCAAGCTTTATCCTCCAGGCTTGAGAGATCAGTTTCAAAGATCAAGCTTTAATCTCCAGTATGATACTGCATTACTTTGCCTGATTACACCAAGGAATCACTCTTCTACTTAACTTATCTCAGCTTTGGTAAGCCCAATTGTTTTGGAAATCCAGTACTTTTGAAGCTTGTTTTCAGATGACTCTGAGCCTCAACTTAGGTGGCAAGCAGTCAGCTAATAATTGTTGCTGTTTGGAAAGCACAAGGGATACAGCTCAGTGGAGAACTGGTATCATATCATTAGCATATTGATTAACAAGGCTAAAACGGAAAAACATGAAAAGAATGCAAAGGAAACCAATTGGATAGGTGAGAACATGTAAGGAAAGCTGCTGCCAATGGAGAAATAAGTGCTGCATAAACATTTATCTTTCTGATTGTTGGGGGAAAAAATACTTCACGGTCATAAGTCTCCATTCAGAATCAAACCATTTAACAATATTATGTAGGCATGCCTAACCTCAACCTTTAGGCTGAAAACAAGTAGTCTCGTGATTATTTACATTGTCTATATTTTTCAGTTAATGACTTTTGATTATGCCCACTTATCTTTTGCGACTAGTTTGCTAATTACATCAAACTATGAAAACAAATTCATCAAGAGGAGAGCAAAGAGAGGGACATCCTACATGGAGAGCAAAGCAGCGGTCTCTCCTCCCTCACTTAATGCAATGTTTTAGGCCAAGTGTGAAAGGGCTTCAGAATTGCAAAGAAGCATTTGCTCATCCATCTCATTATTATTTACCGTTCTGATTAGCAGTGGCTCTCTAAGGACTTAGAGAAGATTCTTTTCCAGAGATAAGAGAAGCAAATCCCTGAATCTGCAGTTTTCTATATGAAAAGCATTTATTTTTATCTTGAGAGATCTTTCCTAGTCTTCTTCTTCTCAGCTGAGATTGGAGAAGCAGAAATTGAATCTGCTGTACAAAAATCCTGAGTTGTGCCAGGCAGCATTATGTTTCCTCGCTCTATCATTATATGTTTCTTTGGGATGCATGAAGATTTTATACCAGTTAAGCGACAACTTTGAATTACTGAGTTATTGCAGGCATTTAAAAATGCTTACCTGTTTCCTGTATTTATTTATTTTTTTAATCCTATGCAAGCCTTGGGTAACAGGAAGGATGGTTGACAACTGAACACAGACTTTCAGTAACAAGCAAGGAAGAACAAGGAAAAATATCTCAGCCCAGAATGTCAACAAATAGAATATAGAAGGAGGAAATTAGAGACATCACAAGAAAAGTTAGAGATAAAGTAGGAGTACCCAAGTGAAATCACAGAATAGGTTTGATACAAGCAAAAGAAATTAAAGGAAAATGGAAAGATTACACTGAAACCCTTTACAAACAGGATTATAGGATAATAACATATTTTATATGGAAAAAAATATTCAGGAACCAATTGAATGGGAATATAAAGTACCAGCAAAAATAGACCAGCTGTTAAATAGGAAAGCACAAGATGAATGGATGATTGATTATGTGCTATCAAGCTGGTGTTAACTCTTACTACCATTATAGATAGACTTTCTCCCTGATTTTTTGGGTCTCATCATGTACCCATCACCACTATAACAGAGCCTACCTATCTTGCCATTAGTCGTTATCTTCTTTTCTTTCTTTCCGCCTTTTACAGCATTATAGGCTTCTCAGCAAAGCTAGGTCTTTGTATGACTTGTCCATAATATGAAAATTTTGATCCTGGTCCTTTGCACCTTAGTGAAAACTCTGGACTGAAGGTTGATAAACTGTTTAAGAACTGTAGAAGCAGCAGCTAAAGTGCTGGCAGTTCTGTGTTTGTAAATGAAGTAAGATTGGGAAACTTGCATAGAGAGTGGATAGTTGTATATACCTATACTGAAAAAGAACACATAAATTGCCAAACCACTGTATTAATTCTTTATATATCAAAGTATTGTTTAATATCTTATATAGCAGTGGCCCCCAACCTTTTTTTGTACCAGGGACCAGTTTGGGGGGAAAACAATGTTTTCCACAGACTGGATGTGGCAGCAGTAGTGGAAAGTGGATGTGATGACCCAGGGAATGGCAGAGAGTTAATACAAACAGCTGGCAGTTCACACCGCCCCTTTATTGCGCCAAATCTCCCCAAACGCTCCCATGTTTCTGGCAAGTCCCAGAGCAGAGTGATAACAAACCCACACAAACCTCAAGCAGCCTCTGGCTGCAATTAGTCCAGCCCAGTGCTGTCTGCACTAAGGCTGCACAGCAATAAATCCAAATGTATTTGGCAAATCAAGGGAAAATCAAAGAGTTCAGGGAGCAAAAGATCCAGGTAATTAGTCCAGAACACCAAAAGGAATGCAAGGATTCTTGGCAAGTTCAAACATCGGCACGCAACACTTCAGGAACTCAGCATTTATTCCTGACAAATGCCACTCCCCACAGTGTCTCCTTAACTCTCATTCCCCAGGTGTGCTTGGTGAAGATGAATGGGGCACTCTCCTCCCGAGTAGCCTGCTCAGTCTGCGCTGATCACGCCTTCTCTGCACTCTCTGAGCCCTTGCATCAGGAGGGGGTGGTCCTTGCTCCTAGTCTGAGCTCTGTCTCTCATGTTCATCCTGCCTCTGTTCCTCCCTGCCTGCAGGCCTTACTAATTCCAAAAAGCCTTGCCTGGACTAACTCTGCCTAGTTTCTTCCAAGGGCAACGGAGCTTCCCCACTTAATCGCTGTCAGTTCTTGTTCCAGCTCATCTTCCCTCACAGATTCAGACTCTGACGGGGGCATGACAGTGGAATGGTTTCGTGTGCTACTGGATCCCATGCATGCGCAGATGAAGCTTTGCTCACTTGTGCAGCCTGGTTCCTAGCCTGATTCTATAGAAATAAACAGTCAGATTTCACAAAAGGTAGAGGATAGCTAACATATCATGGATAATGGCAAAAGCAATAAAATACAAGGAGGTTTATCTTACAGCAAAGCCTCATGTCAGAATATGAAATATTGAAATTAATAGATGTGCCAGAATACTTGATTATTCTTCTGAGGAATCTTTAGATGAAATAGGAAGCCACTGTAAAAACTGTATTTAGTCAAGAGTGGTTCAGGAAAAAAAGTGAGACAGGTTGCATATTGTTCCTGTATCTACTTAACTTACCCTGAAAATATAGTATAAGAGTAGCAGTACCAGAAGAAGACTGAATTAAAATTGGAGGGTGACATACGAACTATCTGAAAAATACAGAAAACACCATCTTGTTGGCTAAGAAGTCTTAGAAAGAAAATGAAAAATGGAAAGTGGGAAAATGTCTGGCTGGTCAATATTAAAATGGTAATGTCAACCGGCATGTCTAATGAACTTATGATTAACATCAGATAATTGATAAATATAGATAAAAATGGACAGTGTGTTTGAGAAGTGAAAAAGAGATTATTCCTTGGAAGGAAAGTTTGTCATTGCCTTTTACCCTAAAATTAATTGCTTTTTTACTTCTCTAGGACAGACAAGATCATAAAGGATAAAGACATTTCAATTACAAGAATTAGAACTGTGAAACCAATGGTCTTTTTAGTGGTAATGCACAACTATTGGATATTAATTAAGAAAAACTGGGAAAAAAAGATGTCTTCAGACTATGGATTTAGATATTGTTATTAAGAGTACAGTAGAGGGCAGAAGAAACACTCAATCTTGGACCAAATGAAATTTGATTTGCAGCAATGATGAGCAAGCAGAAACTCACACATATGGATATGTACTTTGGAAATAGAAAAAAAAAATATTATACTTGGCAAGATTCAGGGAAATAGAAGAAAAAGAAGACAATGGATAATGAGGATGGATAAGATCAAAGGGATTACTGGAGTGCTGGATTGTTCTTGGAAAAGCTGGACTTTGTTATGCAGTGACAAGGAAGCAAATTTGGCTCAGTTGGCACCAAACAAATGAATGCAGGCAGCAAAAAAGAAAGTTTCCTGAGCCTTACTGTGATCTGCATGCAGGATTTCTGAGTTGTATCTGGCACGGTTGATCCTAAGTAGTCTTCTAAGTTTTCAATTTCATCTTGTTCATAGTGTTTACCAAAGAGTAGGAGTGGAGAGAGCATTAAGGCACTAATCCTAAATATATCTTTCTGGAAGAAACATCTTACTTCTGAAGATTGTGCTTAGGTGACAGCCCGTAGGGGCACAAAGTATAGGAAAGTATTATAAATACTGATAATGATGAAGAAAGAAAGAAAATCTCTTCCACTATAATGATCTGTCATTACTATCCTAACTGAAACTCATCACCAAAGAAAGAGGAAACAGACATAGCTGCTCTATAAATCCAGGTGTGCCCTTCAGGGCAGAACTGAAAAATGATGGCAAAGTGGGGGTTGGAAAAAGAAGTTTTCCTGAAGTTTGCTTTGACTCAACTTTCAAATGTCATTTTAGTTAAAAGTATGTTAGATTATATTTAAAACATCAATAGTGGGGGAGAATAAGGCTAGTAAATCATTATCACACCTACTCAACATTCTTTTAAGTACCTCAGAGAAAGTAATAGTTCCTATAGGAGCTGAAATTTACTCAAGGTATGGCTGATTGAATGCCTGGAATATTTTATGCACTGATAATTTGTGGCTTATGTTACCTTATTTTAGGCTTTAATTAATTTAGATATTTGAATAGTGTTTTAACTATTTAAATAGTTGTGGAGGGACATCAAAAGCAGTAGGGTTTTGTGTTTCCATCGCTGAAGATAATGGTTTAAAAAAATAACAATTTTTAAGGTACAGCATTATTTTTCTACTTGGTTCAGTTGAATTTTCAAAAGGCTTTTGTCAAAACCCTTCACAAAGAGTCTTGGATAAACCTGGCAAGAGGAGAGGCCCTCTGATAAATCAATAATGATTCAAAAATAGGAACCAGAATGTAGAGATAAAATGAACAGTTCTCTCAAGGAAAAAAGGTGGGTCTTCCAAAGAATGACTACTAAACCTTGTGCTTTTTAATTTGTTCATAAATGATCTGAAATATGATTTGAAATTAAGAGTGAGCACTGAGGTACTGAAGACATCAAATTAACATGAGTGGTTATGACAAAGTGGGCCAGTTAAGAACTCCTGGAAGACCTCTTCCATCTGGAGAAATGATTTTTAAAATGGCAAATATAATTTAGAGTAAGGAAGTGTAAAGTGATGCACATTTAGGCCAAGAGGGAGGGGGAAGCAATTGGCAAACAAAACTTTCTTCTTTTTCTTTTCCTACTAGTTATCATGCAATTTGATGGAAGAGAATTTCCTTCAGCAATTTTTCCAAACAAGAAGTGAATTTTGGAGAAATTCCCATGAACAGAGTGTGGATTTTCCTGCACTTAGTAATGAGCTGAATAAATGTTTACATGCAAATGTCCTATCTTTCATTGTACAATAATCCCTCCTGTGGTCTGCAGCCCCTCTAGCTTCACTTGCTTCCAAATAAGCCCAAAGGAAAAATGTCAGAAGGGATTGAATTGCTAATTGAATAAGATTACAGCTAAGAGGAAGTCCAGCAAGTAACTATTGGAGCAAACATCCCACCCACTTCCTCTAACCACAGATTTAGCAGAGAATTTCAAAAGATTGAAATATTGAAGGCAAATTATTTAAATATTCGTATAGTAAATAGAAAAAGCAAGTTTGGGGAGGTGGCTAGAGAGATGGAAATACTCACCAAATGAGCAGAACCAATTCATATCCAGAAGCATTAGAATAAGCACTGAAAATAAAGGTAAATATATCTGGGCATTTCTAGTTGCCATTGTTCAAAAGGATAGAGGTGAGAAAACACACCTATGAAAAAACAATTACTATGTACAGAGAACTTTAGTTTAGGAAATAGACAAATATGGGAGAACATGATCAGGGCAGCACATAATACTATGTCCAATGTGAAGAAAAATATTTCTTTGTTAATATTAGAACTTGAGACATCGAATTATGATAAAAGGTGTCTCTCTGTGTGTGTGTCGTGGAGCAAATTAAAGGAAAAACTTATTTATATCAAACTCTGCTACTAATGCAATGTTGATGGCTTTAAAAGATGACAAGACACATTCATAGCACTACACTCATCATGACTATTTGCAGGATCAGAGTAAATAAGCTTTACATCCCTAATTCCATAAGCTGAAGGGCTTTCCAGTGGTGTATGCTTGGTCATTATGGGACCATGATGGAGAAGTAGAACATTAGGACTTGCTAATCAAAATTCTTATAGTTTTTGCTATATAATATGAAGTAGCAATAGCACTTAGACCTATATACAATTTCATAGTGCTTTACAGCCCTCTCTAAGCAGTTTACAGTGTCAGCCTATTGCCCCCCCCCCAACAATCTGGGTCTTCCTTTTACCGACCTCAAAAAGGATGGAAGGCTGAGTCAACCGCTCCTTCTGAAGTTGGACTTAGGGGTTCAGGTGGGCCTTCTCTTAACGTACCTGCCTCCCAGCTGTGTAAGTAAGGCCCTGCCTGAGCTGCTTGAGGCAGTAGCCGGCTTGGCGGTTGAGTTCCCTAGGCTTATGGTGCTGGGGGACTTCAACCTGCCATCTGCTGGCGAAACCTCTGGGGCGGCTCAGGAGTTCATGGATTCCATGGCAACCATGGACCTGACCCAAGTAATTCAGGGTCCGACTCATGAGGGTGGTCACACGCTTGACCTAGTATTTCTCTCGGGGCAGTGGAGAGATGATCTGAAGATAAGGGATATAGTCACCACCCCACTGTCATGGTCAGATCATTTCCTACTGAGGCTGGATTTCACAACCCCATTCCTCCCCCGCAGGGAGGTGGGACCGACTAGGTGGTTCCGCCCCAGGCGCCTAATGGAGCCGGAAGGATTCCAGAGGGAACTTGGGGAAATACCTGAAACCCTGGTACACAACTCGGCTGATTCCCTGGTGGCTGCCTGGAACACCGCAGCATCAGAGGCGTTAGACCGAATTGCGCCTAAGCGACCTCTCCGTGGCAGTGGATCCCAGAAAGCTCCCTGGTTTACCGAGGAGCTCCGGGAGATGAAACGCCAGAAGAGACGTCTGGAGCGCCGCTGGAGGGCCAAAAGGACCGAGTCTGACCGAACACTATTAAGAATTTACATCAGATCTTACTTAGTGGCGATAAGGGCGGCAAGACGATCTTATCTTTCCGCTCTTATTGCGTCCGCAGATTCTCGTCCAGCCGCCTTGTTTAGGGTGACTCGCTCCCTCCTTGCAAAAGGGGGGAGCGAGGAACACTTACAAGGCAGAGCTGAGGAATTCGCTGAGTTTCTGTCGGATAAAGTCACTCAGATTCGGTCAAATTTGGACTCCGGCAGGGCAGAGTCCATAGAGTTGACAGGGGCGTGTCTTAGTCCACCATTATGGGAAGAGTTTGGGCCTGTTTCTCCCGAGGATGTGGACAGGGCTATGGGAGCGATGGGTACCTCCACCTGTTTATTGGACCCGTGCCCCTCCTGGCTGGTCTCGGCCAGCAGGGAGGTCGCACGCGGCTGGATCCAGGCGGTTGTCACCGCTTCTTTGCGGGAGGGATCCGTACCGCAGTCATTAAAAGCTGCTGTGGTGCGACCCCTCCTGAAGAAGCCTTCCCTGGATCCAGCCAATTTGAAAAACTACCGTCCAGTCTCCAACTTACCTTTTCTAGGGAAAGTTGTGGAGAAGGTGGTGGTGGCCCAGCTTCTGCAGCTCCTGGATGAAACAGATCATCTAGATCCTTACCAGTCGGGTTTCAGGCGCGGCTACAGTACAGAAACTGCCTTGGTCGCTCTGATGGATGATCTCTGGCGGGCCCGGGATGGGGGGAACTCCTCCATCCTGGTGCTACTTGACCTCTCAGCGGCTTTCGATACCATTGACCATGGTATCCTTCTGCATCGGCTCGGCGAGTTGGGAGTGGGAGGCACTGTTTTGCGGTGGTTCTCCTCTTATCTCGCCGATCGGATGCAGTCGGTGTTGGCAGGAGGACAGAGATTGTCCCCAAGGCCCCTATCATGTGGGGTGCCTCAGGGGTCGGTTCTCTCGCCCATCCTGTTTAACATCTACATGAAACTGTTGGGTGAGATCATCCGCAGGCATGGGGTGCGTTTCCATCAGTAAGCTGATGACACCCAGCTGTACATCACCACCCCGTCTGACTTCAGGGAGGCAGTTGATGTAATGTGCCGATGCCTGGACGACGTTAAGATCTGGATGGGGAGGAACAGACTCAGACTTAATCCCGACAAGACCGAGTGGCTGTGGATAATGCCTCCTAAGGACCACGATAACTGTCCCTCCTTGGTCTTCGAGGGTGCGAAACTGACTCCCTCGGGCCAGGTCCACAACTTGGGGGTCCTCCTAGATCCACAGCTAAAATTAGACTGTCACCTTTCTGCTGTGGCTAGGGGGGCCTTTGCACAGGTCCGCCTGATGCACCAGTTGCGGCCATATTTGGAGAAGGAGGCTTTACTCATGGTCACTCATGCCCTTGTCACCTCGCGTTTGGACTACTGCAACGCGCTCTACATGGGGCTACCCTTGAAGAGTATCCGGAGACTTCAGCTGGTGCAAAATGCGGCTGCGCGTGCTGTGGTGGGTGTGCCAAGGTACACCCACGTGACACCGATACTCCGCCAGCTGCATTGGTTGCCCATCGGTCTCCGGGTCCAATTCAAGGTGTTGATCACCATCTTTAAAGCCCTTCATGGCTTAGGACCAGGATATCTCCGGGACCGCATTCTGCCGCATACTTCCCTCCGACCGGTTAGGGCCCACAGAGTTGGCCTCCTCCAGGTCCCGTTGGCCAAGCAATGCCGGCTGGCCGGCCCCAGGGGGAGGGCCTTCTCTGTGGCTGGCCCCGTGCTCTGGAACCAGCTCCCCCCAGAGACCCGAACCATCCCCACTCTGCTGGCCTTCCGAAAGGCCATCAAGACATGGCTCTTCCTGCAGGTGGGGGGGACAGCTTAACCTATTCGAGCTTACCCCCCAAGTATGTATGTTGCTGAATGGATGTTGCTGTTTTTATATTGTTTTTAAATTTTGTATTGCTTTTAAATTTTTGTAATTTTGTTCATTCTTGTATTTCCCTTTGTTGTACGCCGCCCTGAGTCCTTCGGGAGTTGGGCGGCATATAAGAATAACAAAACAAATAAATAAATAAATAAACCTTGAGGTGATGAGGATCGAACTCCTGGCAGTCGGCAGAGTTAGCCTGCAATACTGCATTCTAACCACTGCACCACCACCCATTTTACTCAAGTTAAGTGCATGACTTTCTTCAACAGCTCTCACCACAGACATATTGACATTCTGCATTAATATGTGAATGTGAATTAGTAGTGAATGCTATTAATAACACTGAACAAAATATGATTTGTGGAGTAAATGGAAACACCCCTGAATTATGGGATAAAGAAATAGCATCGCAAGCGTGACAAAGCAGAGCCCCCTCCCTCCATAAATTACATTGACTGCATACAGACTCGCTCAGACCAATCTCTGCATTCAGACCAAGCAAGAATACGGAATAATTCATGCAGTATGAATCTACACAACCTATGTCCTCACATCAACTACTTTTCGGTAAAAGGAAAAGAAATAAGAATTGGGGCTGGGAGGAGAAGAAACAACAACAAGAAGAACAACAATAAGAAATGATAATCTCAACATCTGAAGCAGGAGACAATTGCTTCGGCGGTGATAACCTAGAAAGTGAAGCAACTGATTCTCAAAGCAATGTAACATAGCCAGAGGTGTCAGCAGTAATCTCATTTGACTTAAGCTGGGCAATTTTAGTGAAGTGGCTAGTTTTTGCTTTAAACTTCACCCTTTCTGCATTTTTTCCCCCAGCGCAACACTTATTCTGCTTTATTATATCGAGTGCTACTGCATCTGGATCTGTCTACTTCTCTTTAGTTACTTTTATGGTTATGATCAGAGTGTAATGCATTTTTTCCTCAATGTTCTCCACGTAATGATCCCTGTCTCCCATTGAGTCCCACAGTGTAAATGAGATGTGACAATGCTGCAGTGCAGTAATCTTTAAATTGAAATGTCGTAAGGAAAAGCTGCACGCTCCAGGCCATTGATGTTACAATACAGTGGCTCAGAGAGTTATAGGAACGACTTACATTGTTTACTAGTCGGAAATAAAGATGATCTTCAAGTGAGGGGGAAAATAGGAGTGAATGAGTGACTGAAGAAAGGCAAGGAAATTTCAAGTTTTAAAGTCTCCAGGTAATCAGTATGTGTCTGTCACACACACACACACACACACACACACACACACACACACACACACACACACACACACACACGTTATTTATAAGACAATTTATCTATATAGTAGTTTGTAAAAGCAAAATATTATGTACAGAGTTGGTTATTCTTTAAGAGGAGAAAAAGATTCTGTACCTCTTCCCTTATTTTTAATAGTCAGAAAGTAAGAGTCATCCAGAGTTGTATTCACAACAGGCCACCAAGAGAAACAAAAGGAAAATATAAGTATATTTGGAGAAAAACTTAGGCTTGCATTACCTGAGAGAAGCACTTATCCAAAACCCTCCACTGAGGAAAGAAAAAAGCCTTGTGTGAGAAGATGGGGTAGATGGGAAAAAGAACGAAGTGACATTTTTAGAAAAAAAAATGGCTGGCTTTTTAGAAGGAGAATTTGTGCATTTCATGCAACAAATCATTAGCAGATCTTACGGCAAGAGAGATAACAACACCTTCAAATGGAATTCAGTGGGATGGCTGAGAAAGGAGTGATTTGCATCATCTTGTTTCTTAATATAAACTTCCAATCGGGATGGAGCTCCAAATTAAAACAACAACAACCTGTGCTTCCCCCATTTGAATGTCATCAGGCAAAGCTCTACACCAGGGGTCACCAACCTTTCGGACCTCAGGGACCAATAAATTCATAATTTTAAATCCTGCAGACCACTAATATGATCTGCCTAATGACCGGGTGGGCGTGGCTAGGTGGTCATGTGACTGGGTGGGTGTGACCAACTTGATATCACTCATGTTGAGGGGCACCTTGCTGGCCTCTACTCACCCCTCCCCTGCCAGCCATTCCTCGCCTCCCTGCCCGGGCTCCTTAGAGCCCCAACAGGAAGCAGTTGTTGTTGTTTTTTTATTAAAAAGTTTTATTAGTACAGAGTACAAACATTTTTCTTTTTTCTCCCCCCTTCCCCCCAAACCCCTCCCCCCTCCCCCTCCCCCCCCACACCCTCCCCCCCCGGACTTCCCAGAAAAAGCACAGGGTATAGTATTCAGAAAAGGAGCTGAGATAGCGCAGTGGTTAAAAGCAGCATTGCGACCTTCAGCTGATTGCTAGTTCAGCAGTCCAGCTGTTCAAATCTCACTAGGCTCAAGGTTGACTCAGCCTTCCATCCTTCCGAGGTGGGTAAAATGAGGACCCAGATTGTTGGGGGCAATATGCTGAACTCTGTAAACCGCTTAGAGAGTGCTGTAAAGCACTATGAAGCGGTATATAAGTAAAGTGCTATTGCTAAAAAAAAACATAAGACTAAAATATGCTAACAGATTATTAATTCCAAAGTTTTTCTAATTCTTTAACTCCTTATTACTCAATGCCTTTTAAACATAATCTAGAAATTAGACATTTATCATTAATAAACTATTTGAGTCTTCTTGATCTGATACTTTTTTTGAATATAATCAGTCCATTTACTCCATTCCAATATATATCTTTCATTTGAATGATCCTTGAGATATGATGAAATTTTTGCCATTTCAGCCAGATGTACAACTTTTAATGTCCATTCTTCAATAGTAGGTATGTCTTAACAGGAAGCAGTTGTTGGAGCTAAGCAGCCACCATGAGAAAGAGTTGGCAAAACAGCTGGCTCAGTTCAAATTGGATCTGACTGAGAAGGAGGCTCAGCAGAAGCACCTCACTGAGGACTACGAGCATAGGCTTTCCAAGCAGAGGGAAGACCTGTGGGAGTGCAAGGCCAGGTACCAGCACCTGGAGGCTCAGCAGTACCAGGCCATGATGCAGTCCCACTGGAACAAGGTCCTCCAGCTCTTCGCCACCACCAGCACTTCCCTCCAGCCTTCGCCCAAAGCCCCGCACCAGGAGGCTGAAGCAGACCCCAAGTCGGATTTCTGCCCCCCTCTGACCCACACAAAGACACCAAAGGGGGAGACTCTCTGCAGCAACACAAACGTTCATTGCACGTATCCGGCCCAGGGGCTGTAGTTTGAGGACCCCTGATTTGTGCAACATAAAAAATGCAAATAATTTTTCTGCGGACCACCAAAATTTTCTCATGGAACACCAGTGGTCCACTGACCACCAGTTGGTGACTGCTGCTCTACACTGTGATTATAGGAATTAGACAGAAGTTTCTTTGTTGCTGCCATACGTATTTCTTAAAGAAAATGGTTCATGTAGTTGCTCTTTGTCCTGTTATGTTTCAAGCCAATGTTTCTCAACCTTGGTAACTTTTAGATGTCTGGATTATAACTCCCAGAATTCCCCAACTAGCACGATTGTGATTTCTTTCCCTCCATTTTCTTGAAGCTGTAATGAAATAGTAACAGTGTTTGGTTTTTATAGCTAGGAGTGGTGGTCATTCAGATATAGCAGGGGTCGGGAACCTTTTTGACTAAGAGAGCCATGAAAGCAAAAAATTTGGAAATTTATTTCAGTGAGAGCCATATAATATATTTTAAAAGTGAATTCAACTAAATGTCAGTATAATAAGCCTCTGAATTTATTCTTTTAAATAATGTTGTTATAACACTCACCATACGGGGCACGGGGCGGGGCACGCAGGACGGGGTGCCGGGTTGCAGGCCGGCAGCGGCGGAGGGTCGCTTGAACTCGCTTCCCGCCGCGGACCGCATTCATGCGCGGCGGCGGCAGCAAGCCGGGAGCGCTCGCCTGGAATTGGAATCAGCGAGCAGCTGGGCATCGGGGCTCTTCCCCCGCCTTCTCCATCCTCCAGGGTCGCCACTGCGGGGGTTCCGTCTCTCCGGTCGTGCCGGTTTATTTTTATTTTCATTGTACCCTATGGCAATCATTAAGTGTTGTACCTCATGATTCTTGACAAATGTATCTTTTCCTTTATGTACACTGAGAGCATATGGACCAAAGACAAATTCCTTGTGTGTCCAATCACACTTGGCCAATAAAGAATTCTATTTTATTCTATTTTATTCTATTCTATTTTATTCTATTCTATTCTTATTAAAAGCAAGACTGCTGAATAAGGTACAAAATAAACCCTACAATGAAATCAATAACCCAGTCATAGCTTTATACGGGATGCCAGCCACATCAACAGGAATTGGGCTGCTTGGAAGTGCTGGTGGTATGGATCCAACCAAAACAGGCACGTAAAAAGGATTGTTGGAAGAAAAATCCAAGCTGGGAGAAAGACGCTGGAAACAACATGGAGACTGATTGAGGGAAAAACAATTATTCATAAACATAAGCACACACAAAGACAGCGTGCAGTTCTGGGTCAGCAGATGGATTTTTCTTCCAACACGATATAAAAAAGAAATAAATCCATTCGGTCCAATTTGATTACTGGTCCGTTTCCACGGATAAAAGAGATGCCTTATTCTGGAACTTCTGCGGAACACCCCGCTTAGCTTCCCACGGAGCAAAGACACAAAGTTGGCTCATGCGAAAACAGTGCGACCCTGAGCCAAAGGCAGGGCGTGACCCACCCGTCATCTCGGCCATATGCAAAGCGGGGATGCCCAGGAGGCGGGCGCATGCCTCCCGTTGCTGAGCCACCAATTGCTTACTCTATTAAAAAAAATAAAAATAAAAATAAACAGATTAAGGATTTACAAAACAGGATAGGGGAATTAGAACACAAATTACAAGAGACACCACAAGATAAGGAAATAAAAGAAGAAAAGGAATTAATTAAACACAAAATAAACCTGATAACACAAGAAGAAATCGCATTAAAAATTAAGTCAGCCAAACAGAACCATTTTGAACATGCTAACAAACCAGGTAGATGGCTGGCTTATAAATTAAGAAAAGAAAAGAAAAAAAAACAATACAACAACTAGAGGATTCGCTAGGGAAAATGCAGTTGGCAATAGAAGAAAAAAAAGAAATAGCACAAGAATATTATAGAGAACTATACAGCAAAGATACTATACAAATCCAAAATATACAAGACTATTTAAAAAATTCTAGTATAGCGCAATTACCAGAGGATATTAAAAATAAGATGGACGAAGAAATAACACTGATTGAATTAGAAAAAGCAATAAAGAACCAAAAAAATAACAAAACCCCAGGACCGGATGGTATTCCAGCAGAGTATTATAAAGAATTACAAACGATTTTAAAAAGTATACAATTAATTACATACAATGAAGTACTAAAAAAAGGAGCAATTCCAGACTCATGGACAGAGGCACTAATAACAATCATCCCCAAAGACACCAATACGAAACATAAGATCCAGAGTTACAGGCCAATCTCGCTGTTGAACTCAGATTATAAAATCTTTGCCTCCATAATGGCGGAAAGACTTAAAAAAACGCTTACTAAAACTATACACTCAGATCAAAATGGTTTTTTACCAAACAGACATATCAAAAACAATATCAGAACAATTATAAACATTTTAGAATATTATGAGACTCATCCAGGGGAATCCATGGCACTCATATTCCTAGATGCCCAAAAGGCATTTGATAATTTAAACTGGGACTTCATAACAAATCAATTAGATAAAATGAATTTTGGAGAAAACTACATAAGAACAATTAAAGCAATATATTCAAAACAAACTGCAAAAATCCTCATCAATGGAGAAACTACAAAAAATTTTAATATAGAAAAGGGAGTTCGACAAGGTTGTCCTCTCTCCCCTTTATTATTTATATTATCATTGGAATCATTATTACAAAAGGTAAGGGAAAACAAAGAAATAAAAGGACTCAAGATAAAAGAACAGGAATATAAATTGCAGGCATTCGCAGACGACATGGTTTTCAATATAGAAGAACCTCTAGAGGTAGGATCAATTTTACTAAAAGAAATTAATGAATTTGGGAAAGTAGCAGGTCTAAAAATTAACAAACAAAAAACTAAAATAATAACCAAAAATCTGACAGATACACAAAATAAGGAATTAGAAAGGAAATTAGAAATACAAATTGTAAAGAAAATAAAATATTTAGGAATCAACCTGTCAGCGAAATGCACAACAATAAAAGAAGAAAACTATATGGGAATTTTAAAACAAATTGAAAAGAAACTAGATAACTGGAACAAATTACAAATATCTCTAATAGGCAGAATTGCAGCGATTAAAATGTCAATACTACCTCAAATTTTATACTTATTTCAGACTATACCAATCAAATTAGAGAAAAAATATTTTGAAAAATTAAATAAAATACTAACCAAATTTATATGGGCCGGGAAAAAACCAAGAATTAAATTAAAATATTTACAACAAAATAGAAATCAGGGAGGGTTCGGACTGCCAGACTTTGAATTATATTATCAAGCATCTGCTTTAACATGGATAAAGGACTGGATACAAATCAAAAATAGACGCTTACTGGTATTAGAAGGTTATGATTTACATATAGGGTGGCATGGATTCCTCTGGGATGATAAACATAAAACACACTCATATTTTAAAAGACATAAAATCAGAGACTCCCTATTAGGAATCTGGCTTAGAATCAAAAAACAATATTATACTAAGATACCACCCTGGTTCTCTGGCATGGAAGCCATTACTTACCCAAACACAACAAACCTGGAAAAAATGGTTACATACGAAGAAATACTGGAAGAAGGAGGAGCCTTAAAATCTATATCAAAATTAGAACAGGGAGGAATTAAGATTGACTGGTGGCCATACTTTCAAATTAAGAACAGATTAGAAAACGACAAGAGGAAATATGGAATACAAAAAACTAAATCAGAATTAGATAAAATCTTATTAGGCCAGGAACAAAAAGCAATAACTAAAATATATAAATTTCTTCTAAAAAACAAAACACAGAAAGATATAATAAAGGGAAATATGATAAGCTGGACGAAAAATTTTGGACATGAAATACCAATTAATCAATGGGAAAAAATATGGAATCAGAACTACAAAATCACAAAATCAGTCTCATACAAAGAAAATTATTATAAACTATTCTATAGATGGCACCTCCCTCCAGCGAGATTGGCAAGAATGTATAAAAATCTACCACCAAATTGTTGGAGATGTCAGTGTAAAACTGGATCTTATTATCATATGTGGTGGACCTGTCCAAAAATCAAACTCTTCTGGAATAAAATCAAAAACTGGTTAACAGAAATCACACAACAAGACTTAGATATTAAACCGGAAATTTTCTTATTGGGAATCATCAACCAAAAAATGGAAAAAAAAACACTACTATATCATTTTACATATACTAACAGCGGCAAGAATAACGATAGCACAAAATTGGAAATTAAATGATATTCCCGAGGAAAGCAGTGTAATTAGAAAAATTTTGGATTGTGCCGAAGCGGATAAGTTAACTATGGAATTGAAAGGAAAGGAAGACTCCGACTATTATGAAATTTGGAATTTATTTTACAATTGGTACGAAAAACGAAAACAAATATCATCAATGTAATAAATGTAAATATAAGTTAAATAAGACACATAGAAATTAGAATAAGGAATTAATAGAGAAAATAGTTATATTATAATAATATATATGTATACTATGATTTTACAAAATTGAAAGTGCCTTATTTCTTATGAACTATTATTATTATTATCAATACTATCATCAATATCACTATCGTTGTACTATTATTAATACTATTGTTAATATTAATATTAATACGATTGATTTATAAAATCTATCACATAAAAGACAAGATAAAAGTTGGAAAATACATAAAAATATATCGCTAACATATACTCGCCGTAGAACAAATTATAGAAATTAACAGCTCTATAGCTGTATGCATTTTTTTATGTTTTGTAAATGTTTATATTGTACTTGTTAATGTCATAATGTTCTTTTTTTTGTTTTGTATGTTTGTTTGTTTTTAAATGTAAATAACTTAATAAAAACTATTTAAAAAAAAATAAAAAAAGAAATAAATCCATTCGGTCCAATTTGATTACTGGTCCGTTTCCACGGATAAAAGAGATGCCTTATTCTGGAACTTCTGCGGAACACCCCGCTTAGCTTCCCACGGAGCAAAGACACAAAGTTGGCTCATGCGAAAACAGTGCGACCCTGAGCCAAAGGCAGGGCGTGACCCACCCGTCATCTCGGCCATATGCAAAGCGGGGATGCCCAGGAGGCGGGCGCACGCCTCCCGTTGCTGAGCCACCAAAGGCTTGGTCGGGGCCAGGAAGAGGATCTTGCCGCCGGGGAACCACCGGTAGAAATTGTACATGACCACGGCGGCTACCAGTGTTTTGCCCAGCCCTGTTGGCAGGCAGAGGAGCGTGTTGGCCAGGAGCGCTTCCCACGATGCTCGAACCTGGTAGGCGCGCTCCTCCACGCAGCCGCCGGACGGGAACATCCACAGAGCGCCCGGCGCGCCGCCGATAAATCCCCGGGCAGCAGGAGCGCCTGACGAAGAGGGCCAGGACGGCGAATCCGCTGCCTCGGCTTCTATGGCTGCAGCCAACAGCGCCACCTCTTCTTCTTCCTCCTCTTCTACCGCCGGCGCAGGAGTCAGCTGCGCTCCCCATGCTTGGAAGAGCGTGGCCTGCCGGCTTCTGCCTTTCATTTCAGCTGCGCCGCCGTCACCGCCCTCCCGCTGTTCTCCCGCAACTCCTCTCAATGGGTAGCGACGCCATCTTGAGGGCCGCCGAAAAACCCGCCAGCTTCGAGAGGGGCCCTGATTGGCTGAGCCCAAGAAAGGCTGATCGGTCACGTGCTCCATTCTTTCGCTTCCCCCGCCCCATAAGGAAGTCGAATAAACGCGTTCCAGGGTAATGTTACACTTGAGCACTTTAGCACACCCGGAGGAACAGCCCGGTTGCTACGCCGCCTCGCAAGTGAGCCATATGCAATCATCAAAAGAGCCACATCTGGCTCGCGAGCCATAGGTTCCCGACCCCTGAGATATAGTCTGCTAGATAAACATTGCAACAAATGGGGACACAGTGTAAAAGAGATTACTCAGTCTCCCATTTCCCCACTCCCCCATTTTGTCTTTCTGACACCCTCTTTTACTCTTCTCGTTCAGATCTCGTCTGCACTCCCTGCCAAGCTGAAATCCCTACAAACAAGTTGCAGGGAAGAGCCTGCAACTTGGTAAAAGGTTTTTAAAAATCACAAGAACACAGGCTGAAAAACATATCATGGGTACCCACATATTGAATAGGCTATTTCATTTATTCATGGGATAGCTTGGACAACCTTATTATGTTGGTCCTGCTAGGAAGCCTATCCATTCACTTGCAGAACTATTTTCATACAATTTTTAATCAGTAAATGTAGCTTTTTCCAAAGTGTGTCATGCTGATTACACACACAGGCACACAATACACACACTTTCTCTATGGGAGGGAGGGAGGGAGGGAGGGAGGGGGAGAGAGAGAGAGAGAGGGAGGGAGGGAGGGAGGAGAGAGAGAGAGAGAGAGAGAGAGAGAGAGAGAGAGAGAGAGAGAGAGAGAGAGAGAGAGAGAGAGAGAGAGAGAGAGAGAGAGAGAGAGAGAGAGACCAAATTAATTTGAATAATACATGACTGGAGCCAAAAACTGTACATGAGAATTATTGTTTCTTTTCTCTGTGCTACCCTCTGTCAGAGGACTGAGAGACAATCAGGAGTTCTGTAATATGGCCTTGGTTAACAAGGGATGGAGGTGAACTTTGAAGACTCTTCCTCCTCCAACAGAGATCTATAACAAAAATGGTGCATATGATGGGAACACCACAATATTAGCTCCAAATACATTATCCCTGAGGTGCTTTCCAAGCAGCTTTGCCTCTATCTGTGTCCCCCATTTTTCTTTTACATTTCTGTTCTCTACAAAGGAAGGAAGGAAGGAAGGAAGGAAGGAAGGAAGGAAGGAAGGAAGGAAGGAAGGAAGGAAGGAAGGAAGGAAGGAAGGAAGGAAGGAATACACACACACACACACACACACACACACACGTACACACACACACACACACAAACACACATCCATTCTACATAATAACTACATAATAAATATAATAAACTTGTATTTTTCAACATTTTCCATTAAAAGTAAACGAGCTTAAAAATATTGAACTTCTGTAGCACTAGGCCATCAGTCATTTTGCTCCTTTTAACTTGCAAATCTTGTGGGATTGACTCTGGTGTAGTTCATAATGATGTCCTTCATAGAAAAACAGCTGCCGGTGCTCACCTGTGTTCTTGCCCAGCCAGAGACTGGGAGAAATTCCTCAATTTAGCAAACAAACTTAAGCCATTATTAGAAATGACAGGGGAACCTGATGAAATTGTACTTTCAATTGGAAAACAAAATTGCAATCAGGCCAACATGATTTCCTCGTGGTCAGACCACGCTAATGCCGAGTGGCGAAACACGGGCAAATGTATTTAAAAGTCATAATGGAGCATTACCCATGCAGTCTTCTCCTTTTATTGGCCCTTATTAATATAAAAACTTCAATTTGCATGTAAATGTGGTCAACTTTCATATCATCAAAATACATGAGGCCCAGGAAAGTAATGAATTGAAGTTTGATGCAGCAATTATGGACGTTTATAAAGAATTTTAAAGAGGTCATTCTAGCCCGGGCTGAGAAAATGAGGAAATCAACAGGGAATATTGTCAATATAGCAACAGTGGGGGTGGAAGCCAGTCCCAGGTGCTGGAAGGCCAGATGATGATTAATAGAGAGGGAGTATGAAGGCACTCACCCAGAAGGACTGGGCTGGACCCAGGCTCAGTAACAGCTTTCATGAAAAGGTTCTCGCTGGGTTCCCTCTCAGCCTGGCTCAGAGATGTGGTCTAGTGGGAATAAAAGTAGCAAACGTTTATGAGCCAGAGCTGCACGGAAGGCTTAATTGGGCTCCACATCCTTTCAGCTCCCTTCAATACTTGTTATGCAGTTTAACCTTTTTTGCCCCCTCCCCATCCTCCCTCTTGCCATTCCCCCCCCCCCCAAGTCCCCATCGCCCCACCTTGGAAAGTCAGTACTCAAAAGCAGCTGGGATTTTAATAAGGCAAACTGGCTGGAGGGAGCTTGGCAAAACATCAGCTTAGTTGCCGGGGCCGAGTTAAGCTGCTGCTGCTGCTGCTGCTGTGTGAAGGTAAGGTAACAATCATGTACACATTCACTAGCCTTTTTACCCTTTCCACCCCAGACGTGGGACTATCATGCTTGGATGCTGAACTCAGCTGAACTTGCAAAGAGGTTTCCTGTTCTTGTACCCTTCCCTCCAAAATGTAACCATTCACCAACATAGCAGGGGTGGGTTCCTAATTTTTTTACTACCACTCTGTGGGCGTGGCTTATTTTGTGAGTGTGGCTTGCCAGCCATGTGACCGGGTGGGTGTGGCTTGCCGGCCATGTGACCGGGTGGGCGTGGCTTGCCGGTCATATATTAGTTATTTCAGAGAGATGTTGCTACTATTTTTGCTATTTTATACCTTACATGAAAAGCTTTGCATACAAAGTTCGTGGCTTCTCGGACTGCTGAAGGGAGGGGAATGGAGATAGCTCCTGCTGCCCGTTCTTTCACGTGCTCCCTCAGCCATCCTCCCCTGCTTGGACTCACTGTGGGGTAGGAAGGCAGCTCGTGCTCAGTGCCAGAAGCTCGGCTTCTGGGCATGTGCAGAAGAAAATGTAAAAGTTTTTTTTAAAAAAATGGCGGCACGCAGGCACCGGCAACCGACCGCACCAGTACTGTGATGTCACCAGCGGGCCGCTACCGGTGCTATAGAGTGGACCGCACCAGTAGGAACCCACCACTGCAACATAGTCCATCACTTAGTTTTTAAGTTATGTTGTAAATTTTTCAAAACACTTAACATATTTTCTTATAAATTCATTAAACTTTTCTTTAAATTTAATCTCAGTTACTGAAGGGTTGAGAGCCATAATAGCTTGCTTCCAACATTGAGTTCATTGGCTTTTAATTAGAGTTTAAAGCAGAGATGTTTCGTGTCCCAGTCTGGTCACTACAAAGCACATTTAAGTCTATTTAAGGGTGTTCACTGTGTCTTCACCAAGTATGCAAGTCAGGACCCACAGTAGAAGAGATGCTCACTAGAGGCACTTTGAACTCCAGAGAGGACTGATTAGATGTCAATCTAATTTTCACTGACAAACCCCATATAGTAAGGGCTTCAGGCTATAGCACTGACTGCATATTATTACATTAAGAGATGTCAGAAAGAAGTCTTCAAGATTATAACTCTCCACTGTATAGTGGACATTTCTTTTCGTCTCTGCTGATAAATGAATGAATATAACCAGTTGTAGGTTGAATATTTCAGCGAATGCTAGACTATAGCCATTATTCTATGCAGTTTCCGCACATTGGGGAAAAATGTTATAATTGAGTTGTTTTACTCTCTTTACTTCATATGAGTCTGACAATTTGGCCCTAAAATTGTCTTATGTAAAAGCGCTAAATATTTCTCAGCTTCAACTATAAAACAGCATCTGTCACAGAATGACCACATTAGATCAAATTAGACCACCATCTAGTGAGAGCATAAGATTAGTGAAGAGAGCTAAATGAAATAAAAGGTAATTTTGAAACAATTTTAATAGGAAGCAAGGGCGATAAATAGTATTTTCTTTGCAAATCAACTGGGTGCTTGGTGTATACAGTAAAAATTGGAAATGCTGGGGGGAAAAACAATCAAAATAATTGGAAATGCCCCTGCCCGACCTCCCCCAGAATACTCAGTTCTTCTGGAGATAGAACTAGATGTCAAAAATAAAAGTTTCTGATAGAAACAAGGAAAGCTCAGTAGAAAATAATATTTTGGTGACTTTTCCTGATGGGAATAATGGATTCTGGTTGTAAATCCTATGAGTTTCAACATTGTCAGTCAGCAGGAAGGGGAAAAAATTAAGATAAAGCAAACTGTACCTTGTGTTTATAGTGCGGATTTCATTTTAATTATAAATGGATGAGCAAACAGTAGAAGAAAACAAAACAAAACAAGAACAGACCCACAGGGGTTAAGGTGCCATTATTGACTTTTGAAATAATGTTGAATAAAAAAAATATTCCTTTCTTATGAAGACAGTACTTATAGACCTAAATTCTTAAACTCTTTATTCTGCTTGATTATCACTCAGGTCAATCAATATGAAAAATCAAAACTGGAGTAAATAATGTAACAGAAATCAATTCATCTGGAAAGCCAGATTAATTTGAAAGACTATTGTGTTTCCACAATAATTCTTTCTTAATTCTTTCTGCTTCTGTTTCTTCTTTGTTATTGCTGCTATTGCTAGTTTTCAAAGCTAATTTTCTATTATACCATTTCAAGTAATTCTGAGATTACTTAAATATTTTCAGTTATGTTAATTAAAGCAAACAGATAAGCAATTGCATTCGAGATTCAGTAAATTAAGTCAGAAACACCTCTTGCTGTTAGATAATTCGATTTGATGATAACAAGCTGGCAACTAACTAATATTTTATAGGAAAAAATGATATTACTCTCAATTTCTTTGGTCATGGGTGCATATTTTAAATTCAGAAGGTGCATCCCTTCTGAACAAGAGCACTGAAATGCTGGAAACTCAACCTTTCTTCATGCTTTATTTCTTTAGTATGCCTGCAGACAATTTCCCCCCTCAAGGGATAGCAAACTAAATCAATGCATATATTTCTCAGACCTCGGAGACTCAGCCTAAACATTTGCAACTTTTGCTAATCGAAGTGGTAAGTGATAAAAGGGCAGCTGTTCTTATGAGAAAATGCCTGAGTACAGTGAGTTAAAGTTTTTTTAAAATGTTATTTTAGCCTTCTGCTGCAGAAGTGATTTTTCACATGCTCAAAGAACAAATAATACATTTCACAAATCCATTAAAAACTCAACACAAAAGAGGCAAAAATAGGGCAGACTCTGCATCTGTCTTTCTAATATGATTTTGGAAACTATCAAGAACTGAGTTTATGTCAATAAGGGAGAAAGAATTCTCCACAGGATGTCACATTATGCTGTTCTGGAACAACTGTGGTACATTATAGAGTAACTTTTGCTAAATTTCCTAGTTGTACATTTTGCGTAGAATATTGCACATGTTAGTGTCCACAGATAAGGTGAGCGACAATGACAATAGATATACTATGATTTCATCATGCAAATGACACAGCTGATATACTCATGTTAGATATCATGACAAGATTACCTGTCATTTGCATGATGACATTCTAGCTCACAGATCAGAGGTGGGTTCTTCCTGGTTCGGACCGGTTGCCCGAACCGGCAGCAAACTGCTGGTGACGTCACAATGACATCATGGAACCGGTTTGGTCAGTGCTGGTTCGTGAGCACCGCCATCTCTATTTTTTATTTTTTATTTTTTTTATTTTTTTTATTTTTTTATTTTTTTATTTTTTTATTTTTCTTTATTTTTTTCTTTATTTTTTTCTTTATTTTTTTCTTTATTTTTTTCTTTATTTTTTAATTTTTTAATTTTTTAATGTTTTATTTATTTATTTATTTATTTATTTATTTATTTATTTATTTATTTATTTATTTATTTATTTATTTATTTATTTATTTATTTATTTATTTATTTATTTATTTATTTATTTAGGATTTTTCCCAGGGGGGTTTTCTTCTGCACATGTGCAGAAGCCGAGTTTCCGGCACTGCGCATGCGTTGCCATCTTGTTTTGGGCTTTTTTTGGGGGGTATTTTTTTGGCACTGTGCATGTGTGTGCAAAGCATGCGCGCGCCCATGAGGCGCAGCCACAGAGCATGGTAGGAAGCGAACTGGCAACGAGGTAAGTTAGAACCCACCCCTGTCACAGATTATTATTTTTCTGGCATTTTTTTCTATCCTGCTCAATGTAGTGGAGAGTTGGTCTCTGACAGAAGGCCACTTGAAGAGACTAGAAGCATTTGAAATGTGGATTTATAGGCAGCTGTTACGTATAAGTTGGGTTGACAAAATCAGAAATGGGGAGGTAATAAGCCGCCTGGGAAAGCCAAGGAAAATAATCAAAACCAATAAAAAAGCAAAAATTAGAATATTTTGGACATCCAGAAAAATACGGCATACTTCACTTAATCCTCCAAGGAAAGATTGAAGGCAAACGAGGTCCAGGCAGAAGAAGAACATCATGGCTTCAAATTGTAAGGGACTGGTTTGACAACAGTCACACTTTTTCGTGTGACTGTTGATAAAAATAGGATCGCCAACATGATCGCCAATTTCCAATGAGGGATATGGCACAACAACAAGAAGAAGCTTCTTAAGGATACCATTACTTGCATGATATACAAGCACAAGGATACATAGTGTACCAACTAATTTCTTGCCAGGATGAAGGATGGGAAATGTGGTCAGGACCAGGTAGAACAGGGTCCTTACAAAGTATTTTACTGGGGTGTGCCTATGTGTGGAAGATCTAGAGACTCCTTACTCTCTGGCAGGCCTTTAACAGTTCAGTGAAACTGGTTCCAAAGAAGGCAAAACTGTTAAAAGGAAAAGTAGGACATCAGTAGTCTACTATGGTATTCATTCTCTGCCCAAGCAATACAATAAAAAAGAGAGAAATAATTATCTTTGCCAAACGGAACTTAGTAAACATAGGCACCTGCTGAATTGATAGGGCCATGGAAAATAGGTATCACCCTCACCACACCAAAGTCTTAATTCAGTTCAAAATATAACTTGGTGGCTGACTGCATGCAAAGGAACATGCTAACAAAGCGATCATAGGAAGAATAATTCATTTAGAACCAATGTAAAAAAAAATGTCCTGGGAAACAGAGAACCCTGAATGAGACAAAGTATATGTTTGCTTCCCATTTAGAATAACCAGCCTCTGGCTTTCTGACTTCTCAGCCAAATATTTTATATAGTATTTAAGGTACCATACAGACGCCATTAAATCAAAGTCAAATCTTGGTAACTAGATGGAGATATCCACATAATTATTTTGGCATTAATATAGGTATTGATGGTCCTTGCCTTTTTCTGAGATTTCTCTGAGATTTCATAGTTTAGTTCACAAACTTTGTGAACAAGCCTGGGATTTGGGATTTGGGATACATATTAACAAAGTCTGATCATACTTAGCTTTTATGAGATTGGCAAGATTCAGGTAGGGCCACCAGCTTGTTGTGTGCACATTATTGCTGTATAATGAGCCATTTTTCTTGACACTTTCAAACTGACCAAACTGGATGCTTATGATATGCAGGAAGATCCAGGTCACTTCCACACCATGGTTTTTGCTTCCCAAACCACCAGAAACAAACCACAGAGAATGCTTCATACAACAGTTAGTGTACCCTCTATCTGGCAAACAAAAGGGTACAAAATGGCATGTAACTAATGCTTTGTATCACATCCATATAGCCCATTTTGTTTGGCATTTGAAATAGCTGAGTGTTTGCAATTAGAAATGCTGAAAATGACACACCACCAAATTGTTATTCCTCTGTTGAGTTTATTAAGCTATGTCAGCTTAACGGGGAGAGCCAGGAGCCAGGAGGTGGGTAAGGCAAGTGTTCTTCTAGTATTGGGAAAATGGTCTGTTGCCAAGTCCTGAAGAATTCCAGTGCTTCTATTAGAAAATCTGATTCAGTGCACTGCCTATAGTCCCTCACCTGAGGTGGGAATAAATTGGCTCAGCTGCCAAACAATGACAATATTTTGAGATCATGCCTTTAATAACTCATGCTAGATTTAGTTTAAACAGTTTAATAAGCTCCAGGTAATCTCCAGAGGAATGTCTGGGGCTAAAAACGGCTCACAAGCCAGGGATTTCCTATTAGTTGCAACCAAAATATATAGGGTTGACCCTGCCCTTAGACATACAGGATTCAATTTGTTTACATTCATGCAGCAAAAAATGTGCACCTCGAATTTTGTAAGAAAATTACAGCAAGCCGAATGAGAAAGATGAAAATGCAATTGGTTTGAGGATGCAGGCCTAAATAAAGTGCAGTTTAAACAGGTAGAAAAAAAGAAATGGATGCCTCATGCTTAATCTGCCATTTTTTCTCCTTTTAGGATTAAATGTATGGCTTTTTGTATTGAAGTGAAGAACTACGGATGAACTATAATTATGAAAAATATGCATTCTTGGGGGAATTAAAAATAACTGAACACAAACTACACAAAGAATAGATTATCTGATCTCTTAAAAATATGATTGTGGCATGTTTTAACATATCTGTTCTCAGTCATCAAAGGTACAGTACACCAGAAGCTTGTGTATACCAAATTTTTGGTTCCTCAACATATAATTAAGGGGCTTTTCCCATTAATTATTTGCTTTGTGTTTCAAAAGTGACTTATGCATCCAATTATGCTCCAAAGCTAGTGAAACAAAAATTCAGGCCCACACTTTAAGAATTTTTTTTTCATGTTTGGACTATACTTTTCTACAATATCCTTAATTGTATAGCTTCAAATCAGCTTCAGCTGATAGCTTCAGCTAATATGTGTAAAACATCCTAGCAACTGTGCACATATAGTTTATCCAAAGCATATTTTAAAACATCATACTCAATATGGTTTGCTGTTAAATTAACAGCACCACAGCCTTGAAAAGTCATTGTACAGACATATCCATTGAGAAATAAATGCTATAGCAGTCATTTCAATTGGATGTTTTCTTTTCATGATACAATGACCACAGCAAACTCAGTTGGCCTATGGCTCTGTTTCTGATGATGACATAGAATGTTTTCAACAAAATAGACAAAAAAAATAGAAATGGAACTATTATAAGGGTCCAAATGCATGGGTCTCTTAATTATATGTTGAGGAACCAAAAATTGGGTATACACAAGTTTTTGGTGTACTGTATCTTTAATGACTGAGAACAGATATGTTAAAACATGCCACAATCATATCAATGCTTAACTCCAATTGTCTAGTCAGGCCTAGGACTTACCTTTTTTTCTTATGACACTAGTACCCAAGATCGACTGAAACTGATTGATAGAAGCCAGAAGGAAGAAAAGAAAATACTTCCTCACCAGATGAACTGTTATAGAATTCATGTTTCAAGATGTGGTGATTGCCATTGACTCAGAACAGACCTGTTCTTGGAAATGAAATCTCTTTGTTGCTATCAGGCAGCTTCCCTCCAATGAGCAATTGTCAGGATGACATTTATACCAACAGGAAATACCAACTGTCTTTATGTTCTGTTTGTGGTTACCTGGAACCATTTGCTTGGCTACTGCTGATGCTAAAATTGGAAATAAGTGCTGGCACAACAAAATACATTAGCAATGGAAAAACAAAAGTACCTATCTTGAACAGAATCTTTCTACAGTTTCAGGGGGAACATAAATTGTTGCTTAAGCTGATCCATAGAATCAGGTGTACACTGTAGTCCTATGCTTTGACATGGCTAATTTAAGAGATGGGAGTCTTCTTTTAGAGTTTAACCTTAACCGGTTTTGATGTAAAAAAAAATATGTGTTTGTTTGTTTGTGCAAGTTACAGTATATCTGACCTTGCAGATCTATATTAGTTCATAGTTTCTGGCATCTATATTTTACAGCTTTTGATAACTGACAGGTCTCTCAAGGCCAGTTTTAACATTTCAACCATTTTCTAGGATTTTGCTGCCCACTTGCCCTTGCGCTAAAATTCATTGGGAGAAATATATTATTTCAGTTCTATGTGTAGCATTGTTACAGCTACCTTTCAGGTAGCTATATTTGTATTCAAATATAAATGTATTTCATTGTGCAGGCAATCTGGTGTCTCATAGAATATTTCACAAGTAATAAAAGACAGTCAAGAAACTTGATGTTTTCATGAGAACATTATTCCCTATTGTGTACCTATTCCACATTCATATAGTTCATAGTTCATATGAAAAACCATGATTTAGCATTATGAGGAAACCCTGTATAATTATTTCATCTAATTTCTTCTCCTGGCAAAGTTGAAACAAACAACTTTAGTTTAGGAATATATCTGAAATGAACTTTGGTTATTTTTAACTATGGTTAATGATAAGTTAGATTCAAACCAACCGGATTATAATTTATTTAGCTGGAGAGAGTAGTGATGCAAGGAAATGAAAGAGATGTATTTGTTTGCTTGCTTGTTTGTTTGTTTGTTTGTTTGTTTGTTTGTTTTGTCAAGCATGTATGAGATAACAGGTATAAGTATAAACATGGACACAAGCACAGGAAATGAGTACAAATAAATGGGGACAGTAGGACAGGGACGGTAGGCACGCTGGTGCGCTTATACACGCTGGTGCGCACACGCTGGTGCGCTTATACATGCCCCTTACCAGTGGTGGGTTCCTACCGGTGCGGTCCACTCTATAGCACCGGTAGCCCTCTGGTGACGTCACAGTACCGGTGCAGTCGGTTGCCGGTGCCTGGGCACCGCCATTTTTTAAAAATTTTTAAAAAATTTTTTAAAACATTTTCTTCTGGGCATGCCCAGAAGCTGAGCTTCCGGCACTGCACATGCGCTGCCTTCCTACCCCACAGTGAGTCCAAGCAGGGGAGGATGGCTGAGGGAGTGCGTGAGACACTGAAAGAATGGGTGGCAGGAGCTATTTCCATTCCCCTCCCTTCAGCAGTCCGAGAAGCCACAAACGTGCGGTGATGATCCTAGGCATTTTCGCATGTTCGAGGCTTCTCGAGCTGCTGAGGGGAGGGGGAATGGGTGGCAGGAGCCTAGGATCATTGAATGGGGAGAAGCATTCAGGCCGGATGGAGCCTCCTAGAAGAACCGCTGCCGTGATCTTGCTGCTCCCGCTGCGGGGGGCTGCATTGCGGGTGGGCAATGCACCCCCACTTCTCCGGCTGCTGCCAAGCTCCCGAGGCCCATGCCCACCCGATCACATGGCTGGCAAGCCACACCCACAAAATAAGCCACGCCCATAGAGTGGTAGTAAAAAAATTAGGAACCCGCCCCTGCCCCTTACAGACCTCTTAGGAATGGTGTGAGGTCCATGGTAGACAGTTTGAGGTTGAAGCTATGAGGGGTTGAGGTTTGGAGTTGCAATTGTTCAACCATTCTGACACATAGTCAATGTTCCTTTGTAGGGCAGCAGTATTGTTGGTGGTGTTAAATAGTTTTACATCATCAGCAAAGAGGATGCAGCTGCTTTTAATATGATCTCAAAGGTCATTTATGTATAGCAGAAAGAATGTGGGTCCTAAAACGCTGCCTTGGGAGACACCACTGTTAACTGGTGCAGGGTTTGATAGAGCATTCCCTATTTTGACTGCTTATTGCCTGTTTGACAAATGCGGCTATCCACTTGTGCAGGGATCCCGAAATGCCATAAGAGCTTAGTTTTAACAGTAGTTTGTCATGTACCACTGAATGAAAGGCTTTGCAGAAGTCTATGTACATTGTGTCTATTGCTTTACTCTGGTTGAGTTGTGTAGTCCAAATGTTTCTGCAGTGTAGGAGTTGCAGATTACAAGACAAATTTTTTCTGAAACCAAACTGCTTGTTTGAGAGCAGGTTGTTTGTCTCTAAGTGGAGGGTGATGGATTGGTTTATAATTGATTCCATGACTTTACAGGTGACGCAACACAGTGAGATTGGTCTGTAGTTTTCAACTAGGCTGGTGTCTTCCTTTTTGAAGATAGGAATGATCGTGGCAGCTGGGCAAGGCACTGGTTCTGAAAGATACCTCATAGATTGTGCTTAGGGGTTCGGCTATGGCAGTGGAAAGCTTTTTCAGGAAGTAGGCACATAATCCATCAGGGCCAATAGATAGAGATGTCTTTAGGTTGCATAGTGCCCTTTCTACATTACCTTCTGTAAAATCAATGTGTAGCAGATTGTTGCAATTCGTTGTGGTACGACTAGGAAATGTGGGGCAGAAGCCATTGCTGTTGACAAAGACTGAACTGAAAAATGTGTTGAAGAGGTTGGCCTTAACGGCTTCATCATTACAGTCTTCCCTGTTAGTCCCTTTTAGTGGTGGGATAGTTTTCAAGTCTTTAAGTTTGGCATTTACAAAATTATAGAAAGCTTGGGCGGATTTAGTTTGTAACAACTTTTCCTCCTGTTTTCAGTGGTAATTGGTGCAT
Organism: Diadophis punctatus similis; assembly: GCA_023053685.1. NCBI lineage: Eukaryota > Metazoa > Chordata > Lepidosauria > Squamata > Dipsadidae > Diadophis > Diadophis punctatus. The sequence goes on along the minus strand of JALIGW010000003.1, from coordinate 114,699,972 downwards.
TCTGCTTTTATTTGGCAGCATAAGGTTTTGTATCAGCTTTTAAAGTTAGCTACATAGCCAGATTTGTTTTTTCGCCAAAGAGATTCTTTTTGGATTGGAGCTTCCTTATTGTTATGAGTGATTTTTTGGGGGGGGGGCTTTGAGGGTTACTAATGGTACGTATTGTTTAATGACTCTTTTGACTTTGAGCAAAAAGTGTTATAATGGTCTTCTGCAGTATTACAGTCAGTGAACAGAAGGTGCCAATCAAGAGATGAGAGGTCGGCAGCTATGAGATCGTAGTTTGCTTTTTTAAAGTTACAATTTGGTATCCCATCATAATGACCCTCTTTGCAAGGACATAAATTGAGACAAAAGTCAATTATGCTGTGGTCACTGTTGGGAAAAGGTTCTTTGATTTGTAGACCGTAAATTGAGTTTAAACTGTTGCAGAAGATGAGATCAAGGCAGTTGTTGAGCCTAGTGTTGTTCGTTACTAATTGATCTAGTCCCAGAGTAGTAACGGCATTGTACAGGGTTGCATGTATAGGTTCAGTTGTACATTCGTTAGGGTCCAATTAATAAGAGGTAAATTGAGGTCACCAAGAAAGATAATAGGGTGTGAGCAGGAGGCTGCCCACATTAGTAATGTAGTTAACTTGTTCGCATGACCAATGTTGTAATCAGAAGCTCTGTAGCATACCCTGTTTCCCCCAAAATAAGACATCCCTTGATAATAAGCCCAATCGGGCTTTTGAGTACATGGCAATAAGTCCAAGGGCTTATTTCAGGGTTCAAAAAAATATAAGACAGGGTCTTATTTTCGGGGAAACACGGTAGTAAGAAGAGAAATGTGGTATTTAGTGACAGTTCACAGATAATGGTCTCAGGAAGAGCAATCTCCTGTGTAACTTGAATCTTTTTCAGATCTAGGGACCTTTTATAGAAGATAGCAACACCACCCACTGTACGGATTTCACGGTCAGACTGGTAGACATGATAGTCACTTACTGTGGTAATGGAGTCAGGAAAGGATATATTCAACCACATCTTGCAGACAACTATAAGGTTGAATAGAGCCGTATTTAGTAGTGGAGGAATTCAGGCATTTTGTTTGTGAGTCTTCTTGCATTAAGTAGCTTGCATTTAAGATCTGTAGTGGTGGACCTGGATGAAGTTGGGGGAGTACATGCCTAGTTTTGGTTGTTGGGGGAGGTGGTTGTTGGGACGCAGGCCGTTGGTCTTGCGTTTGATACAGTTAGCGTGGTAGTCGATGTATAGGTCAGTCTCTCCTTGGTCCTGACATCTTTTGAGCTCCGAGCGGAGCTTGCGGGCTTGGGCACATTGCAGTATGGATAGGTCGGGCCGTAAATGAAGTTTCTTATGGTTAATGCAGCTTTTGGCAAGTGAGTTTATTGTGTAAATGAATTTGCGTTTGCTGGACTCACTCTTGTAAATGACTCTGCAGAAGTGTGGGGTCACCGAGCCATAGCTGTTCTTTTGAACTCAGGGCCATTGCGGGAAATGTCGATGATTTCATCGGGAGAGATGGTTGATGCCTGAAAGTTGCTGATGATGTTGAGATGTCCCATTCTCCAAAATGGCTTTCTGATTCCTTAGCAGTTCTTAAAGATACTTCAATATGCATCAACAAATTTCTTCAAGAAAAGGATGACACTCAGGAGCTCTGCCAGAAGTATTATGAAGCTCAGTTTCAGATCCAGCATGCCATGGGCATTGAACTCTCTGAGAGGGAAATTTGAGGTAAAAAATCTGGCAGTTGCAAAGGATCCTGATAGTACAATAAAAGTGATATGTGTCTTGTGGGTGGAAGAAATACATATCTAAATTAAGGAGAATGGCCTGATCTCTCAGTAAAAGGGCAGGTACAAAAGAGTGGCTGAATGTTATGAACAATTTCCAAAGATTCTAAAGTTTTAAGATTCTATGGCAAATGTATCTACTATCATAGGTCTGTCTAGACAAATGATTACAATTTAATTTGGTTTATACTCAGTTGTACAAGAAAAAGATAACACAGGCTTATTTATACACTTTTGCTACCATCAGTATGAGTTTATTTTTATCTTATTCCTTTGAAGTGGTTCTTTTTTCTTTCTTTCACTTTTACACCCAGAACCTAGCTGTTTTCTGTGCATTGAATAATTTTTCACTAGGTGATTATGGCTTTTGTTTACTTTCTGTTTCTTGCATGTCTCTTTTCTTTTAATAGGGTTAAGGCAATACTGAAAGGTTTTACAGGATGCATTATAGAGAGACAAGCTTAAATGTATGCTGCCATTTCTACAAAGCCGATAAGACTCAGCCAGGCCATGTTGCTATTTGAAACAGGCAAAGGGCAAGGGCAAGTTAACCATCTGTGGTCGCTTCTGTTGCTGTTCCTTGTCATTTCTTCCTGTACCCTGTTCTTTTAAACTGCCTCCCACCAATTTCTTTGTTACGGATCAGAATCTCCAACTCATCTTTTGTAGGCAAGGTAACCACTAACCAATTCTGAGATATCTAACTTATCACAAACAGCACAAAAAGATCACTTTCCAATACACATCAGTTTTCCGAGATAAGAAAACTACAGGGAGGATAGTTATAAAGCCCAGCTACATGCTGTACAATAAAGTCATATTTATTCCTGGCTTCCATAAAACCTATTTTATACTTGCTATAAAAGTAAATATTTATATAGAGATAAGCTAAGAATCAACTGCATCTTGCCATTAGTTGAGGAGCTGTGATGTCATGGAATTATGACATGAATGAACTGGCTAAATTCTCAGAAAAAGGATAACGCAAAGATGGGAAGCTATTGTTTGGTTTAAAAGGAGAAGAGCTATATATAGGAGGCCTAGATCAGATCATAAGAAATACAACTGCTGTGAGCCCTAAAATAGTCTTAACATAGTTAAAAACAAAAATCCTCCCTACCCATAATCAAGAAATTGTTATTCTGCATGCATATTGTGATATTCTACTCATTCCCATTACTTCACTCACTGGGGTCTTTATCTTCCACCAAATCATGTATTGTAATTCCTAGCTACAAAAATGTGTCCACACTGTGTTAAATGAATGTAGGCAAAGCATTATTTCTAATAAGGTGAGGACAATACAATTCTCTAGTTAGTAAGCTTAGATAATATATTCCATCTTTGGGAAGAGCCTTACTTTTTATGTATTCTAAACCCTTAGGATGACACGTCTAACAAAGTGGTTGTTGAAATCAACATTTATTTAATCTTATCATACCATAAGTAGGCATACCATCCAAATGTTCATTCATGGCCCTCCAGTTAAGTAACCTCTTGTTTTGGAGAGCCACCCACTCTTTGAGCCAGATCAAATAACAAGCCTCAAAATACAATTTCAAATCTGATAAACCCAAATCCTCTTTCTTTAGCATCTTGCAGTAATTTATACCTAATTCTTGTCCCCCCCCCCTTTAAACGGAGTATCAGTTATAAGTATTGAAAAAGTCTGAAATAGAAATAAATAACATCTTTGGTAAAACGTTCATCTTAATTATAGAGATTCTATCCAATAAAGATAGTTGCAATTCATCCCATCTTGATAGATCTTTTTTTTATATTATCCCACAGAGGTGGCATGAACTTCTCTTGTGTGGTGAAGTTACTCTGTTCAGATTAGAGTGACA
>JALIGW010000003.1:114638823-114691323 GCA_023053685.1 Diadophis punctatus similis | reverse complement strand
GGCATAATTTCATCAAGAAAGACCACATGGATAAGATATCATAAAATGATATATGCTAGAGCACCAGATTATGGGCCCCTCAGGACAGATGGCATTCAACACACTACTGAAGAAAAGCTGAGAATCTTTTGAAGTAGTTATGATGCTCATGATACAGGTAGATTAAAGCCTTTAGAACATCTAGATGCTGATGTTGCTCGTCAGAAAAAATAAAATCTGAAGCTGCAAAGACAGAATTATAGTAGAAAGATGGAATAAAAGAAAGATTCAATACAGTGAAGATGAAATGAAGTAATTGCATACTGAGATCTTAGGTATCATTGACTAGAAATGTATTATTATTTATTTATTTATTTTGTGAGATTTATATACCGCCTCACAGTGCAAGCACTCTCTAAGTGGTTTACACTAGTAAGCAATGTATATTTATATTGCCCCCAACAATCTGGGTCCTCATTTTACCTACCTCGGAAGGATGGAAGGCTGAGTCAACCTTGAGCCGGTGAGATTTGAACTGCTGACCTGAGGATCACAGTCAGCTAAAGTGACCTGCAGTACTGCCTCTAACCGCTGCGCCACCTCGGCTCTATTTGAACTGAATGAACTGAATGGACTGAAATGAGTTGAAACTTGACTCTTTCAGTCAGAAGACCATGCTATGTACTTACTCAGGCACAAAAACAACAAAGAAATGCCATTTCTTTCATAGTTAAGAAAGATAAAGCATAGTCATGGAATGTTGTAAGTGACTAAATAATATCAGGTTGACTTAATAGTTGGCCATATGATATGATAGTTACCATGTTTGTGCTCCAGCCATTAATGCAGAAAAAAGGTAATTTTACAGTCAAGTTCAATCTGAAATCAAGACAACATGCAACCAAGAGGCACTGCTTGTAGTTGCTTACTGGAATGCCAAAGATGGATATAGTAGGAACAAAATGTAGATGGAAAGTGTGACTTAGGATACAGAGATGAAACAGGAGTTTAATTTTTCAATTTCTGCAGATCCAATATTTTTTTTCATTGCTAACACAATCTTCAAACAGCCAAACAGTGGCCACTTGGTCATCCATGTATAGATGGAGTATATATAAAGTGATTATTTTATTGATATGAAGATGTAGAAGAACTCATTTATAATGGCAAGCTGTGGCCAGTAGCTGATTGTATGACACATCATGAACTGTTTATATGCAAGATCCAAAACAAACTAAAGCAGAAGAACAAAGTCAGAGAGTTTTCATAATATGATCTTGACCATATAGCCATCATTTTCAGGAGAACATCAGGAATTTATTTTAGGTCCATCAATAACCATTGACAAGAAATCAGAGGATATGATATCTGTCTTTAAGGATGAATGTGAGAAAAGATTATGAAAGAACAAGAAATGGAAGAAACCAAAAGAGTGGAAAAATGCTAGAAATTGCCAAGAATAAAAAGCCAAAGCAAAAAGAGCAAACCTTTCAGAAACAAATTTAACAAAAGTAAATAAGTAAATAATAAACAAACAAATTTGTTAAAGACATAAGAGGCAGTATTGTAACATCTGTAAAGACACTGAAGATGGAACAGCCCTAGAAAAATAAAGGAAGTCTTTCAAAAGATCTCTGAATTAAGAAAGATATTGCAACCATACCAATAGAAGAGAATATATGTAGGTCAGGGTTGAACTGTGGGATCATTGGTGCTCTTTGGACTTGGTTTTTTTTGTTGCAGATGCTTGTTTACCCAACTAGGTAACATGTTCACTGTGAGATATTGGCACTGATAGAATATTAGGAAACATTTTCAGTTCTTCTTCAAGAATCAAGAAATCCACAGTTCTGGCCTTAAATTGGTATCCTAAAGGATACCAGTGGACAGACAGTAACTGATTTGAAGAAGATCAGAGATACTGAAATTCTGTATAGGAGAGAGGTCAACATCCAAAATACCTTAGAAGATAAGCTCTAATTTCCAAGAACCTCTAGTAACAGAAGTTCAATTATTGACCAATCTCAAATTATCATATTTTGGACACATTATTCAAAGACCTAACTGTCTTGAGATGTTTATAATGCTGGGGAAAGTGGAATGAAATAGAAGAAAACAACAAACAGCAAGATGAATGGACTTGGTGATGAATGCACAGTTAGAAGATCTGAAGGTTGGGGACATAACATCCTGGAGAAGTTCTATCAGTTTGGATACTAGGAGTTTATATTGATTTAATGGAGCATAATGACTCAATCAATGACTCTGTCTATCTAGTGTAGTTTTCATATATTCTTTTAAGTTTTAGTTACAGGCATGCATTTTATAAAAGTCTCATAGCTTTTAGAGATTTCTGTTTTAAAAATGTTCTTCTTTTTGTCTTTCTATGAAACTATGGCAGTAAATGTGCTGAACTGAAAATACTGCAGCAATGTGAACATTTTACATTTTAAATGCCTTTCTATATGCTTCAGATATACAGTATCTGCATTTTATGTATCTTCTAGGGTTCATTGTATCTATCTTAGTACTTTAACCTTTGTCATTTAACTCTATCCAACTTTAAGCATTCTGCAGCTGTTTCTACAGGATTAAATTTCCTTCCTAGAATGTTGAAACTTTTATGCTGTTCTATAATTGTAGTGTTTTATTAAAGGCGTTATAAGCAACATATAGGTCTGCTACATTGGCATCAGCCATTTGAATTAATACAGAATATTTTATAAACGGAGCATAAACGACTACGTATTCCAAGTGAAACAAGCAGAGGACTCCATGATCAACAATTTTCTCAGATTTATTGCCTTTGAGTCTCTGTGTAGATCTGAGCAATTTCACAAATTGGAAATGGCTTCACCACATTGTCTTGTGTATTTATAAGGGGTTCCCAATTACCAACATTCTTTTTCAAAGTCCTTTAGATATAATCAGCTCTTATTTACTACATGCTTTCTTTTTAAAACACATTTTTGCACAGAATATGTATCAGCTTGTGTTACTCAGCGTTAAGATTCATTTTGCTAGATGTCAGTGTGATTACCCAGTAGATAAGCAGCTTTGTGAATCAAAGCCCTATAAAGTCCCCATTCTGCTGAAACTGAGCTAAAGTGAAGCTGGTCTTCAGGAACAGGAAGAGGAGAAATCAAAATCCTGCACAGTAGGATGGTTACGTTATAAACATTCTGCTGAAATGGAAAGCAGAGGTAAATTGAATGTTTGCCCATAATGTCCATTGAGAGCTTTAGGGACCAAAATATTTCCCATCTTCATTTCGCTACCCAATCTGCTGCTACTGTTCTAAATAAGCTATTTTATTTTATTTTTTCCTCTTACCAAGAAAATGATCCAGGCCACTTAAGGATCACAGAATACATAGCTATGTAGCATTGTGACATTAATTAGATTTGGCTACACCAGAGATTGACAGTGTTCTCAACTTTAAGACCACATTGTTCTCTTAGAGCAGGGGTGTCAAACTGGCAGCCTGCCGGGCCGGATGCATCACGCACAGGCCACACCCACCCAAACTCTGCAAAGGGAAAAAATGTCGCGATTGGTCACGTGACAGCAACATGATGCCGCAAGTTTGACACCCATGTCTTAGAGGAAAAGTACTACAGTTGGTGGGGTCAAGGCAGAAATGGACAGGCTTATACTTTTCTTTGCTTTTTCCTCTTCTCTTTTTGTATCCCTTCATTTTAGGGCTACCTAGACCTGGGCGGCAAAACACCAGATGACCACTTTTCAGCAGCATCCAACAAATTGTAACTCAGTGCTGCCAACTAATTATACTCAGGATTTTAACAGTCCAGGGTTAAAGACTGACAACTCTGATTCATCTGTTATTCATTTAATCCCCCATTTATTGTCTTTCATGTCCATATCTAAACACAAAGCACCCACTGTGATTGTCTCCATATGTTTGCTAGTACATTCCCAACCTTCCGGATCTTTAGCAAATGAAGTCAGGTCTAATAAGATGACAGATATGCAAGAACAGTAAGCATCAGTCAAATTAATTTTGAAGGGCAATATTTTCCCTTGGGTTCCATCAACTTTTGTTCCTTCTAGGATGACTCACAGCCAGACAAGCTTTATAGTAGTGAATAAGGTGCACAACTGTAGAATGAGTTGGACTGCCAGAACTGATCCTAGTATTTGCAGTAGTCTTCTTCCTTCCCCTCTTTCTCTTCTTCCTCCCCTTCCTCTTCTTCTTCCTCCTCCTCTTCCTCCTCCTCCTCCTCCTCCTCCCTCTCTCCTTCCTCCTCCTCCTTCCTTAATTATGAGTTCTTTAACATTTGAAATTTGGCATAACACTTGAAATTACATCTAATGTAGTTATTTCCTGAATAACCTTTGGCAACAGACCATAATTTTGTCTAAGAAATAATGATCCCTTCTACCTTACAAATTGTACAGCTTTCCTCTGTAGAGTAAGCTACTGTCTTTGTCGTATCAGAAGGTACAGTATTATGCCAATCTCCACTCAATCTTATTTTCTTGCTTAAAAATCAAGGAATTTCCACCATATAAATGTATATTAAAGCTATCTATATTAATCTATATCCTTGTTATTTATGTAAATAATTTTCATCCTCTCTTTAAACACAGTAGCTTGCTCTATCATTAATTCCAGAGAGCAGGGGCCCCTTCAGAGAAGGCCCTCCCCCTAGGCCCCGCCAGTCGGCATTGTTTGGCTGACGGGACCTGGAGGAGACCCACTCTGTGGGACCTAACCGGTCGAAGGGAAGAATGAGGCAGAATGCGGTCCCGGAGATAACCTGGTCCTAAGCCATGTAGGGCTTTAAAGATGATGATCAGCACCTTGAATTGTACCCGGAGACCAATGGGCAGCCAATGCAGCTGGCGGAGTATAGGTGTTACGTGGGTGTACCTTGAAACACCCACCACAGCACGCACAGCTGCATTTTGCACCAGTTGAAGTCTCCGAATACTCTTCAAGGGCAGCCCCATGTAGAACGCATTGCAGTAGTCCAATCGAGAGGTGACAAGGGATGAGTGACCATCAGTAGAGCCTCCTTCTCCAAGTATGGTCGCAATTGGTGCACCAGGCGAACCTGTGCAAAAGCCCCCCTAGCCACAGCTGCAAGATGTTGGTCTAATTTTAGCTGTGGATCTAGGAGGACCCCCAAATTGCGAACCCGTTCTGAGGGAGTTAATTTTTCTCCCTCAAGAACCAAGGAGGGACAGTCGATATAGCCCATTGGAGGCAATATCCAGAGCCACTCAGTCTTGTCGGGGTTGAGTCTGAGTCTGTTCCTCCCCATCCAGGTCCTAACGTCGTCCAGGCACTGGCACATCACATCCAACACCTCCCTGAATTTAGACGGGGTGGTGATGTACAGCTGGGTGTCGTCAGCGTACTGTTGGAAACGCACCCCATGTCTGCAGATGATCTCCCCCCAAACTAGAAGCGTTTGGGAGAAATAAATGCTTCTTTAATTTTTAAAAGGGGAAGGAAGAGACCATAGGCACTGTTCTGTCACTCAAAGACAACTACAGACCACAGGGTGCTATATTCTCAAGATGTATTTTAAATAAACAGTTCAGTTCATTGCTTTTAGGGTATTAACACCTCTTCAGAGTTTTCAGTGAAAGTACAAAACCCGGTGACTGACTGCAGCTGAAGTCTTAGAATAGCAATGAAGTATGTCAAAGGCCAGTCATTTCTGGAGCTCAGGCTCCTGTACAATTCTTGCACACCAATTTCCAAGCTGTCCTTTGGAAGCTCTATGGAAAGCAGCAGCCACCTTGATCCACATGAGGAGCCATTGTTGTAGAAGCCCTCAGGCTGAAGAAAAGATCATTATACATATCACTTGTCTGCTGACTTAAGCAGAATGAAATTATTTAGCCTTTTCAAAGCAACACTGCCTCCATTTTGTAGGCAAGGCTCGAGGCATCAGGATCCATGCCTCTCCTTTCCCTAACCCACAATTATTAGCAATGCCACTAGTAAATGTTTTGGTGCTGTTATTAAAGAATAAATAGATCTGAAGGAATTACACTGTATTGGTAGTGAATACCTGACAAGCAGGAATGCTATGGCCAGAAAGCAAAAAGATCAGTTTAGCTACATTTGAAGGTGGCCTTGTATATAAATAGAATAGTGAAGTAGATATTTACCACTCTGAACCTGTCAGTCTGGATATACGATAGCTTTAAGGTTTCATTATGTTCAGAGAGAGAAATGCATGCACTGTCAATTGCCAAAAAGAGAAGCTTCATTGCTTCATGCTTAATCTGGGGCTAAGGAAAATATAAGCTCTCTTAAAAGTTGCTTTTTCCCCCCTAGCGGCACCCCCTCCCTGGCTTATGAGTGTAATTCACAATTACTTTTATTAGAGGGCCACTTTAAAGCAAAGATAAGGGGGGTAGCCCTGCTCTCCTATAAATTTCCTGAAAAGCCATATGGATTCATCTCTTAACAGGTTTTCACCACTATTCACTGGCGAGTGATACTTCCAAGTAGTATTAAATTAACTCTCACTGCCAGCTGCTGGCCACTATAAATCTACTACAGTATACGTGTGTGTGTGTGTGTGTGTGTGTGTGTGTGTGTGTGTGTGTGTGTGTGTGTGTGTGTAGCATTTTGCTGATAAATGAAAATATATATATTATGCCATATATATATATATATATATATATATATATATATATATATATATATATATATATATATATATATATATATATATATATATATATATATATATATATATATATATATATATATATATATATATATATATATATATATATATATATATATATATACCTCATATACTGGTAATTGTTCTTTGGTGGATGTTTAGGAAACTCATATCTTCTCTTCCACTTTTTTGATGCAGTTGCAAAATGTAGATGGGAGGTACAGATTCAAATGCCAATGGATGCTTTTGTGTTTTTAAGTTTTTCCCAGCATGAAGATAAGACTTAAATGGCTAGTTTATGATCACATAATGGTAAAGTAGAGCAACTGTTATGGAGATAATAGAGGATTTTTTTTTCTGCCCAAGCATTATGTACGATTATGCTGTTTCTGTTTTGAGATACATGGAAGTTTTGTTCAGCTTGTGGGGGTGTTGATTTTCAGAAGAAGTTATCCAAATATTATCCATCATAAAAACTGGAATGCAAATTCAATGTGAAAAAAAAAGTCTGAGATTTCTCCATTAGGGAAGATGGCTGTGGATATTGACTTCTCTGAAGTCTGAGCTTCAATCCCTTCATATTTCATTATGTTTGTGGTGCTGTCTAGCAAGCAATTGCAATTTGATCTACTTCATAGTAGGAATAATTGTACAATGCAGTTGTGTAAGAATTAACCTTAAGTTTGGGAATCAAAATTTGCAAGCTTCTGGTACTGTGTTAGGATTTAAAAGTGGAAGCAACATCAACTTGTGATTGTTTCATCTTTACTTCTTCTAGGAATTGAGCTCAAACATGGTTTGAGGCTCCCTTCTCAAGAACATTCTTTTTATGAAATCTCTCCCCTGTGTTCATTTTTTGGTAAGAAACAGAGAAATGCTACTGAAGTGAAGCAGTAGATTTACAAAGGTGATCAATATCATAATTAACTTGGTAATGTAGAAGGCTGATCAATCATATTATTGATCAGTTTAAGGAATGCATTAGAGTAACCATGTAGTAGTATGGTTATATGTGTCAATGGCAGAGTACACAGATATTGAACCAGTCAAATTGTCTTGCAATGGATGTACATAATATTAAACAGAACCAGAGCCAAAAGCTTCACAAACTTTTAATTCCAATCTATAAAATTAATCTCCAGGGCAGCTTACAAAATGACAAATAACAGTAACAACAATAAAGAAAACCTTCATAATTAATAGACATCGCTTCCTCCTAACAGTTGAGAGTTTAATGAAATTAGGGGTCTGTTATGCCATGCAACATTCTCATTCTCATTCTCTAGGCATCATTTTTAACCCCACATCTAATCAACGTGCATATGAAACCAAGAAGCAAAACCAAATACACATTACTGATGAGCAATTCACCTTCCGCCAGGTTTTAAATCACTTGGGTGTGCCTGAGTTTTGTTGATGAGGATAGTAAAATGGCTGATTGTTTTGTGAGAATTCTTTCCCAACTGGAAATCATAGCACGAATACACTGATGGTATTTATTAATCAGAGGGCACTCTGGGAATCATAATTTGGGCTAGCTTCCTTGATATGGTTTTAGGTTTTGTAAATGAAGAATTGATTGTTTGATTGGTTCTAAATTGCAGACAGGTTTTAAAAGTTCAGATACAGGTCCTACCTCATACATCCCTATGACCAGTTAGGTCCCACAGAGTCGGTCTCCTCCAGGTCCCTTCAACCAAACAATGTCGGTTGGCGGGACCAAGGGGGAGAGCCTTCTCTGTGAGGGCTCCGGTTCTCTGGAACCAACTACCCCCAGAGATCTGATCTATCCCCATCTTGCTGGCCTTCTATTAAGACATGGCTCTTCCTGCAGGCGGGGTGTTGTGACCGTTGAACATCTTAGGTCTCTCCCAGGTATGAATGTGTTATTTGGTTTTTTAATTTTTTAATTAATTAATGTTTTAAATCATTTATTATTTTTTGTTACTGTTTTTTATATTGTTCTTATATTCTGTTGTACGCCGCCCTGAGTCCCCAGGGAGTAGAGCGGCATATAAGAACAGCAAATAAATAATAAATAAATAATAATAAATAGTCCTTGACTTATGACCACAATTGCAACTGGAATTTCTTTTGTGAATCATTGTGGTCATAAGTCAAATCAGATCCAATATTATGATGATTTGTATGGTGGTCAGCTCCACCACCACCATCCCCCCACTCTTTTTTTTGCAAAAACAGGTGGCAAATTTGACTTCAGGATGCTGCGAATGATCATAAATGCAAGCTTGTTGGCAAGCAGCTGAATTGCATTCACATAACTTTGGGGATGATTCAACAGTTGTAAGTGTGAGTATAGTTTATAAGTTGCTTTTCCAAGGCCTTCATAACTTTGAACCATTATTAAACAAATGGTTACAGGTTGAGGACTACCTGTAGTCTTATTTCAATCAGTACATCTATAAAGAGTAATATTTCACACTAGTTCTATGAACATATTTATAATGCAATTGAGGCTCAGAATTTTTTTTTTTAACATTCTGAAATAGAGAAATTTTTGCAGGCCAAAAGATTGTATTAGTGCATTCAAGAATCAGTGCTAAGAATTAGTGGCCAGTTTGTCACTTGAAAAGGCCACCCTGACACTCTTAGACTTCAAAGTTATTACTAGTAGAATATTTTTCTGCATTTGCCTATAATTTTATTCTCCATAGTTTTCTATGTCTAGTTGTCTAGATGAAATGTTTTATTCTGTCTTCATGTGGTTTTCAACAGTCCTCCTCAGAGACTTCCTCAGAATTTTCAAAATGCAATTTCTTTATTTTGGCAAAGAATATTCTTCATTTTGGCAAACATTTCTCCAAGCACACATACTGGGTGCTGACTTACTGTATATAGTAATTCTGGGATAACAATTCTGTTAGTAAAGGTAGAATCATCATATATACACCTCTATATTCCATCTGAGAGCCAGTTTGGTGTAGTGACTAAGGTATCCTATTCAATCTTCCTAGAAACTGGGAGACTCGGAGTTCTATTCCCTTCTTACATAAAAAGCCAACTAAATGACCTTGGGGTAGTCACTGTCTCTCAACACTAGGAAGGCAATGGCAAACCACTTCTGAAAAAGCTTGCCAAGAACACTACAGGGACTTATCCAGGTAGTCTCCAAGAATCAGACATGATTGAATGGAAGAAAAACTCGATTTCATTGAGGGCCACATCAGGGTTGTGTTTGACCTCAGGGGGCCAGAGTGGCCGTGGCCAGCTTGACATCACTCATGTTGGGAGGGCTCCTGTGGTGGCCCGAGTGCTCTGCCAGCAAAAACCGGTTCCTGATGGCGTCCTGCAGCCCTCTGCCACCAAAAATGGAGCTCGGGGGGGCACACGCAGCCCTCCCAAGCCAAGGGTGAAATGCTTCTGGTTCGGGCGTGCCTGCCAGTCGTCATAGAGCCGGAAGCGATCACAGTGTGAGGCTTTGCCCACCCGCCCAGACGCCGCCATTTGGGTTCTTTTACCCTCTGCGCATGCGCAGAACGCTTTGCGCATGCACAGAGGGTAAAAGAACCCAAATGGTGGCATCCGGGCAGGTGGGCAAAGCCTCGCACTGCGATCGCTTCCAGCTCTATGATGACCGACAGGCACGCCTGAACCGGGAACATTTCACCCCTGTCCCAAGCTCCATTTTTGCCAGCAGAGGCATTGTGGGCCGGTCCTTTGCTGTTTCCAGGGTGACCTCATGGGCCAGTTTTAAGCACCCCGCAGAACCTATCCGGCCCGTGGGCCTTGAGTTTGACACCCCAATCTAAGGTCTGAAAATGGTGCAATTTTATGTAATAAGATAAAATAAACAACAGCTTTGCACAACTTGGATGGAAATTATCTGGGAAGGATAGAAAATGCATTTTGTACTTTAATGTAGAAAACCTGTTTAGAATCTATTTTTCAGGCTTCCTTTTTCAATCAATGCTAAAAAAAACATTGGGAAAACAAATGATTGTTTATCTGACTGATGTGAGCACAAATACAATTCTCCCTCTTTCTTTTGTGATGCTCTTATAATTATATTGCAAGTTTTGGCACAGTCCTTTTCTCTTAAAGTATCATTTTTGAGGAATCTAATCTTTTCACTAAATGCTAAGCACCTTGTCTCTGGTGCCAACACATACAGTCAAAAACTAGTATGATATAATTTTCATCCTAATAGGATACTATATTTGTAATTTTTATTTTTAACTTTTGTTTTTTTTTTTTAAAAATAGTCATTCACACTTTGGTGTAAAATAATTCAATTTATGAGTGACAAAGTCTTGCAATACAAGGTAAAATTAAAGGTATATTACCGTATTTTTCGGAGTATAAGACGCACCTTTTTACCCTCAAAAAGAGGGTGAAAACCTGGGTGCGTCTTATACACCGAATGCAGCCCCACCCAGCCACCCCCACTTTTTGGCCTGCCAGAAATTTACCTCTTTGCAGCAAACAGGGCAAAGCACAAGAAGAGCACAAGAAGAGATAAACTGCCTCCTGATCTACAGCTGAGAGGCTTGCAAGCCAGTGGTAAAATGAAACTAACTAGGGTGACTGTAATGAGACAAAATGCTGGGAGATAAACTGCTGGCAATATTAGGCTGCTGAAATCCAATGAAGGTAAGCTATAGCTGCTATGGCTCACAGCTAGAGCTCTTGCCTCACAATCAGGAGGTTGTGAGTTCTATCCTAGGTAGAGGTAGATTCTGTTAATATGTTATTTTGTTAAATGTTTGTAGAGTGTTCAAATTATTAGACTTATTTTTTAAAGACTGCTTTATTATTGTTCTAGACAACTTAACAAAATGAAGAAGCTTTTTAAAATAAATGCTTGCTCTGAAGAGGCCCAGTGCTATTGTATCTTCTTTTAAATAGCAGAGAATACTTCCAGTATTCAGTACTTCTGATTTGAGTAGTTCACTAAAAAGATTAAGAACATCTCCAGTTATTCCTTAGCTGAACGATGGATTCTAGGAGATAATTCCTAACATGGCTTTGCTTAGTATGACCTTACTCTACATTTATTTATGCAGTGTCCAACATATGTGAGCTCTACCAGATGTACAAAATGTTTGGCTTTATTCAGAGACCTTTATAGGTCCCCAAGGCTTTAGAAAGTCTCTGGCCATAAGTAAAATTGTAAACCAAGATGTTATTCATGAATACCAAAATTCCATCAACACCGAAGCATCTTACACTTTTCACACAAGTGCAATATTTCTTTTTAGAAGTGCTACAAAATCCCAAAGGGGTCTTTTGAAGAGAAAAAAAATCTATGAAATGGTTTAGTAATTATAATTAATTTGACACAAATTAACTTGATCTGCTATATCATTAGCAGAATCAAGCAGCGAGAATATTGAGCACCTGCAAATTTATCTATAATAAGAAGAATGCACTTCTCTTTTTTTCACAACTTACTTTAGCTGTTTCAGACTTTGGCATTAGGCAAAATATTCTTATTTTTCTTGGACAAAGTTATTATCAATAAGTTATACTCCATTGGCCCAGTGATTGTTTGAATCATCCCACCTTTCGAGTCACAGAAAAGAATCGTATCATACTGCTTAAATGAATTATGTAGGTACCAGCTCCATCTTTAAAGTTTACCTTTACCAATGGAAGTTTAGTAAGCTTCTTTTGTTGTACCAGCCTTACTGTTTCCATTGTAAAGTTGTCAGGAGCTGCAACATCCTTTGACTTATATCTAGGTATCAGTGGTGGGCTTCAATTTTTTTTACTACTGGTTCTGTGGGTGTGGCTTGGTGGGCGTGGCATACTGTAAAATCTCCATTCCCTCCCCACTCCAGGGGAAGTATACTGTAAAATCTCCATTCCCTCCCCACTCCAGGGGAAGGATACTGTAAAATCTCCATTCCCTCTCCACTCTAGGGGAAGGATACTGTAAAATCTCCATTCCCTCCCCACTCCAGGGGAAGTATACTGTAAAATCTCCATTCCCTCCCCACTCCAGGGGAAGGATACTGTAAAATCTCCATTCCCTCTCCACTCTAGGGGAAGTATACTGTAAAATCTCCATTCCCTCCCCACTCCAGGGGAAGGATACTGTAAAATCTCCATTCCCTCTCCACTCTAGGGGAAGTATACTGTAAAATCTCCATTCCCTCCCCACTCCAGGGGAAGGATACTGTGAAATCTCCATTCCCTCCCCACTCCAGGGGAAGGATACTGTAAAATCTCCATTCCCTCCCCACTCTAGGGGAAGTATACTGTAAAATCTCCATTCCCTCCCCACTCCAGGGGAAGGATACTGTAAAATCTCCATTCCCTCCCCACTCCAGGGGAAGGATACTGTAAAATCTCCATTCCCTCTCCACTCTAGGGGAAGGATACTGTAAAATCTCCATTCCTTCCCCACTCCAGGGGAAGGATACCGTAAAATCTCCATTCCCTCCCCACTCCAGGGGAAGGATACTGTAAAATCTCCATTCCCTCTCCACTCTAGGGGAAGGATACCGTAAAATCTCCATTCCCTCCCCACTCCAGGGGAAGGATACTGTAAAATCTCCATTCCCTCTCCACTCCAGGGGAAGTATACTGTAAAATCTCCATTCCCTCCCCACTCCAGGGGAAGTATACTGTAAAATCTCCATTCCCTCCCCACTCCAGGGGAAGGATACTGTAAAATCTCCATTCCCTCCCCACTCCAGGGGAAGGATACTGTAAAATCTCCATTCCCTCCCCACTCTAGGGGAAGTATACTGTAAAATCACCATTCTCTCCCCACTCCAGGGGAAGGATACTGTAAAATTTCCATTCCCTCCCCACTACAGGGGAAGGTTACTGCAAAATCCCCATTTCCTCCTGATCAGCTGGGACTCAGGAGGCAGAGAATAGATGGGGGCGGGGCCAGTCAGAGGTGGTATTTACTGGTTCTCCGAACTACTCAAAATTCTCCAGAGCTGGTCAGAACCTGCTGAAACCCACCTCAAGTAGGTATGTATAAACAAATGAGGTTCCAATAACTCTGAGGCCTTGAAGAGTTTCTCCACACTGTGCACTAGGTCTGTAGTGACTTCTACTTCTCAGAAGGTGTGGATTTAGTTTAAACTCAATGTTGTATGCTTCTGTAATGGATATTAACACTAAAATACCTTAGGAAATATAAATTCTTGCTGTCAGATTCTGGAACAGCATCTGGAACTTTTTGACTGTTTTATCACAGGCTGCTCTGATCAAAGATCTTAGCCCAGCTTTCTTTCATGTTTTCCTGTCGATGCTTCTATGGCAGTTTATGGCAAAGCCTTCAATTTGGTTTTGCTGGAAAATAGGTGCCAGAAGATACCAGGGACCTTTCAAGAACATCTCTGTCATTCAGGACACATAGAACTCATTGAGCTTGTCCTCTTGTCCCAAAGAGTTCTTATTAGTTTCCTTGTGAATAATAGTACCTGATTTATCACCCAGCAATATGCACAGTTTCTGCAGCCTGACAGCAATTTTGAGACAAATTTTTTTTGTGCCTGCTTGTAAAATAAAGTATACAATAACTAAAAGCAGCTGACCTACTCAATTATATTCTGCTAGATATAGCTTATTCCTAGCACTAAGTTTAGGATTGACTTACATTTTTTATTAGCCCGAACCACTTGGAATTTAACATTTCTTTACATCCTTATCCCCTTTACTTATTTTAATTCTTTAGTTTTATCACAAGACCCATTGTTTTAACTGATTTATATTGGCTAATGACCACAGGAAAGATGGATTCTATTTGTTTGGAAGACTGGGATCTTCCAGCATCCTCTTACAACCCATCAAGTTCCTCGGTTCTTCATCATATTCAGAAGGTTCTTCATCATATTCAGCCCAGCCTCTTCTAAGTTTAAAGCATTTTCCATCTTTAACTTTTGAAGCAAATATTGGCCAAAAGTGCCCACAACCAGCTGGTCTATGATAATTTCATTTATTCTGGCTCCAAATTCATAGATATTCCCCCCCCCCCAGAACAGAAATTTTAATTATTCTCTACAAGCAATTGTGAAAATGTTTAAATTTTTTTCCTGTTCCTGGAATAAATGAGGATGCATCCCTGAATTTCTCCTTTTTCCATTTTCAATTTTCTATCAGTTCAGCCCCAGAACAAATATTTCCCATCATGCCTTCAAGTATATTTCATTTCTGTTCCAATTTTACTCCTCCTCCTCTTCCTTCTTTGTAATTCTTATTAGTTATTTCTATTTTAATTTACATTTACCATAGACATTTAACTTGTTTTATGGATTTTCTTTATTACTGATGTTTTTGTGAACTGCAGCAAGTCCATAATTGACTTGGCAATGTGCAAGTGGAAAAGAGAAAGAGATTGGGGGTGGGGGGGAGTAAAATAGATTGCTGAAATCAGAGGACTTTAAAGGAGTAAAAGTGGCCATGTTAGATGTAAAATTATTATGAATTCTGAATATATATCTACTGTATTTATCTATCTATATCTATCTATCTCTATCTATCTATATCTATATCTATATCTATCTATATCTATATCTATATCTATCTATATCTATATCTATATCTATATCTATATCTATATCTATATCTATATCTATATCTATATCTACCTACCTACCTACCTACCTACCTACCTACCTATCTATCTATCTATCTATCTATAGCTATAGCTATAGCTATTATATCTATATCTATATATCTATATCTATATCTATATCTATATATCTATCTCTATCTCTATCTATCTGTCTGTCTGTCTGTATGTATGTATGTATGTAACATTTTTTTTGCTGATAAATGAAAATAAAGGGAGACTATTATAGATCTATTTTGAGCTATTTTGCTCTTGTCAGATAGCCATACCCTTAGTGGGATTTGAACCTGGGCAGTCTGCTTGTAAGGCAGAAGTGTTAACCTCTAGGCCAGGTTCTCTTCCCTATCAGCTCTTCACCAGGAAAGGGTTATATATGTTTTTTCTGTCCAATATATATATATATATATACTCCATCCAATCCTGAACTGCACCCCATGTACCACTTGCTTTCTTCCCCACCTTGTAGCAGCTACTTACCTCCCTGCTAGCCTTGGGCTTGTTGCTGGCTTCCCCACTGACTTCTCCATGCAAGCTTCCCCCAAACAACAGAGTGGGATGTTAGGAATTTGAAAAAAAGAGGGAGGGAGGGAGGGAGGGAGGGAGGAAGGAAGGAAGGAAGGAAGGAAGGAAGGAAGGATTTCTGATGCTCTCTGGCAGCTTTCTACAAGGAAACTCTGGGGAAACTGGCAGGAAATCAGAAGTCACTCCACCACTCCCATGGTCATTCTGTCTCTCTGTTTAGGTAAGGAAATCTCACTGAAATGATGACCCAACAGGGCACGGGTTGTCTAGTTCAGCGATGAATGTAGTAAAATTACATTTTACTATAGCCCATCTGTTTTCAGGCAGCAGATGTTCATATAAAATTTTGATCTAATAATCCCCTTTGGTTGGGTGATATTTTAGCATAATAGGAAAGAGCAAATGAGTTATCTATCTTCAATAATGAGAAGAAAAGGAGGGTGCATAAACCCATTAATTTACCTGTGAGTATTATTGTCAACCTTCTTCATTATCAGTATCATTTGTAAAGATTGTAAAGACATCTTCCTCTCACTGGTGCCCTCCAGATGTGTTAGTCAACATTTCCCATACTTTCTATTGAGCCTGCTCAGGAGCATTCTTAGAAATGTATACAATATAGATGAGGCACCAAAATGGTAAAATTGACATATTGTCACTTGTTTTTTTCTGTCTACATTTAAATTAGCTCCCACACCCCCTGCATTGACATTTACACTAATAGATAAGGAAAAATACTTTCAGGCAATAAAGTCAATATTTTTGGAGCTGTTCTATTTGTAACAGAATTGGCCAAGATAGTCTTTTTTTAAAATGTTTTTATATAATTGTTTTTATATAATTCATTAATTTTGCTTAAGCATTTATACATTTTCTTTGTTAATTGGGTTAGTAAATGATGTTTTGACCGCCTTCATTAATATCATGCAACTTGTTCTTTTTACCAAACTAAAAAAAATGGAATATAATAATTTCAATTTGAGATTCTGAAATGGAGCTATTGTCTCTAGTATGGAGACATTGTATATCCAGGTAACATACCTAGGTAGTACAAAGAATGGTGCCATTGATCTCCCTGGTATCTTTATGTATCTTTAGTAAGGTCATAGGCATGCTCCATTCTTCAAGTATGGATCTAAAGCCCTGTTAAATTTAATCCTTTGGGATTCCATTTTAATTAGTATTCCCTTGGGAATGGAACCCTGGTATCAAGAGTTTGATTTTAATGTATCTAAAGCCTGGATGTTGTTGTTAAAAGTAGAAAAGTTACAGCCTCAGGCAACTTTCTAAAACTTTCGGTGAATTTACCCAGAACTGCTCCCTAAATTACTGCCAAACAGTAATTTTTAATTTGGCAAATGGAAGAAATTTAAAAAAAAACACCAGGAGCAATAATATTAACTGTATTTAATTAATCTCATTTTAATTCAATTTTAATTAAAGTAAGACAAATTTAGTTGTTTCGTGGATCTGTCCACATTTGGGAAGGTCTCCTAACATGCTACTGAAAGATCAAGTGTACTCTCCAAAATACTGTATGCTCCTGGTTCAGAGAAATTGGTAAAAAATTGCTACCATAGATGAGGTGCAGGTAAGCTTATATGATCTGCAATTGCTGAGAGGGTTCAGGGCATAATTCCAAGTGACAGTGTAAGAGATGGTGCAGTCAATGAAACTCACGTGAGCATCCATGTTCTCCAGTCCTTTGATTCGTACATGTCAGGCACAAAGAATCAGGAACACTTGTTGAGTCCAAAGCACTGAAGAGTTTATTATTGCTACCTATACACAAGAATCTGGTCAACTAATGATCAAAACTCAATTGGCACTAGATAACTGTCAAT
Organism: Diadophis punctatus similis; assembly: GCA_023053685.1. Taxonomy (NCBI): domain Eukaryota; kingdom Metazoa; phylum Chordata; class Lepidosauria; order Squamata; family Dipsadidae; genus Diadophis; species Diadophis punctatus. The sequence goes on along the minus strand of JALIGW010000003.1, from coordinate 114,673,750 downwards.
TGAATTCACAGGGCTGGACTGGAATCTCTTGTGGCTGCACAATGATTTCAAACTAATGACACATTTAACCCGGCCTTCCAGCTAACCTGTTCAACTCCTATATCACATACTGCCAGATGCCAGATATGGCTGGTTTCTGTCTTCTGCTTTATTCTTTTAAAAATAATTTATGTATAAATTCTAAAACAGACAAATATACTTGTTTTCAAGGACTAGCCCTTAGTACATTCCTTTTTGAAATAATATTTTCTTTTCATATACAGTAATGTAGAAATCTTTAATTTTAGTTTTTCATTTTATTAGTAACAGAAATACTTTAAGACACAATTTAGTCAAAGTTCAGCACTTTTCCACCTTTTATTTTAGCAATAGCAATAGCACTTAGACTTATATACTGCTTCATAGTGCTTTACAGCCATCTCTAAACGGTTTACAGAGTTCAGCATATTGCCCCCAACAATCTGGGTCCTCATTTTACCCACCTCGGAAGGATGGAAGGCTGAGTCAACCTTGAGTCTGGTGAGATTTGAACAGCTGAACTGCTGAACTAGCAATCAGCTGAAGGTCGCAGTGCTGCTTTTAACCACTGCGCCACCAGCATTGCTTAATTATCTCAATGAAATCAATTGAATGAGACAAATTTTTCTCCTTGTGTTTTATTTTTAGAAAATATATTGACATTCATCAAGTCACAGGATGGTACTTCCCATCAGAACAGAACACTTAAAAAATCCCAATCAATTCTAATTAATGAATAAACAAAGAAGCCTCTCTGGTATAACATGCCCCATATATCCCAGCATTAGTCAGGAAAAATTTACAACAGCCAAGTTTGTTTTCCTTGGAAATACAGTATCCTGAAAGATGGTTACCTACTCACTGCCTAAATAAATAAAAAGAGGGAAATGCATCTGATGGACAGCTTCAATTCTAGAACCATAATCTAATGTTCTGACTAAAGGAAACTTGCAACATGTAGAGTCAACCAACACAGCCAGATTCTAGAACGTAATGAATTCAGTCCTCTACTGTATGGCTGTTGTTACCCAGAACTACAGAGCACACAAGTCAACTTGCCTTCCCTCTGTGCTGTTCCTCACCAAGAGTGGCCTTTTTGCCGCCACTAACTTCCAGCAATCAGTACATTCTGTGGCTGAAATGGAGGGAAAAGAGGAGACTGGCAGACCCTTCCCACGCCTCCCTATGAATAAAACACTTAAGATGAAAACTGTATAATTAAGCACAGCCCTACATTCCGGTCCCCCCTGCGCAGAGGTGGGTTATTAAGATGAGTGAAACCCGCTATCATTATCTGGGAAAGAGTGTGATGATTGGCTGCTCGGTGTCAAGCCTCTGGTGGCTGGCTTTGTCACACATGCAGAAAGAAGAGTTCACTTTCTGTCAAAACTGGCTGTGCCAAATGTTATCATTTTAAAGGCCGTGAAAGAGAGGGAGCTGGGCCTAGGGGTATACACAAACCCATATGCTGGTGACAGAGATACAAGTGTAATTCTAGACTATTAGAGTGACATATAAGATCGTTCCTGCCCCAGAACATGAGACAGCTGAGGGGATTATGCAGGACAGGCTGTCATGCAATAAAATTTTCAGAAATCTGTTAACCCCAGCTCAGACCCAGTGAATATTTTATTGCTGAACACTGTAGAAAAGGGATATTTATTAACTATAGAAAGGTATAGCCAAAAGGCTGGGCGGTGGGAAGGTTACGGAGAGTCAAACTCAGTTGATCTCATACAGCAGAAGAAATGAATGACAATGGGAGGGTGTGTATCTTCCGTGTGTCAGGTAACATTTGCATCAGAGAAGGAAATAGCCTGTAATAAATAGATGACATTGAAACTGGAAAGGGAGGGGAAGTAATACTGTTGCTCTTAAGGCAATCTCTGTGTTATTTAGTTCCATGGGCAAACTAAAGTTCAGCAAATGGCCAGGCAAATAGAATGGTACATATTGGAGAATTTGGATATCACACTTTCTTAATATCAGCGTACTAACATCTTTATGAAGCAATTTCACCACTTCACAATCTTGAAGTGTGCCTAAAGTCTCATATAAACTGATCTTTATTCTCTAAATAAAAGTATGTTTATACCAAACATTTCCCATCAGTGAGTTTGCTTTCTTTCACCTTTTGATAGTTTTGTCAATTTTCCATCAACAATTTGTTTTCTTTGGGCTGATGGTAGCATCGTTCCTTGTTTTTCTGATTAATTTTCCCAGGTGATGCTGCACAGTGTATGAGATGACCTCACACTGTTAGAATTGTGGGCTTGGTCACCTCCAGAAGATTATGCAGTGGTAGCTTAGAAAAAATAATTTAAATCAGTGTTCTTTCAAACTTGCCAAGTTTAAGATGTGTGGATTTCAACTCCCAGAATTCCCCAGCCAGCTAGGGTTTACACATCTTAAAGTTGCCAAGCTTGAAAAATACCGATTTAAATGAATAAATATTCTTTTTTTTTTAAAAAAAAAGGAATGATCTTTTTTTAAAGAATAAATAGTAACTAAATTGTTGATCTGGAACATTACTAACATTTCATTAAAATCATGACTCTTTATTTTGCTTGTTTGTATAATAAATTAATAAAATTTAAGTTTTGTTGCAGATAAATAGCAGCACTAAATTATGTCTTTGAGGTCTCTGACATAAACTGTAGAACAAATGTAGGGAGGAAATAAATCTGATTCTTCTTTTGAACTTATTTTTGTTTTTGAATAATTATTTTTGTACTTCACAACACACATCAATAATGTATTCGGTTAACCTCCATTAGATGAGAAATGACTTTGAAAATCATCTAGTTTCTTAGAACTTAAAAAAAACACCAATGGAACAATTTTAATTCTAACTCGGCTTTTATAATAACACAAATTAATTTTTTAAAATATGCTCCCCACAAAGGTGAAATTAGTTGCATTTCCCCCCCTGATTCTAAAGAAGTCAATACATTTCCAATTGCACAGTGTTAATGCAAGCGGCTATGATTACATGCGGTCGCGTTCAGTCAGCAATGTCACAGAGGTCAGCAGAGAAAAATAACATGATATGCTATTTCAAAACTGCCAAGAACTGAATGGGGAGACTGGGGTGTAAGAGGAGCTCAGGAGGGTGCACTTGGAGAACAAAGCAGCCCTTCTGCTAATTGACTGAAAAATTATCCAGGTTCCCTGTGGGAAGCATACAAGACTACAGCAGATGGAGGCGGCTCGGACACTGTGGTGCAGAACGCTCCTCAAAAACCTGCTGTGAATCTGCCCGCAATTATGGGTCACAACATTTTTCCTTGTTTAACAGAGTGCAAGGAGCAAGACAAACAGAGGGGTAGCCAAATGGGAAAGGTGATAACCTATTAAGAATCAGGCTGTTAAACTATTATTTTAACTACTGGATAACTGGAATTCCTTGAAGGTCTGAGATTCATGCGCTGTTCTACAGGCACCTTGGAGCTATTTATATTGAGAATCTGACATCGATAACCCTTGCTGTTTGAATCTTTTATTTATTGTAGGATTGACACCCTGCATTACCATGAATGCTGGGAGGTTGGGTGTATTACATGCAAATACAGACTAGCACAGAAAACATCTATATAGAAGCCCATCATTTAGATCAATGCCAAACCATAATGAAGAAATATTCTGGATTATATTAATAAAGACAAGTGTCAGAGTTAGATCTCCATTCTCCCATTTAAACATTTAAAATTTCAGTACAATAATATACGTTTTTTTAAAAAAAAACCCTAATGAGCTTTAATAAAATATCGATAGGATTGCTATACTTTTACCTAATAACATCACAATGTTCCAGAAATACTTCTATGGGATTATTTATCCCTGAGTCACAGTTGTAATATTTGGATTACCAACAGACAGATTACAACTGGATAGGATAGGAACATCTGCATCACTATTCCTTCACTCACATGTTTCAAAAGACATTACAGGATTATTGTAGCTATATAAAAAGTACGCCAGGAAATAACTTCTGCACCACTATAAAAGAAGGCCCACAGTTGCATACTTTGTCTCCAATAATCAGGCTGTATTATCTTTAGCTTTTTGATCAATCCAATGCATCCTCAAGAAACTTCCATATCTAAACTGTATTTAAGTATAAATGAATGTGTCTATGTATGTATGATATTTATAGACTTTCATAATTGACTCCTGTGTGTCAAGTATGGAGCAGAATTAAAACTATCTTTTGATGACTGGAAAGAATGTCAGCATATTTTTATTAATTGTTCTTCAACATAATTGTTGAGTCCTCACACTTACAACCATGCCGGCTGTTGGTCGAGCCTGATTGGCTCAGACACAAGCAGCCGGCAAGTGGGAAAATAAAGCCCTGCTATTGGTTCGAAGTTTGACAGCTCCACTATAAAAGGAGCTATCAAGTTGCTTGTTCCCTGTTCTGTCTGTTGGTGCTGAAATATAGGTTGCTGTTGTTGTTACTCCTGAGTATGCCTCATTCCTGTCAGCTGCACGTCCCTCCCTCCCTAACACTGGTGATGAGGATGGGATTCAGAGCCTGAAGGAATGAACCAAGCCAGACCTCAAGAGTGAGTCACTAGAGATGAGCCACGAGCTGAATCAGTCCCCGGCCAGGCAACGAGAGGTTGCTGAAAGCTGACTGAAAATAAACTGTCCTTCTCAGGATGGCTACTCTACCAGCTTTCTCTCCATTCAAGCCCTCAACAGAGACCTGGGATGACTATCTTACTCGATTCGAGTGCATCCTCCGGGCAAACAACTTTGCGGAGCTGTCAGGGTCCCGAAAGCTGGAATATTTCCTCAGCTCCTGCAGATGTGCCATGTTCGCCACAGCCCAGAGCCCTAACAGCACCGCAGCCCATCTACCTGGTTCCGTGGGAGACCCTGGTTGACAAATTAAGAAACCACTACTCTCCTGCACCGTCGCGCATTGCCCAAAGACACGCATTCCGTCAGCGATTCCAAAAAGAGGGGGAATCAATCAATGACTATATAGCCGCCCTTAGAACTGCCGCTGTCAACTGTGAATTCTCAGATCTTGACTATCTCCTCCTGGACCAATTCATTTGCGGAGTGCAAGATATGAGACTCCAACACTGTTTACTGACTAAAAAAGAGCTGACCCTTATGACAGCACTGAATGAAGCCAGGGCTTCTGAGCTATCGGAGAAATCTGCCTCAATGCAGTGTTCTCAACCACTGACAACTCAACCTAGGAACCAATTGGTGTATCATGAAGACACAGAACTAGATCCCCCCTCAGATGAAGAAGCTGATGTCAGCTGCTTCCAAACAACGCACAGGAAAATTACCTCAGGTGGCAAAGCACCCCAGGCTGCTTGCCTGGGTTGTGGAGGGAACCACAGTCGAGCTGACTGAAGGTTCAGAAGTGCCATCTGCCACCACTGTGGCAAGAAAGGGCACCTGTCCAGAGTGTGTAGAGTCTCCCTGCCTGCCTCCAGTCAACCTCCAGCACCTGCCTACCCACCAAGATCTTCACCTGCCTACCAGCTAAGATCCAACAGAAGGCCTCCTCCCACAAGAGATGACTGTTTCTCCATCTCCAGAACCACAGATCCTTCCTCCATGGCCGTGAGCCAGGCCTCCCTGTCCAATTCACCTCACAAACTATTTGTCACTGTCCACCTCGAAGGCCAGCTGTGCAAGATGGAGGTGGACACTGGCTCCTCTAAATCTTTGATCTCTTGGGCAACCATCAATCAATTACTGCCTAGCTTCGACAAATGATGCCTTCAACCCTGTTTAGTGTCCCTAAAAGACTACCAGGGCAAACTTATTCCTACTGAGGGTTGTGGGTCTTTTCATGTTTCTCATGCAGGTTTCCAAAGGCAACTACCTCTCATCATCGTGAATGGCCAGCTGCCATCTCTCCTGGGGCTAGACTGGTTTTCTGCCCTCTGCCTCATTGTCACCGGCATCCATGCTACCAGCGATGACACCTGGGACACCCTTGCCTCTGACTTCGCTGACGTTTTCAGCCCTGGCTTGAGTAAATATACGGGGCATCTGTTGGAATATTCATGACTGGGAGAGCCATGTGATTGAGTCAGCCAATTGGGCTGAAGTGTTAATTGAGCATGTCCAGAAACTTAGCAAGAAGAAGGGTGTGGTTTAGTCTGTCCACCATTATACTCCAGTATGAAAACATCTCAACATGTGATCTGAAACAAAGTGTGGTATTGTTAATGTTTTATTCTACTTATAAAGAAGTTATTTGAATCAGCAAAATGCAGTTATCTTCTGAAGCTTCTGATTTATTGCGTAACTCTGACAGGTTATGGGCCCAGAAATCGCTCAAGAAGTAAAGTTAAAACTGCATTGTAATTTAAAGCTGATAAGAAGCTGTCTGTGTTGTTAAAGGAACAGGCAGACAAGAAAAATAAAGCAGGATGGCTGCTGCTATGGAATTTAAAGACAGTCCAATACCTAAATTGGGGAAGAAAAATTATTTAATGTGGGCTGCAAAAATGGAATGTTTTTTGAAAGCAAAAGAATTATGGGACATCGTAGCAGACCCCCCGCAAGTGCTTGGAGCAGCAGATCAAAAGGCTCATGACAAAGCTATGGCTTATCTTCTTTTAAGTCTGGGGGATGATCAATTCTTAAATGTAGCTGAATTAAAGTCTGCAAAAGAAATATGGCAGAAATTGAGAGCAGTACATGTCAATGTTTCTGCGTGTAATGTGGTCCAACTTTCAAGAAAGCTTTTCAGAATGAGTTTGCAGACAGGAGATTCTATGGAAGATCATTTAATGAAAATGCAGTCTAATTTTCTAGAATTGGAGCAACGTGGAGTAAAGTTTCCAGAGTCCCAAAAAGTTTTATTAGTGTTAAACAGTTTGGATCAGAGCTGGGAGACTGTATCAGCTATTTTTGAAAGTAAGCCAGAAGCAGATTTGAATTTGGAGGCTTTGAAATCGTGTTTATTGAATGAATATGAGAAAAGGCTTTTCAGCCATGCTGATGGAAAATTCCACAGGCGGGGGCTCAACAAGGAGTACAGTGGAAACTTACAGCAAGTCTCCAGCAAAATTTTCCACAGGCTGCCTATCTCTAGCAACAGCCGAGGTGTCTGCAGAGATGAGGAGAGCAGAGGCAGGAGAGATCAAGTTACACAGCCACAATTCTGCAAGCAAGATAAGAAAGCGTGTTTCATTTGTGGAGAAACCAATCATCTGCAGAAAAGCTGTGCACAGAGAAGAAATATGCAAGACAAGAGACATTATTTGCAAGGACAGATTGCAGTTGCAAAAGTTTGTTATAATAACAATAGAGACAAATGGTTGATTGACAGTGGGGCTAGTCAAACAATTGTTAATAATTCTGACTTATTTTCCAGATTTTTTCCAGGAAACAATGAAGAAGTGGCCTTAGCCAATGGTCAAAAGGCTAAAATCATTGGAAGAGGCGATGTGCAAATTCCATATTTGGAATCCAGGTTTACTGATGTGTTATGTGTACCTGAAATGGAGCATAATTTGTTAAGTGTGTCTAGTTTAGACAAGCAAGGTTATGAAACCACATTTGTTAATGGGAAGTGTATCATCCAAAGAAATGGGAATGTTTGTGCACAGGGCATAAAAGAGGATAATCTTTATGTATTGCAGGGACAAAAGGTCCCACATTGTTCCCAGATATTTAAAAATGTAGCAGAACATAATTCGTGTGTTCATCTTCTGCACAGACGACTTGGTCATGCTAATTTTAAGGTTGTTCAACAAATGAAAGAATTTGCAGAAGGATTAGATTTGAAGGGATGTAAGGCATATTTGGATTGTGCAGTATGCAAAGCATCGAAATCCAAAGCATTCCCAGTGAGCAAGTTTAGCACAAGACAAACCACAAGAGCTCTAGAACTGGTGCATGCTGATTTAATTGGGCCTATGCAAGCCAGTTTGGGAGGAGCAAAGTATGCGTTGGTCATTGTGGATGACTACAGCAGGTTTGGGTTTTGCTACTTACTTAAGAGTAAAACAGAGGTGCTACAGCAATTTAAGCAATGGTTAAGTTTTGTAGAGAGAAGGTACAAACAACAGGTATGTCAGTTGCAAACTGACAGAGGTTCTGAATTTATGTCAACAAATTTTCAACAATGGTTGAGACAATTGGGAATAAGACACAGGCGCACAAATCCTTACACACCGGGAGAGAACGGAGTGGCTGAAAAGAGGAATGGTGTTTTGCAAACAATGAAAGACTCATTACTGGAGGATTCTGGTATGAGCAGGTCATATTGGGGTGAAGCCATACTGACTGCCAATTATTTAGTAAATAGGTTGTGGAGTTCATCCATCAATAATACTCCATATGCAATGCTATATGGGAGAAAGCCTTCTCTAGCACATTTAAAAATATTTGGAAGTACTGCATGGGTACATATTCCAAAGGCAATCAGAAGAAAGGGACAACAAAAGGCTAGAAAGCTCAGATTTGTGGGCTATGAGCCAGGTTCAAAAGGGTATCGCTTTAGCGATGGAAGTAAAAGGATAGTGATTTCAAGGTCTGCTAGTTTTGCAGAACAAAATTGGAACAGAATTGATGCAAATTCTGAAAATGTCTCACTTAGTGACGGTGATCCGCTTAGCGACGGTGATCCACTTAGTGACAATAACTCATTTAATGATGGTGAATCATTTACTGAAGGTGTCAATGTTCAGGGAGGAGAGTCTGAACAAGATATGAAGACAGAAAAGCTTGAAACACAAGTACAGGCAATGCCACGTAGGTCAGAGCGTAGGAACAGAGGGGTTCCGCCAGACAGGTATTCTGCCAGTAAAGTTAAAGTGTGTAATGTGTGGTATGAGCCAAGAAACTATAAGGAAGTATTGGCATTAGCAAAAGTTGAACAAGAAAAGTGGAAGGAAGCCATGGATAAAGAGATGAAATCCATGGGCGATCATGAAGTGTTCACATCTATGACTTTGCCACAGGGTACGAAAGCTGTAGGATGTAAGTGGGTATATAAGAAAAAGGTATTACCCAATAATGAAGTACAGTATAAGGCAAGATTGGTGGCACAAGGTTTTTCTCAATTAAAGAATGTGCACTATGATGAGGTGTTCGCGCCAACTGTAAAAGCTGAGAGCATAAGACTAGCACTGGCATTAGCATCAGCATACAGGCATAGAATTTGGCATTTTGATATAACCACTGCATTTCTCAATGCTGAATTAGAGGAAGAAATTTATATGGTTCAAGCGCCAGGGTATGAAAATGAAAAGCCTAACATGGTGTATAAATTGAACAAGGCCATTTATGGGCTGAAGCAGTCAGCCAGAAATTGGAATATCTGTTTAGATACTGCATTGAAAGGTCTTGGGTTCAAGAGTTGCAAAGCTGATGGTTGCATATACACTGGAAAGTTACAAGGTGGGAATTGTCTACTATTAGCATTTGTGGATGATCTTTGTTTCATTGCAAAGGATGCATCACAAGTTAAAGAATTTGCTAATAAGTTAGAAAAGAAATTTGAATTAAAGAATTTGGGAGAAATAAAGAATTATCTCGGTGTAGAGATACAAAAAACTGAAAAAGGTGGTTATATTCTCAGTCAAAGGAGAAAAATTGAACAATTATTAGAGAAGTATAACATGAAAGATTGTAATATTGCTCCTACACCTATGAGCACAGATTTTTACAATAGTTTGGGTGAGGATAAAAGTGAAGCCTGTGATCAGGAGATATATCACTCTGCAATAGGGAGTCTGTTATATCTGTCACAGTGGTCCAGACCAGACATAGCTTGTGCAGTGAGCATCTTAAGTCGCTTTACTGCTACACCTACAAAGTTGCATTGGATGGGTGTGAAAAGAATGCTCAGGTATTTGAAGGGAACTGTGAATTTGGGTCTTCAAATAAAGGTCACTGAAGAATTAAAATTGAAATGTTATGTTGATAGTGATTATGCAAATGATGTAAAAACCAGAAAGTCTAATTCTGGAATTGTAATAATGTTTGGAGGGGCTTTAATTGGTTGGAAGTCCAGAAAACAAACAACGGTTGCTATTTCAACTGCAGAAGCAGAGTTTATTGCATTGTCTGAGTTATGTTCTGAAGTAGTTTGGTATGTACAGTTGTTACAAGATTTAAATGTAAATGTAAATGAAGCTGTAACTGTTTATGAAGATAATGCTGCTTGTATAAAAATGGCAACAGGTGACAGAGTGAAGAACAGAAGTAAACATGTGGACATTAAGTATTGTAATGTCAGGGAAGCTGTAAAAGAATAATTGATAAGTTTACATCATTGTTCTTCAGAGGATAATTTAGCAGACATGATGACCAAACCATTGGGTGGTGTCCATTATAGGAAATGTTTAAATCCAATAGGTCTGATGTCTCTCCCAGTAATGAAGGGAGGAGTGTTGGAATATTCATGACTGGGAGAGCCATGTGATTGAGTCAGCCAATTGGGCTGAAGTGTTAATTGAGCATGTCCAGAAACTTAGCAAGAAGAAGGGTGTGGTTTAGTCTGTCCACCATTATACTCCAGTATGAAAACATCTCAACATGTGATCTGAAACAAAGTGTGGTATTGTTAATGTTTTATTCTACTTATAAAGAAGTTATTTGAATCAGCAAAATGCAGTTATCTTCTGAAGCTTCTGATTTATTGCGTAACTCTGACAGCATCCCATTTCTTTCAATTTGGATCCCCAGGTGGCTCCAATCCGTCTAAAGGCAAGGCGCATCCCCCTGGCTCTGAGGCCTAAAGTAGACCTAGAACTTGACAAACTTATCACCCAAGGGGTTTTAGAACCCATTGATCACTCAAAATGGGAGACCCCTATTGTGAATCCCTCTGAAATCTGATGGGTCCATTAGGATTTGTGCCAATTATAAAGCAATCCTTAATAGGGCACTGCAGGCCAACCCTTATCTAATCCCTGTCGTTCAGCACCTCCTGCACTCCTTGGGCCAGGGCTCCATTTTCGCCAAGCTTGACCATGCACAGGCCTATCAACAGCTCCCGGGGAGCTTTCAAGTGCAAGTGCCTCCAGTTTGGTGTAAGTGTAGCCCCTGGCATCTTCCAAAGCCTTATGGAGCGGATCCTCCAAGGTTTGCAGGGGATGGTGCCCTACTTTGACGACATCCTAATCTCCACCTCCAGCCACTCTGACCTCTTATGCAAAGTGAGGGCTGTCCTCCTCCATTTCCGCGAGGCTGGCCTTATGCTGTGGAAGGACAAATGTCACATTGGGGTTCCCAAGGTAGAGTTCCTGGGGTTCCTTATTGACGCTGAAGGTATTCACCCTACTCCCTCCAAAATTGAGGCCATTCATCTTGCTCCGCCCCCTTCCTCCAGGGCCCAGCTGCAGGCTTTCCTGGGCTTACTTAATTTTTACTCGGTCTTCCTCCTTCATAAGACCTCTGTCGCTGAGCCCCTGCATCACTTACTTGATGCTAAAACTGCCTGGCACTGGGGACATTCTGAGGCTAAGGCCTTCCAGGCTGTCAAAGACCTCCTTACATCCAAGGCCATCCTAGTACAATATAGACAGCCTTCCCTTAATCTTAGCTTGCAATGCATCCCCTTATGGGGTGGGCGCAGTCCTGAGCCATGTGTTGCCCAATGGCTTGGAGGCCCCTCTGGCATACTACTCTCACACTCTTTCCATGGCTGAACGTAATTATAGCCAACTTGATTGAGAGGCCCTTGCTTGTGTCGCTGGCATACGTAAATTTCATGACTATCTTTATGGCCGTTTCTTCCACTTGGTCACTGACCAACAACCTCTCCTTGGGCTAATTGCCAGTGACAGACAAAGCCCACACATCCTCTCACCCCGCATGTCCCGGTGGCTTGAGTTTCTTGCCTCTTTTCCTACCAACTGCATTATTGCCCTGGTCACCAGATGGGCCATGCTGATGCCCTGAGCCGCTGCCCTTTGCCCCTTCCAATCCTTGACCCTGCTCCTGCATCTCCTGTTTTGCTTGTTGATGAACTCCAGGCCCCAGTCACCACTGGCCACATTGCTTCTCAATTGGCCTCAGACCCTATAATTTCTCAGGTTTTAGACTGGGTGCGCCGGGGGTGGCCCTCAGTCTCCCCCTCCCTTGAATCCCAGCCCTTTTTCAACAGACAATGTGAGTTGACAGTCATGAAGTGTTGCCTGCTGTGGGGCCATAGAGTTGTAGTGCCACCAGGACTCAGGGACGCCATACTCCACTGCTTACACAGGGCCCACCCAGGCATAGTTCACATGAAATTACTTGGGTACAGCTATGCCTGGTGGGCCTAAAATGGACCAGCAAATTGAGGCCTGAGTGGCTAAGTGCCAGATTTGCCAGCAGTCTAGGCCAGCCCCGCCTGCTGCCTCCATATTAAACTGTGAAGCTCCAAAAGCCCCTTGGTCCAGGCTCCATCTCGATTTGGCTGGCTCCTTCCACGGCCAGATGTTTCTAGTACTAGTGGATGCCTATTCGAAGTGGGTTGAGCTGGCTCGCATGCCCACAACTTCTTCTGAGGCCATAATTAGACTCCTGGAGGCCCTATTTGCCACCCATGGCCTGCCTGACACCCTAGTCACCGACAATGGCCCCCAGTTCACAGCTGCCACCTTCCAGGTCTTCTTGGCTCAGTTAGGGGTTCACCATGCCACCACAGCCCCGGCACACCCGGCTGCTAATGGCTTGGCTGAACGAGCCGTTAGATCTGCTAAAGAGGCTTTGGGCCTCATGGGGCGTTTAAATTGGCACGCGAGCATCACCACATACCTCCTGGAACAACATACCACCCATTGCCAGGCCATTGGCCTCAGCCCAGAGGAATTGCTTATGGGTTGCCACCTCAGAACCCAGCTTGACCATTTACATCCCGGCTATGCCTCAGAACAACAACCCGCACTGAGACCACCAATAGACAGTTCTGGCCAGGCAACCCTATTTTTGCATTAAATTTCAGGACTGGTCAGAAATGGGTTCCAGGGCATGTGGCCCAACTAACAGGCCCATGCTCCTATAGGGTGTGCCTGGCTGACGGACGACTGTGGTGGCGCCACATAAATCAACTTTGCTAGCGAGTTCCCTGCGACGACGTGGCCCAGCCAGCTGAACACCACCCGTCCCAGCCTGTCCCTCTCCGCTGGAACTGGCCCTCCCTCCCTCCACCATCGGATCTCCGCCGCTGGCCTCACCTGAAGTCAGGGCCCCTCCAGCGATGGTTGAGCCTTCAAAGATGGCGCTGCCCATGTCTCCAGCAGTTCCGCAGTGTAGCACTCCTGTTCCTCCTCCTTCTTTGGTTGCTAGCCCTCAACTAAGGCGCTCTGGATGGAATCGACGGCCGCCCACATACCTCGCTGACTACGCATGCACCATCCGGGGGTGAAAGGGGTGTTGTGTCTTCACACTTATGACTGCACTGGCTGCTGGTCGAGCCTGATTGGCTTAGACGCAAGCAGCCGGCAAGCGGGAAAATAAAGCCCTGCTATTGGTTCGAAGTTTGACAGCTCCACTATAAAAGGAGCTGTCAAGCCGCTTGTTCCCTGTTCTGTCTGTTGGTGCTGAAATAAAGGTTGCTGTTGCTGTTACTCCTGAGTCTGCCTTGTTCCTGTCAGCTGCACCTCCCTACCTCCCTAACAGTAATCAACTTTGAAATTGATGTGACATATAGCTTTCCACATATGGGTGAAAATTGCAAATCTGAGGTGTAAGCACTTCTGATTTCAAGTTGAGGATCACGTATTTGCATGGTCTCTGATATAAAAAAAGTCAGTACAAATAGAAACAGGAGGGGAGGGTAAAGGCTAGGTTAGAACATTTCACGTTTTCATTTGAATGTTTTTCTTCCAGGTTGTATATTTTTTTAAACACACAATTTATCCTGCAGACTGAAGAATATACAATCCATTCTATCATCACCATCACTGGCATTACTTCATTTGATTACATATATAAATAAAGCCAATGGCAGTAGATGCAAGATGGGATATCAGACTAGTCAAGCAAGAGGTCATATGTAGCTTGGCCCCCCAAAAATTAAGCTAGACACATCTCCAACAAAGATGAGACTTGATCTGGAACATGTGTTAGCTGTGCATTTGGCAACAATGTGAAGCGGGCTTACCAATGTCTATACAGATGGCTCTTTTAAGTAATGTGAAATCCTGATTAGCCTAAGATCTCCCCTCACAAATGTAATTTGATTGATATTAAATATTTGTAACACAGATTTTCTTTTAAATGCTCAAAGGGACACTAAGAAATTTAAGACTGCATATGTATGTTTATTGGAGTACTGATTAGTTGGTTAGACTGTGCTATCAATGTAAATGAGCCTTATAATGTTACAAAATGTCTTGGATTTCTGCATATAGCATACTCAAAATTTTCTTAAAATATGTTCCTGAGTTCTGACAGTATGGCATGTTTTTTTACCAGTAGTACCCTGTTTTCCCGAAAATAAGACATCCCCTGATAATAAGCCCAGTGCATGGCAATAAGGCCAAGCGTTTATTTCAGGGTTCAAAAATATGTAAGACAGTAGTCAGTTATGTGGTGAAGAATGCATCTTTTAACAACAGTAGTAATTCATGTTTGTAAAATGTAGTTATGACTTTATTTTTTTCACTGACAAAATGATATTTGCTTGGAATATGCTTTTCAAATGTCTACATACATTTATTTGTGTTTATGAGAAGTGTGCTAGCTTCAAAAAGGGACAGTTCTTAGAGACATCAAAATTTCTATAGGCATTCTAGAATAGTAGAACCTGAGAATGAAGACCTAGTGAGAATGCCATGAAGTGCCAAGAAAAAAATCACAAAGCAGGAGCATGAGATTTCTATGCCAAAGCTTGTAGAAAATAATCAGCAGGTATCAACATTATCTAGCACCCATTTTTGTTTGTTTTTGTTGTTTTAGTTGTTAATGGTTTGTGTCACGATCTTATGGAATGAATGCAAAATCATCCCTTGGTGTGTTTAACCACAGACTCTTCTTTTAAAACAACACAAACATGTTTGCCTTTTATTTTCTCTTTGTATCATGGATTGAGCTGGCTGAGTGAGATCAATGAAACACATTGTAAATGAGGAAATATATGAAAGGACAATTGTAATTAGTATACATACCAAAAAAGTTAATGCAACTCAATTCTTGCTATGCTATATTGTGTCAAGAGTGTTCGGAGGAATCAGGGTTATGCTGTCAATAAACATGGTGGGCAAGCCAAACCAGGAATTCACAATATACTATAGTGATTCTAACTTTTAGGCACTTTTGGAAGTTTGAGGCCATGTCATGGGTATTCTAAAGATCAGTGGTGGGTTGCTACTGGTTCGCCCCGGTTCGGGCGAACTGGTAGTGGCGGTGGTGGGAGGCTCCGACCACCCGCCCTGATGTCATCACGGATGATCTGCGCATGAGCAGAAGCACAGCGCACGAGCAAGCGAGCACGCATGTGCATTCACAGTTCTGAACCGGTAGCGAAGGTAAGTGAAACCCACTATTGCTAAAGATGTGGCTATTATGAAGCTTGCTTACTAATTTATACTCAGTTCCCTAAAGGTGAAATGGAAAGTTGGTCTCTGTCATCTCCTCACTTGGTTCTTCTTATCATCCAGTTTAAACAGTTTAGACTCTTTTGGCCTGAGATTATCTCATATTGATCTCAGAGATATGTATATGTAGTTTTATTAGCAACAATACAGTTGTATGTTGACATTGTTTTCTTTTTTAACTTCCCAGTCTAGTTTCTAGCTCTGATGATCTCCCATTGAAATGCTAACTATATCAAACACTATGTAGCTTTTCTGAGACACCAATAGTAGAGAATAATTGTAGCTCAGCATTGAACTATGGAGTCCTTAGTGCTCTCTGAACTTGGTTGTTTTCATGCAGATGCTTCATTAAGTAACTATATAACATTTTCAGAACTGGTAGGGAGTGAGGTTTCCTCTCTGTTTATATATGGGGCTTTGTCGGTAGGAGTATTGTTTTCTTCTTGGTAGTTTCTTAATTGGGATAGTTTACTTTTTGATTGTTAGTCTAGTTTTAATACTGGTTTATCCTTTTCTGAGATAGACCAAGTCAGCTTGGTATTTTCATTTAGTAAAATCTAATTGAGTTTATTATACGTTTCTTCTGGGCTAGTAGGCATATTCCAAATTTCCCCAAAAGACCACAGTTGCATGTTCTAGTAGTGTGTTTAGCAACTAAGGCTTTAATTCTTTAAAATGTAGGGAAAATGACACATGCCATCCTTTGAATTTTAGGAGACAATAAAGGAACCTTGGATATATAGACCCCTTCTTCCTAAATAGAAAGGCTGGTCTACTTATATCAACTCCATGGAAATAATTACAGAATTTTTCACTGCTGTATTGCTCTTCTAGCAATAAAGGTAAGAATAATTATGTCAGCTGTCTCCTCCAATCACATTCACTGAATGGCAAAAGCTATACTGGTTATGGATTGTGTGCATTTATTCCCTCTCCTATTGAAACTAGTTGGGAAGGAGGGAAGTACTGAAGAAAAGAAAATACATCCCCTTGATGTGATCAGTATGAGCCCAACAGAATTTAGGAAGCATAGCTGTTCCTCCACTGAATATTCCTCCTCTACATACTGTTCTTGGTGTTATTCTCACCAAATATTTGCCAAGAAAGAAGTATGCCTCAACCACCCACTACAATAAGAATGGGTGGTGCATGAGTCATGTGATCCCCAATTCTGGCAGGGCAAAGATCCCCAAGATTAGATGACAAAACAGTGGCTTTTGGTGGCATTATGTTTTTAAAACTGAGATTTCAACTAGTTGTCTTTAAGTTTAATGCAACATTTTGTTTTTCCTGGCAAGAAAAACAGTTTCTGAAAAAAACAACATAAAACATAACAAAGGGCCTCTCTAGTCATGAATGAAATTTTAAAACAAGATCGTGAATAATCATTCAAATATTTTTTTCTTGCAGATGTTTCATTACCCAGATGCACTGATCATGTTACCTAGTTTGGATAATGAAATGTCTGCAAGAAAAAACAATCAAACTCAGAGATTACCAAAGCAACCCTTATTTCAACTCTGAGCTACAAATATTCTCCTTTATTTACTATCTTTGCATTTCTTATTTTTTGATTATCATGAACTTGATCAGAGTTTATCAAGATGGGGCAGGCTACAATTATGGATAAATATATACATAAACATAAATAAAAACCATTGTGTGCTAACTAAAATTTCTGGATTCTCTTCAAGAACAAGCAATACCTTGCAATAATCCAAACAAAAAGTTAATGTACCATGGATTATGTGGCTAACCATCTAGACCAGGGCTGTCAAACTCCCAGCTGGCCACACCCACACCCAGTTTAGCAAAGGGGGAAAAGTTCCCATATGTCACATGACGACGACGTGACGACGTGAGTTTAACACCCCTGATCTAGACCATAACAAGGATACAGCACAAACTGGTAAAAGGTGTTTATTTATTTATTTATTTATTTATTAAAATTTCTATGCCGCCCAACTCCCGGGGGACTCTGGGCGGCTCACAGCAGATATAGAAACACATAAAAAACAATTTTTAAAAGGAGCCATATTAAAATACTATCCATTAAAAAACAAACTTTCATTCATACCCTGCCTGCCGGAAGAGCCAAGTTTTTATTGCTTTACGGAAGGCCAGTAGGGTGGGGATGGTCCTGATCTCTGGAGGGAGCTGGTTCCAAAGGGAGGGGGCTCCCACAGAGAAGGCCCTCCCCCTAGGTCCCGCTAGCCGACATTGTTTGGTCGACGGGACCTGGAGGAGGCCGACTCTGTGGGCTCTAACCGGTCGTAGGGAGGTATGCGGCAGGATGCGGTCCCGAAGATAACCTGGCCCTGAGCCATGTAGGGCTTTAAAGGTAACGACCAACACCTTAAATTGGATCCGGAGACTAATGGGCAGCCAATGCAGCTGGCGGAGGATAGGTGTTACGTGGGTGCATCTAGGTACACCCACCACAGCTCGCGCAGCTGCATTTTGCACCAATTGCAGTCGCCGGACACTCTTCAAGGGTAGCCCCATGTAGAGCGCATTGCAGTAATCCAGCCGTGAGGTGATAAGGGCATGAGCAACTGTAAGAAGTGCCTCCTTCCAGATTTTTCCCAGGAAACCATGAAGAAGTGGCCTTAGCCAATGGTCAAAAGGCTAAAATCATTGGAAGAGGCGATGTGCAAATTCCATATTTGGAATCCAGGTTTACTGATGTGTTATGTGTACCTGAAATGGAGCATAATTTGTTAAGTGTGTCTAGTTTAGACAAGCAAGGTTATGAAACCACATTTGTTAATGGGAAGTGTATCATCCAAAGAAATGGGAATGTTTGTGCACAGGGCATAAAAGAGGATAATCTTTATGTATTGCAGGGACAAAAGGTCCCACATTGTTCCCAGATATTTAAAAATGTAGCAGAACATAATTCATGTGTTCATCTTCTGCACAGACGACTTGGTCATGCTAATTTTAAGGTTGTTCAACAAATGAAAGAATTTGCAGAAGGATTAGATTTGAAGGGATGTAAGACATATTTGGATTGTGCAGTATGCAAAGCATCGAAATCCAAAGCATTCCCAGTTAGCAAGTTTAGCACAAGACAAACCACAAGAGCTCTAGAACTGGTGCATGCTGATTTAATTGGGCCTATGCAAGCCAGTTTGGGAGGAGCAAAGTATGCGCTGGTCATTGTGGATGACTACAGCAGGTTTGGGTTTTGCTACTTACTTAAGAGTAAAACAGAGGTGCTACAGCAATTTAAGCAATGGTTAAGTTTTGTAGAGAGAAGGTACAAACAACAGGTATGTCAGTTGCAAACTGACAGAGGTTCTGAATTTATGTCAACAAATTTTCAACAATGGTTGAGACAATTGGGAATAAGACACAGGCGCACAAATCCTTACACACCGGGAGAGAACGGAGTGGCTGAAAAGAGGAATGGTGTTTTGCAAACAATGAAAGACTCATTACTGGAGGATTCTGGTATGAGCAGGTCATATTGGGGTGAAGCCATACTGACTGCCAATTATTTAGTTAATAGGCTATGGAGTTCATCCATCAATAATACTCCATATGCAATGCTATATGGGAGAAAGCCTTCTCTAGCACATTTAAAAATATTTGGAAGTACTGCATGGGTACATATTCCAAAGGCAATCAGAAGAAAGGGACAACAAAAGGCTAGAAAGCTCAGATTTGTGGGCTATGAGCCAGGCTCAAAAGGGTATCGCTTTAGCGATGGAAGTAAAAGGATAGTGATTTCAAGGTCTGCTAGTTTTGCAGAACAAAATTGGAACAGAATTGATGCAAATTCTGAAAATGTCTCACTTAGTGACGGTGATCCACTTAGTGACGGTGATCCACTTAGTGACAATAACTCATGTAATGATGGTGAATCATTTACTGAAGGTGTCTATGTTCAGGGAGGAGAGTCTGAACAAGATATGAAGCCAGAAAAGCTTGAAACACAAGTACAGGCAATGCCACGTAGGTCAGAGCGTAGGAACAGAGGGGTACCGCCAGACAGGTATTCTGCCAGTAAAGTTAAAGTGTGTAATGTGTGGTATGAGCCAAGAAACTATAAGGAAGTATTGGCATTACCAAAAGTTGAACAAGAAAAGTGGAAGGAAGCTATGGATAAAGAGATGAAATCCATGGGAGATCATGAAGTGTTCACATCTGTGACTTTGCCACAGGGTACGAAAGCTGTAGGATGTAAGTGGGTATATAAGAAAAAGGTATTACCCAATAATGAAGTACAGTATAAGGCAAGGTTGGTGGCACAAGGTTTTTCTCAATTAAAGAATGTGCACTATGATGAGGTGTTTGCACCAACTGTAAAAGGTGAGAGCATAAGACTAGCACTGGCATTAGCATCAGCATATAGGCATAGAATTTGGCATTTTGATATAACCACTGCATTTCTCAATGCTGAATTAGAGGAAGAAATTTATATGGTTCAAGCTCCAGGGTATGAAAATAAAAAACCTAACATGGTGTATAAATTGAACAAGGCCATTTATGGGCTGAAGCAGTCAGCCAGAAATTGGAATATCTGTTTAGATACTGCATTGAAAGGTCTTGGGTTCAAGAGTTGCAAAGCTGATGGTTGCATATACACTGGAAAGTTACAAGGTGGGAATTGTCTACTATTAGCATTTGTGGATGATCTTTATTTCATTGCAAAAGATGCATCACAAGTTGAAGAATTTGCTAATAAGTTAGAAAAGAAATTTGAATTAAAGAATTTGGGAGAAATAAAGAATTATCTTGGTGTAGAGATACAAAAAACTGAAAAGGGTTATATTCTCAGTCAAAGGAGAAAAATTGAACAATTATTAGAGAAGTATAACATGAAAGATTGTAATATTGCTCCTACACCTATGAGCACAGATTTTTACAATAGTTTGGGTGAGGACAAAAGTGAAGCCTGTGATCAGGAGATATATCATTCTGCAATAGGGAGTTTGTTATATCTGTCACAGTGGTCCAGACCAGACATAGCTTGTGCAGTGAGCATCTTAAGTCGCTTTACTGCTACACCTACAAAGTTGCATTGGATGGGTGTGAAAAGAATTCTCAGGTATTTGAAGGGAACTGTGAATTTGGGTCTTCAAATACAGGTCACTGAAGAATTAAAATTGAAATGTTATGTTGATAGTGATTATGCAAATGATGTAAAAACCAGAAAGTCTAATTCTGGAATTGTAATAATGTTTGGAGGGGCTTTAATTGGTTGGAAGTCCAGAAAACAAACAACGGTTGCTATTTCAACTGCGGAAGCAGAGTTTATTGCATTGTCTGAGTTATGTTCTGAAGTAGTTTGGTATGTACAGTTGTTACAAGATTTAAATGTAAATGTAAATGAAGCTGTAACTGTTTATGAAGATAATGCTGCTTGTATAAAAATGGCAACAGGTGACAGAGTGAAGAACAGAAGTAAACATGTGGACATTAAGTATTGTAATGTCAGGGAAGCTGTAAAAGAAAAATTGATAAGTTTACATCATTGTTCTTCAGAGGATAATTTAGCAGACATGATGACCAAACCATTGGGTGGCATCCATTATAGGAAATGTTTAAATCCAATAGGTCTGATGTCTCTCCCAGTAATGAAGGGAGGAGTGTTGGAATATTCATGACTGGGAGAGCCATGTGATTGAGTCAGCCAATCAGGCTGAAGTGTTAATTGAGCATGTCCAGAAACTTAGCAAGAAGAAGGGCGTGGTTTACTCTGTCCACCATTATACTCCAGTATGAAAACATCTCAACATGTGATCTGAAACAAAGTGTGGTATTGTTAATGTTTTATTCTACTTATAAAGAAGTTATTTGAATCAGCAAAATGCAGTTATCTTCTGAAGCTTCTGATTTATTGCGTAACTCTGACATATTCAACCACCATTCATTGAAAACTTCACTTATAGCTGTTCATTTTCATTGTTTCATCTGGGTCCATTTATTTTTCCTTTCCAGGAATGATCTCACCAAGGGCTCTTTTAATGAGGCTGGACCCCTTCTTGGACTGAGCTGAGCTATAATGAGCCATAGAGGCAAAATAATTGACCAAATTCTACTAAGCTCTTTTTCTTGATCTGTGGGACATAAGAACTGAAAGTAATCAAAAGAATATGACCAGATCCTGCGCTGGACACTTCTGCAGTACAGTCTCCTTACTGCTAAGATATAGATATTTCTTTTATTTGGTAGGGAACAAAAATGGATAAATAGTAATGGATGACAATTTATTCAGCTCTTATTATAAATACAAACATTTGCCATTTGTATTTTTGAATATAAATGGACTAAATCACATCCATAAACTAAATTCTGCACACATTTCAGGACTTGCAAAATTCTTAATAACATCCTGCACATAAAATGCATATATTGGGAAAATTATAGATGAAAGCACCTTAGAGAAAATTGCTTGATGAAATCTGTTTATTAGAAAAAGCGCATATAATTGAACTTTAGGCCTGTACATATGATTGAATACTGTAACAACATGTGTACATTGGAAAAACTGCACAATTTATGTTGATTTTTTATTTAAAAATTATGCTGATATAAAAATTAACACTAAAACATGAGAACTGAATGAAAGTAAACCTGGCAGATCTGCTTTTCTTTAGACCATATTGTCATATAAAACCTGTAACTTTGACTCAGTCAAGATATAGGAAACTAGTTAAATAAGCCATTAGAACAAGAGGATATATGTTACTCCCAAATGTCCATTAAATCTGAATTTATATCATTTGCATCAATTTACATAATTTGTGTGATGACAAAATTATGCAAATGGAGTAATTTACATTAATTGTCTGCCATACAACTGCAATGGTCTGTCCATTATTTTGGGGTGATGTCTGAAGGATAATTTTGTTTGCTATTTTTGAAGTCCACTAAATCAAAATGTGTTCAACTGAAGGTTTACTATTTACTATATACTGAGTGTGGATTTGATAGAATTATTGAATTATTCAAATTAATTCAAATGCTCAGGACAAAATATAAACTTCCATCTAGGTCTGGATAAACCTGGATAAATACTTGAAATCCTCAGGGCCAACATCAGAGCTAGCATCATTAGATATTTGTTAAGGACCATATCTCAACTGATTCCACTCCCAGCATTTCTAATCATTTTCCTTGCCTTTTCTGACTATTCTTCTGCCCCTCCAATTGTATGCATACTAGCAATGGAAAAGGAAAGGAAGAGCGGTCTCTGTGATTGAGACATATGTACTGAGCTATTAATGCATCTCCTAACTCCATTTCCATGGAGGGAATAAACAAATATATATTCAACTTTTACAGGAAGATAAGTACCCCAAGGTTACTTTCACTGCTGCATAGTTTATATGCGTATTATCACACATTGCTAATAAAATGGTGCATTTTTTAATCTTGTATGCCTTATTTAGGGGATGCGACTAAGACGCTGAGCTTGTCGATCAGAAAGGTCAGCAGTTTGGCGGTTCGAATCCCTAGCGGCATGTAACGGAGTGAGCTCCTGTTACTTGTCCCAGCTTCTGCCAACCTAGCAGTTCGAAAGCATGTAAAAATGCAAGTAGAAAAATAGGGACCACCTTGGTGGGAAGGTAACAGCATTCCGTGTGCCTTCGGCGTTTAGTCATGCTGGCCACATGACCATGGAATTGTCATCAGACAGCGCTGGCTCTTTGGCTTAGAAACAGAGATGAGCCCCTAGAGTTGGGAACGACTAGCACGTATGTGCGAGGGGAACCTTTACCTTTATCTTTTTATGCCTTGTTTGATTTTGTATGTTCTATTTTGTAGCTGTATCCTATAGGTTTTATTTAGTAAGTCTTATTTAGTCTGGATTGCTAACCTGTAATAAAAGAATTTGATTGACTAAATAACAATCTGCCTTTCTCTCTCTTCTTCTGATCAATGTGACTTTGGGCCCAGAGGAAGGGCAAGTAGAAGAATAGTGTGGCCATGGCAAGAAAGTGGCTGTACCCAAGGAGGTGAAGTTAGTTCACTGGCTGTATTTTTCCTAAAGATACTGGAAAGGACATTGGGTAATAAATATAGAGTCTATACAGAATCTATACAACATCATATGTGAACTAAATGGAAAACAATAAGGATGCCAGTACAACTTCAGCAAGTCAATTAATATGCTGAGTTAATTAGCATTTGGTGGTCACACTGATGCTAGTATTTAAATTACTTTTAGACTATACAGCCATTGCAACGTGCCCTGTTCCCATAGTAGTAGTGGAAGACCTAATCTGTGTAAGAGTATTCCCTATCATATTCACTGAAATAAGAATGACAATATGGGCAGGGGGGTTGATTAGGAGACCTCCTAGGTCCTTTCCAGCCCTATCATTCTAGATGTTTCTAGATGTTTCATAATGCCTTGTATCACTGACCACTTTATAATATCCTTCAGTAAAAATTGGGAGATTATTAATACCTCTCAAAGTTGGAAGGCTAGCTACCAGCAAAATGTTAATGGTTTTACCCTTATTACACAATAAAAGATTGAGGTCCAGTTCTATGACAGAATACTTGCTTCTCACTTTGAACCCACTGCCACGTTTCCTCCCACTTTTCTCCTAAGGCCAGTACTCTGTTGCATTTAGCTACTAATTTTATTTATCTTTTAAATTTCTAATTTTTCTGCAACCTGACTGTTCTTTCATACTAACATATTCCCAATTGTCATAGAGGGGATTGTATTTCTAGTTGGTATTGAGGATCTTTAAGGAAACCTTAGATTAGATCCTAAGCAACAAAAATATGGGGAAATCCTTTTTATTCTCCATATATGTCTCTTGGTCACCAGTTCAAGCTAGATGGAACCTAGAACACTGCGCAATGTAGCTAAGATCAGAGTTGGCCCAGTGAAGATAAATTAGAATGGGGATTTTTATGAATAGAGACCTAGAGAACAATTAATGTTGTTAATTATTCACCATACATGGTGGATATTGAGACTGCCTGGTTACTCCAAGGTCCGCTATTCAAGTGGGAAAAGGGAGACCACTGATTGGCTAAGCCATCTGACATCTCCTATAAAAGGGGAAGCTGTCAGCCTGGCTCTCTGCTGGATCTTGTACATAGTTAATAAAAAGCTGTTGTTTGAAAGCCTGTCTCAAGCCTCTTCAATACCAGAACTTAACAACTGGCGATGAAGGTGGGATATTGAAGAATGCTGTAAAAAGAGCTGACAGAAGATCCAGCCCGGCGACAGACAGAACAGCGGCCATTTTGTGTGGCAAATTCAAACCGAATAGGCCAATATGTCAGTGTTCCACCCACTGATTCCTTTTGACCCGGCAAAGGAGAACTGGGGGTCCTACATGACCCGATTCAAGTGCTTCTTGGAGGCCAATGACCTCCTCGGGTTGTCGGACAACCGGAAAAGGGCACTGTTCCTCAGCCACTGTGGCCATGAGGTTTTCGACATGGCGAGTCCCTGTCAGCGCCAACGCCAGTGGAGATGGTACCATGGTAGAACATGCTGCAGACCCACTATGCTCCAGTGCCTTCCAAGGTGGTAAGATGGCATGAATTCCACCAACGATTGCAGAAGAATGGCAAATCAATCAATCAGTATCTGGCAGCGCTGCAAAGGGCCGCCACACACTGATTTTAGAGACTTAGATGATGTTTTGTTACATCAGCTCATTTGTGGGCTGCAAGACCTTTGCCTACAACGACGACTATTTGCCAAGTCCAACTTGACTCTACCAATAGCATTGGACGAGGCAAGGGTGACCGAATCATCCAATAATGTGGCGGAATCACTCCACCGGCAAAACGTGCCTGCCCTTCAGAAGGCAATACCGACGGTCCACGAGAATCAGACCCCTCGGACGATAGTGAGGAGGAAGTCTACCGGACAGATCGGCGGTGGGGAGCTGAAGCCCAGAGGCCATAACCTTGCTATAGCTGTGGGGGTCAGCATCCATGAGCTACCTGCAGGTTCCAAGATGCTATTTGCTGGCTCTGTGAGAGACCTGGGCACCTCACTAAGGTATGCCAAGCAAACCAACCATCCAGCAAGCATGCCACCCCAGACGCCAACCAAGCTGAGGCAAGACGAGGCCCAAGGTGAGACCCACTGAAGCCCAAGCGCCATGCTGAGTACAGCAGAACACCTGAGACCAACCAGACCAGGATCGGACAGGCGAGTACCCCTAGCCACAAGAAAATCCATGTGACTGTGCTACTGGAGGGGTCTCCCTGTGAAATGGAGGTTGACACAGGCTCCTTCATTTCAATCATGTCCTGGGCTGCTGTCAAACAGGCCATTCCGACACTCAGCCAGAAGCAACTCAAAGCGCAAAGCCTCAAGCTCAGCAACTATCAAGGTAATCACATTCCTGTACTGGGCTGGAGCAACTTCCACATTCGCTTCAGCAAATTCAAGGGAAACCTGCCCCTGACAGTGGTGCGTGGCTGCCTCCCTAGCTTGCTGGGCCTGGACTGGTTTGGCACCCTGGGAATGGGAGTGACTGGAATCAACGCCGTATCCAGTGGCTGTGCAGACGACCTGCTACGAGAGTTCCGTGATGTGTTCGACAACGGGCTCGGCAAGTATGTGGGCAGCCCTATTTCTTTTAGCCTTGACCCTAGCATAGCACCCATTAGATTGAAGCCCCGGAGGGTCTCCTTCGCACTGAAACCTAAAATTGACCGTGAATTGGACAAGCTAATTAGCCAGTGCATATTGGAACCGGTCGATCATGCGAAGTGGGTGACTCCTATAGTGACGCCGGTCAAGAGTGATGGGTCAGTGCATATCTGCGCTGATTACAAATGTACCCTTAATAAGGCCTTTCAGCAAAGCACATATCAGTCCCCATAGTTCAGCATTTGCTACACACGCTAGGCCAGGGCACCATCTTTGCTAAACTCGATCTCATTCAGGCATACCAGCAACTGCTGGTAGATGGTGCTATGGCAGAGGCGCAGACCCTAGTCACGCATAGGGGGCATTTAAATGTAACCGCTTACAATTTGGTGTCAGAGTTGCCCCAGGGATTTTTCAGGGAATAATGGAACGCTTGCTAAATAAAATTCCAGGGGTGGTGCCCTACTTTGATGATGTGCTCATCACCGCCTGCAATGAAGCACAACTTAGGGCTAGACTAAGGGAGGTCCTTTGCAGGATTAGGGCTGCCGGACTTAGGGTCAAGGAAAGCAAATGCCAAATAGGGGTACCTGAGGTTGAGTTCCTAGGTTACCGGATAGATGGGACTGGCATTCACCCTACTAAGGATAAGGTTAGGGCCATCCGAGAAGCCCCTACACCCACAAACAGATCCGAGCTACAAGCCTTTTTAGGACTGCTGAATTTCTACAGCATGTTTTTAAAGAATAAGGCTACTGTTGCTGAGCACCTGCATCGGCTCCTGTCCAAGAAGGCACAATGGGTTTGGGGAAAGGCCGAAGCGGCTGCTTTCTGGGCTGTTAAACACCTCCTGTCCGAGGACAGTTTCCTCTTGCAATTCAATGAGACTCTGCCGGTGGTCTTAGTGTGCGACGCCTCTCCCTTTGGGGTTGGGGCTGTCCTGAGCCACCGACTGCCCAACGTCCAGGAGGCTCCTGTCGCCTGTTTTTCATGGACGTTCTCCAGTTCAGAACGCAACTACAGTCAACTTGATCGGGAAGCACTTGCTGCAGTGGCTGGGGTGAAAAGGTTTCATGAATATCTCTACAGCAGAGACTTTGAGCTGGTCACTGACCACAAGCCCTTGTTAGGGCTTATCGCAGGGACTGCCCCATACCCTCTCCCCCCGGCTCACCTGATGGACACTTTTCCTCAAAGCCTATTCCTACAAGCTGACCCACTGACCTGGCCAATCTATGGGACATGCCGATGCCCTCAGCCATTGCCCGCTGCCAGACTTAGTGGACGACCCCACTCAGGGTGTCCCCATTCTCCTCATTGACTGCCTGGACTCTGGCCTGGTCACCTCGGTCGATGTGGCTGCCCATTCAGCCAAGAAATCAGTGTTCAGGACTATTCTGAACTGGGTGTGGAGGGGATGGCCACAAGGGCCTGTTAGCCCAGAGTTTAAACCATATTTTTGCAAACAGCATGAGATCTCGGTGCAAGGGGGTTTCCTATTATGGGGGGATCACATCATTGTTCCTCAATTGCTATGAGAGGAAATACTAAGGGTATTGCATGAAGGTTACCCGGGGGTGGTCAGGATGAGCTATGTTTTGTGGCCAAACATGGACAAGCAAATAGAAGAGTGGGTGGCTGTACACCCTGCCAAGAGTCTAGGACCACACCCCCAAAGCCCCAGTTCAGGAGTGGGAGAGGCCAAGGGCACCCTGTTCAGGAGTAGGAGAGGCCAAGGGCACCCTGTCCAGGGTCCACATTGATTTCACGGGTCCATTCCATGGCCAAACATTTCTGGTAGTGGTTGATGCATATTCCAAAAGGCTGGAGATTATATTAATGGGGTACACCACTGCCGAGGCGGTAATCCAAACACTCCAAAAACTCTTTGCCACTCCGGGTTACCAGATGTGATAGTTTCAGACAATGGGCCCCAGTTTACGGCCACACAATTTGAAGGTTTCTTAGCCAAACAAGGCATTTGTCATGCATTGACTGCTCCTTTGCATCCAGCCAGTAATGGTCAGGCTAAACGTATGGTCAGATCAGCCAAGGAGGTACTTGGGTACCTAGGCCCAGGTGACTGGCAAGCCAGAGTAGATAAATTTCTACTGGTGCAACATATAACACCAAGCGCAGCCACAGGAAGAAGCCCAGCTGAGCTACTAATGGCCCGGCGGCTCCACTCTGTACTGGACAGATTGCACCCCAATTACTCCAACCACAAGGAGCAGGTTGTTCAAAAACAAACCAGGTTATTTATAATAAATGACCAAGTGTTCACAAGGAATTTTACCGAGGGGTCCCTATGGTTACCTGGTGAAATAGTCAAGATTACAGGTCCCCGGTCCTATGTTGTGTTATTAGCGGATGGGAGAAAATGGTGGCAGCACATTGACCAACTGCGCAGCCACCAACCCACAAACACAGTTAACCAACATTGACCAAATAATGATTTTCCTACAGCTGAATCAAACTGAGGGCGACAGAACACCTACTTGAAGACCCAGGGATCCAGCGACATCATGACCCTGAGCCGGTTCCAGTAGAATCCATGACTCCACCCGAAAGCTTCCAGGAGCTTCCATGGGCAGGGCCAGAAATGACAGCAGACCCAACCTCTCTGGCCAAAGCCAACTCCCTTACTGAACCGCACAGGTCAACTAGGGTTCCTAAATGCCCCGCCTATCTATGAGATTATGTATGCTGATTGGAGGGCTCCAACTAAGAGGGGAGGGGTATTGGATATTGAGACTGCCTGGTTACTCCAAGGTCCACTATTCAAGTGGGAAAAGGGAGACCACTGATTGGCTGAGCCATCTGACAGCTCCCTATAAAAGGGGAAGCTGTCAGCCTGGCTCTCTGCTGGCTCTTGTACATAATTAGCAAAAAGCTGTTGTTTGAAAGCCTGTCTCAAGCCTCTTCAATACCAGGATTTAACAATACAGTTCTTAATTTAGCTTGCTTCTCAAAATATAGGACAGAAGTTTTTAGAGTTAGTACACATGAGCCTACCTAATAATTCACATTTTTTTGAAACTTAGTCTGAGAAGGAATTAGAGCAGAGACACAGAAAATCCACAGAATTAAACGTTAGTCCCATGTTCTTAAAATGCCTGAATAACTGTACTGCAATGATATTTGCAATATCACAATATTTTTATAACAAGATTTTGATTCCAATTGTAAAAATAATATACAAGAACCTCAATAGCCTGTGTTATTACAATCACTTCTTATTTGTTTCTAGGGTTTACCGTGTTCTCTCCCTCACCATTATTTTAATGGGTCATGAAGACGTTTCACTTTAGAAAGGCTAAAGACAATCAAATGATGTGATTTTCAACTACTGACATGAGCAACTTATTTTAGTGATTGTTGTTTTCTGCTGCTTCTCCTTTGCAACCATGTTGTTTTGCAAGGGCTAGATTTAATGGTTAATCTTTTGTTCTCCATTTGTTTCACTAGCAAAATTATTGGTGGCTTTCTACACTTTGTTTTGCTGATTGGTGACTGTAATAAAGAGAGTTTGACTTGTTCTTTTGAGTTATTTCATGGAAAATAAAAACTATTTTATTTTACTCTTTTTTTTTGTCAACTTGCAAAACTATTCCCCCAGAAAAACCCACTGAGAGGTTTAGTAATCAGTTATAACTTTAGTGCCCAATTGGGCTATACTTCAATTACATAGATAGAAAGTTAAAGATTTGCTGGCATGCTTAGACATTCATAGTGCAATCATTTTTGGAATTTTCTTTATTTTACTCTTTTTTCCCCCTATTTTCTTGTTTTATTTTTTATTTTATTCTACAACATACTCTTTTCTTCCAATAAATGGATTGAAGCTGTTTCACATTATCAATGTATCTGAAAAACAGTCTCGTTCACATTCCTTCTTCATTTTTCACACACATACCCCCCCCTAAACAACAGCTAAAAGCAAAGCCTATAAAAGGAGCAAAATAAATGTATAAACAAATGAGATCCTTTATTCTAAAGAGAATTGAAAAAATGCTCATTTGTTACAAAAAAAATGCAGCAAAATAATTGGGAACACCATTCCACAATTAAGGTAATTAGGTAGGCTCATGTGTACTAACTCTAAAAACTTCTGTCCTATATTTTGAGAAGCAAGCTAAATTAAGAACTGTATTGTTAAGTCCTGGTATTGAAGAGGCTTGAGACAGGCTTTCAAACAACAGCTTTTTATTAACTATGTACAAGATCCAGCAGAGAGCCAGGCTGACAGCTTCCCCTTTTATAGGGAGCTGTCAGATGGCTCAGCCAATCAGTGGTCTCCCTTTTCCCGCTTGAATAGCAGACCTTGGAGTAACCAGGCAGTCTCAATATCCAACACCCCTCCCCTCTAAGTTAGAGCCATCCAATTAGCATATGTAGTCCCATAGATAGGCGGGGTGTTTAGGAACCCTAGTTGACCTGCGCGGTTCAGTAAGGGAGTTGGCTTTGGCCAGAGAGGTTGGGTCTGCTGTCATCTCTGGCCCCACCCGTGGAAGCTCCTGGAAGCTTTCAGGCAGGGTCATGGATTCTACTAGAACTGGTTCGCGGTCGTGACATCGCTGGAACCCTGGGTCTTCAAGTAGGTGTCCCGTCGCCCTCAGGTTTGACTCAGCTGTAGGGAAATCGTTATTTGGTCAATGTTGGTTATCTGCGTTTGTGGGTTGGCAGCTGTGCAGTTGGTCAATGTGCTGCCGCCATTTTCTCCCATCCGCTAATAATACAACAGGAAAAACTCATCACATCACAGAATATGGTATATGCACAGAAGACCTGTGTGGAATGCTCTTATATAAATAGTTCGATTCTAATTCATGAAAGGTTTTAAAGATTAAAACCCGTATTTTAGACTCATGAACTTAATCTATTTACTAATTGCTAACTAATTGCAGTTTCCAATACGGTAGCAATTCATCCTAGTTTATAAAGGATAATCATCTATTACCCTTTATAACTACATTTAGTTATAAAGTATGAACACTTCCTACATTTGAAAGGATGTGTGGTCCAAATCTAGTTTAAAGATAAAGAATCAAAAGAAAAAGGGGTTAATGAAGCTATTCATTAACAATTAACACTCAGCAAAGTCCATAGGAAAGCCAGCGTGTTTCTAACTAAGGTGGAATGTATTGCATTTCAACAAAGGTACTCTAGTAGCAATCAGACATCAAGTTCTTGGAGTTTAATATGTTGGTTGCTTAAAATTCCAAAATCCACCAATTAGTCCAAAGGAAGTAAGGAATACTGAATCTAGGGACTGATTTTAAATAGAACAAGTAAATAGAACTTCCAATCTACTTCTGCTTCCCCTCAACCTTTCTTCATTTCAAAAGCAGAATGGAAATTCCTTTGCTGCTGCTACTGTTAAGCAATTAGGAATTAGCTCTCTTTATCAATCTTTTGCAAATCAACCAGAGGCTTATTAACAGGAATAGAGCTGTCTTTTATCTATCCCAAATTATTGCAATTATTTCTAAATTATAGCATGAGTATATGTGTGTCTATCAATTGCACACATTTCAATGCAAGTCTGTGGGCTTATTTGTTCTCTTCTGTGGTGCATTTCCTCTTTTTGGGGTGTCATGTTACGGTAATATAATCTGGCGATGACAAGAGCAAGTGTTGTTGAAGAGAGCTCTCTCGGAGAATGCCATAGCTGGTGTACCAGCTTCCACCAAGGAAAGGTATTGTACTGCAAAAAGGTTCTTCCAATGAAGGAGTACCCATCTAAATTTGAACCTGAACCTTTTAGGAGGAGAACAATAAAGACCCTAAACTATGTTTTTAAAAAATCTCCACTGGATGGCACTGTGAGGATGCAGCAGTGGTGTGGTGAAAGATTGTATCTTTGTCATCATCACTCCTATCAAGTACTATGATTATTATTTTTGCTATTACTATATTCATTACTGAGTCTTCCTAATATTAAGTCAGTATTCAGAGCAAATTTTCTGACACTCATGTTCCAATCATACTGGTCTGGTGCATTTTTCAAAGTTCCTCAATATACCAGTTACAGAAATGGGCACTTTTTGTGTTTATTAACCAGCATCAGTGGGCAAAATAATGCACATATATATCAATAGAGTCAAAGGAACCTAGAAGTTTGCATGAACATATGGGGTGATTAAAACCTAACAACAATAAAGTTTTACTCTGTGAATAGGAAACTGTAGATGTAGTCTGATATTAGTCTCTTGAAGATGCTGATTACAACTACTTAAAGCTATTCCTCCTTAGAAAGATGTTCCTCCCACAACACCTCTCACCTGAGGAGGGAAAATCTGAAGATGTTGATTAGTTGAGCCAAATTAGTCACCAAACTAACCGACCCAACCAAGACCCTGAGCTATCACTCCACAGGCAACAAGGCTGTGCCCAACAGGTGACATTTTGTAGTAGGGTCTCATCTGTACATGCTAATAATGAGTATTCTCCAAGTGGTTATCCTTAATTAGCCAAAAGGAAGAAGGTAGAGACTCAAAAGAGCTCAGTGTATGCTTTCAGTTGGAAAGAGGAAAGCAAAAAGCATTCAAGGGGAAGATTGGTTGACTGATTGATGAAAGAAAGAAAGAAAGAAAGAAAGAAAGAAAGAAAGAAAGAAAGAAAGAAAGAAAAGAAAAGAAAAGAAAAGAAAAGAAAAGAAAAGAAAAGAAAAGAAAAGAAAAGAAAAGAAAAGAAAAGAAAAGAAAAGAAAAGATGGAACAATGCATTTGCTATAAGCACCATTTATAGTACACAACATAATGAAGAGTGTGGTTTGTCTGGACTATTGTCATCTCAGGTGGGTGAAATTCTGTTCTTTTAAGAACAGAAGGAAATGTATTGAATAATTTGCTTGTACTGTATTGAAATAATTATTGAAATAATTCATTGAACTACAATAGATCAAGGTGCATTTTCCTTCATTTCCAGACTAATGTCTGTCACGTAGTGAATATTGTCAGTTGTATGTATATGCAGGGTGATGCACCCCTATTCTAATATTATGGTACATTCCATTACAAGCAGGACACGTGATGTGATCTCATGCGCATGTGTGCATTCCTGATTCTCCATTCTTCTTCTTGTGGTTTGGCTCTGACCGGAATGGACGCATTTAATTAGCAAGAATGTAACTATTCAGAATGTATTGTTTTTGTACCGAAATAAATATTTTCTATTAGACTTTTAACTTCGGCTTTATTTCTAAATGTCTGAGTTCTGAGAGAAAGATCAACATCGCCTCTATGGAGATTTATTCTCCTTAACAAAGTCAGATGCAGATCTGAAATCCCATATTTCCATTGACAGCAAAGACAAGGATGAAAATGTGCCTTATGGTTGTAAGATTTGATCTACTGTGTTTATATATATATAGGAAATTATTGATATTGAGTTTATTTTTCCCAGAAAATGCTGAAAAACTGGAGGTTTACAAAAATAGAAATGACAGCTATTTGACTGGGATTGCATAAGACTCCTGCTTTGAGCAGGAGGTTAGATTAGAAACCTCTAAGGTTCTGTCCAGCCTTATGATTCTAACATTGAAAAATATGGCTCATTTTTCAGGGTCTCTGAAAAAGTACGATTAACCATCCTTGCTAATAAGATTGTTTAGGAGCTTCAGAAAACAAAATGACACCCTGGGGCAGTCTGCATCTAAAGCATGAGCTACACCTCTGAAGAAATTTCAAACAAAACAAATTAGAGTGAAGGATTTAACATGTTTATTTTCATTTTCACTCCTATGAATATGATTATTAATTGGTTATTTACATAATAACATCAAATTACATGTACTTTACAGAGAAGCTTATACTCTTGTTAAGGGAAAACAATAATTAATAAAATCATTTTTACGTTGAATTTCTGGTGGATACGTCCATGGCATTATCTTGGCATATCTTGCCAAGATATGCCAACATATTTGCCATTATCTTGGCAAAAGAGCCGAGGTGGCGCAGCAGTTAGAGAGCAATACTGCAGGCTACTTTAGCTGACTGTGATCAGCAGTTCAGTGGTTCAAATCTCACCGGCTCATGGTTGACTCAACCTTCCATCCTTCCGAGGTGGGTAAAATGAGGACCCAGATTGTTGGGGGCAATATAAATATACATTGCTTAATGGTATAAACTGCTTGCATTATGAGGTGGTATATAAGTCTCACTAATAAAAATAATAAAATAATAAAACCAAAGTAATTTGCTATTCCTTTTTCCTGGGTATTTTTCCATCTTCCCATAAAAACAAACAAACTGGTTTTTCCTAGTGGTCTTCCTTCCAAGCATTGCTTAAGCCCAGTTCTGCTTGGTTTTCTGAGCTCAGCCAAAGTCAACCAGTAGATATATTATCTACCAGCCAAATCTCCACATCCCTGAAGCTTCTTTACTTGGACTCCATATTTTGCTTCTGATGTGAAGTATTGCCTCCCCTTGAATTAAGGCCCTGTGCACTTAGCACTGCAACAGATCTGAAAGGGAAACAATTACTGTATAAAAGCAAACCTTCTCCTGAGCAAATGCTCTGCTTTGGTTATTCCACCAATAAGCCCAGAATGCAAATTGCCAAGGCTGGAATTAAGAAGGAAGGGATAGAATTTTCCTGTGAAGTTGTGGATGGCAAACAAATCTCAGTTAGAGGGGACAAATGGCAAGAACAAATAAATACAAGCCAGGAGCCATTGATGGCAATGTGAGCCAGATCTACTTTCTCGACTAAAAACATTGTGTGAAAACAAATATCTACACCCCCCATCCCCCCACCCCAATGAGCAGCCTTAACAGTTACATGTTAAGCAGTT